>JAPPVO010000016.1:43671625-43996152 GCA_030407325.1 Camellia japonica | reverse complement strand
CCTAGCTGCATATAATAAAGCCATAGTGACTATTCCAACTTAGGACAGGATGCCACCCATTTGTAGGATGTTGTGAAGCCGCTTGTTTGAATAGTGAACCCTAGATCATTTCAAAACTAGGACAGGATAACCCCACCCTCCATAGGGGGTTTGTCTCTTTCCTGCTATGTGTTCTGTGCAATTTATTGGATCTATACAGGGGTTCTCAAATTCTGAACAGTGGTTCAGGCATTTCAGTTTGTGGGATTGAGTTCAGTGTGTCAGTATGAGTAGCAGTACTCAGTGATCAGTTGAGTCGAAACGCTGCTAAAATTCTGATTGGAGTCCCATTGTTTTTTTTTTAGTTGGCAAACATGGCTTCAAAAGAAAAAAAAAAAAAACAAAACAAAAAAAAAAAAAAAAAAAAAAAAATCAAATCATTTTGTTTGTGTCGTTTTAGTAATTGTTGTTTTTCTAAAAAAAAAAATTTTCAAAAAAAAAAATAAAAAAAATAAAATGGGAATGGGGTTTGTTTTCTTTTTGTGTATATAAAATGTGTTTGTTTTTTGAGTATATATATTTAAAAAAAAAAAAAAAAAATTTTTTTTTTTTTTTTTTTGATATCCCACAAGTCCACCAGTGTAAATAATAGAACTTGTGGGATATCCGACCATTTCTGTAATTGGGGAGTGACCACCTGTTTTTGAATGTTATGGATGGCCCACACGTTGACTGGCAAATTGAGAATGATTTTATTCTGAGTTCTGAATTGAGTATTGAGTCTAAGTTTGATTCCACCAAGTTTGTAGAGTTGGGATCAGACTCGAGTCATTCTAGTGAGTCAAAGTCCTGTTGATTTCAAGAGTGTTAAATCTAGACATTTATGTCCTGTCTAGATCTTCTTTGTCTTTTTCTTTTGAGTCTGTTGTCATTGTTGAGTCATAGTCTCTTTCCAATAAACCAAAAAACAGAAAAAACAAAAAAAAAAAAAAAAAACCAAAAAACACAAAAAAAAAAAAAAAAAAAAAAAAAAAAAAAACAAAAAAACAAAAAATAAAACAAATGCCTAGAGTCTGCCTACTTCTCTGGGCCTTTAAATCATTGCCTTGACCAAAGTATTTAAAAACTTTTTTCCAAAACTCTGATAAAAACAAAGAGGAAGAATTTCCTCGGGATTTGCAAATTTTGAGCAACTGAGAAGAAGAGAGGTGTACTAAGCCCTTGATGAATAAAATCATTTTTGTTAATGTGGGTACTGAGAAGGATCCTGGCTTGGTCCAAATTGGTTCTATCTTGTCTTCGTAAGAGTACGAGTGATTAGTCACTTTGTGAAAAGATTTCAAAAACTGGTTTTGCGTGGTCCTACGAAAACATGCCTGGAATTGATTATACAGCATAGGGTCCCTCTTGACTCAAGGTCCGACCTCCTTAGCTCCTTTCAAACCATTATTCAAAGTATTCAATGATCAACCAAAGTGGAAGGCTAGCCCAAATTGGAAACAGCCCTTGAACTAGGGGCAATGAGGTGATTCAAATGGAGACAGCCCTTCAACTAGGGGGGCAATAAGGTCGAACATGATTCAAATGGAAACAGTCCTTGAACTAGGGGCCATGATGTGATTCGAATGGAGGCAGCCCTTTCACTAGGGCAAAAAGGTCAAATGTGATTGCAGATTTGAAACAGTCTTTGAACTAGGGGCAAAAGTGTGAGGCTTGCATAGTTGAAATGGAGGCAACCCTTGAACTAGGGGCAATAAGGTACCACCCTTGAGAGGCTCGCTGGGCCGAAAACCCGAAAGGGCGACCCAGGCAAAAGTTAGAGCAAAAAAAATAAAAATAAAATGAAAATGAAAAGCTCGCAAGGTTGAAAACCCGAAAGGGCGGCTTTGGCAAAAGTTAGAGCGTAAAAGGAGAGTTCAATACCCGAGTGAACCTTAGCCAAAACTATGTGGGCCTGTGATTGAGATTGGAAGCAACCTTTGAACTAGGGGCAAGAAGGTCAGATGTGAGTTAGATTTGAAGCAGTCCTTGAACTAGGGGCAAAAGGTTGGATGTGGTCAAAGAGTTAAAACTGAATCGTTTCCTAATGAAGACCGCCTAGAAAGGCAAAACCCAGAATTGAGAGAATGAATGTTATTGTTGAAGGACAGTCGAGTTCCTATCCACTACACTAGGGGCAACACTAGGGGCAAATTCAGACCCAATTAGCCTAGTCCCTACATCATCATATCTACTGGTCAAGTGTAGCAGTCGTTCTTATAGATGGCCTACAGAGTTCACACCCAATCAACATGGACAAAGTAAAATGAAAGTAACCCTTGAGAGGCTCGCTGGGCCGAAAACCCGGAAGGGCGACCCAGGCAAAAGTTAGAGTAAAAAAAAAAAAAAAAAATGAATGAAAAAAGATATAGAAAAAAAAAAAGAAAAAAAAAATGAAATGATGATAAACAAAAAGGAGAGTGATAATACCTGAGTGAACCTTTACCGGAACTACGGTGGCCTGATTCCTATCTTTGGGATACGTAGGTAGCTTCATCTTGAAGTTCGGCCCCAATAATTTTTCAACTCATTCATTTTATCCATGTTTGATTGGTGTATCTATAGTCGACTTGGTTGTCTCATCCGTGTTTGATTGGTGTATCTTCATTCTACTCAGTTCAATTGGTTCAAATTCAACTTGGTTCGGTTCGGTTCGGTCCAGCTTTACTTGGCTTCTTTCGGTTCGGATCGGCTCGGTTCGGTTATCCCCATTGATTATTTGGTTTGGGACTATGCACCCCAATGGTTGATTCTATGTTAGTTGAGTAGTGACCATTTGTAAAAATAAGTTTTGATTAATTTGAATGAAGTTGACTAATTTTTCTCGAAAAATGTTTCATTTTTTCAAAACTTGGACCATTCTTTGGATGTGAAAAAGGAAAATTTTCAGTGCTCACAATTTAGCTTACATGGTTTCAAAACAGAAAATGGAATAAGTATGCTAATCCAACCCTCATGTTGATCAAAACATTTTTTTCAAAAAAAAAAAAATAAAATCAAAAATAAAAAATAAAAAAATCAAGGCAATGAATTAGGGGCATATTTAAGTTAGTGATTCTATCTTCTCCCCCACTCGAGTCAACTCATCAGTATATATGAGTGTGTCTTCATATGAGCGTGTATTCGTACCAGTCAGTGTATTTATACCAACCAGGGTATTCATACCAGTCCATGTATATCAGTGTGTCTTCATACCAGTCAGTGTATTTATACCAGTCAGGGTATTCATACCAATCAGTGTATGTCAGTGTGTATTCATACTAGTTAGTGTATTTTATACCAGTTAGGGTATTTATACCAATCAGTGTATATGAGTGTGTATTTGTACCAGTCAATGTATTTATACCAATCAGGGTATTCATATCAGTCAATGTATATAAATGTGTTCCTTTCATACCAGTCAGTATATTTATACCAGTCGGTGTATTTATACCAATCAGTGTATATAAGTGTGTTTGGATTAATTTGCTTCGTTTTTCAGTTCGTTAGGTCTTTTGTTGATTCAGATCAGTAAAGAGTCAATGTCTAATTCAGACTTCAAAAATTTAATCATTCTCAAGTTCAATGCCAGTCATGCCAGTGATAAAAAAAAACAAAAAAAGAAACTGATTTCATTGAAGTTAAGGGAGGACATCCCCGATTACAGAGACTCAAAAAAAAAAAAAAAAACAAACCCAACATATATACAAAAAAAAAAAAAAAAAACAGAAATACAAAAAAACAAACCCAAAAAATAAAAAAAGAAAAAAAGTTACAAAGTCCAGAAAAAAAAAATATAAAAAAAATTAAAAAAAAAAAAAGAGAAAAAAAACAAATCTTGTTCTTCTTCTTCGTCTTCGCAGATGCCGACCACATGCCAGCTTCATTTACTCGGCTCCTCCGTCGCCGAGCTCTTCCTCTTTTTGTCATCAGCCTTCGAAGGTCCCACCTCAGTGTTTTCAACAAAAGAGTTAACTTTTCGCCGACCATCAAAGGAAAAATACGCCGGCACTCCGAACTGGTCTATACAAGTGGCCTGTCGTTTTACCTCTTTACTCTCCATGGAGGTAGTCTTCCGTTTCAGTTCTTTCTTCTCTGCCTTCAGCATACAAATCTCCGCTCGTGCATCCTTGTACATCTGTTGAAGCAGATTGAGTTGGGCATTAACCCGATGTAGCTCACTCGTCCTGTTTTGCAGACAGTGAGACAGGTTAGTCACCGCGGCCACTGTTTCCATACACGACTTCAGCGTGAGGTGGTTAGCATCAATATCAGTTTGAGCAGCCATCACTTGCTCAATTGTTAGGGTGGGAAGACTGGGATGAGTGAGAGCAGGGGCACTTGGCCCAGAGGAGCTTGATGGATCATTAAGATCCGGAAAGAGAGAGAAGGGGCGAGACGAAGCCATGTGTAAGAGCAGAGAAGGCAGAAATGGCAGAAAAGAAGGGAGTCACAGAGGAATGGCAGAAAATAGATGAGGAAAAATAGAAGAGGAAAAGAAGAAGGCGGAGGAAGATGGAAGAACAAGAAGAAGGTGGACGAAGCTGGAAGAGTAATGGAGAAGGAGAAGGAGAAGAAGAAGAGTAATGGAGAAGGAGAAGAAGAAAAGAATGGTTAAGAAGAAGAAGAGATACGAAGGAGAAGAAGAAGACGAGAGAGAAAGACAAGAGAGGGAGAGGGTCGAGGCAGGCTTGCAAACCGAGGGGGCTGCTTTTGTCGGCCAATCGACACAAAAGCAGAGCCCACGTGTCAAACGCGGCAAGGGACGCGGGAGAATTGTGCATGTATATATGTATATATATTGTATAGCTATGTAATATAGATATTTGTTTGAGCATTTGGTCATATGAGTGGCTTGGGTTCAGTGGTGTGGCTCCATGGTTAAAAGCTGAAAGGCTGAGCCCGAGGTCAGGGGTTCGAACCCCACATTCTTTGTTTTGTTTTTGGTTTTGGTTTTGATGTATATATGTTTTGTCCACCTGTATATATATATATATATTTGTTTGAATTGTTTCTGTCACACGAGTGGCTTGGGTTCAGTGGTTAGGCCCAGTGGTTGAAGAGTGAGAGGCTGAGCCTGAGGTCAGGGGTTCGAAACCCCATGAGTGTTTTCTTTTGTTTGTTTTGGTATTATGTATATATATGTCTTGTATAGTATATATATATACTTGTTTGTATATTTTGTCACAAGAGTGACGTGGCTCAGTGGCTAAGGACTCGGAGGCCGAGCTTGAGGTCAGGGGTTCGAAACCCCGTATCCCATGTCCATCTTTTTTGTGATTTTCCTTTCTTTTTTGTGTGTTTTGCATACGTGTCTCGTATATAATATATATATATATATATATATTTGTTTGCATATCTTGTCACAAGAGTGACGTGGCTCAGTGGCTAAGGACTCGGAGGCCGAGCTTGAGGTCAGGGGTTCGAAACCCCGTATCCCATGTCCATCTTTTTTGTGATTTTCCTTTCTTTTTTGTGTGTTTTGCATACGTGTCTCATATATATATATATATATATATATATATTTGTTTGCATATCTTGTCACAGAGTGGAGTGGCTCAGTGGTTGAGTACTCAGAGGCCAAGCTTGAGGTCAGATGGTCGAAACCCCGTGTCCATGCATTTTGTATTTTCCTTTCTTTTTGCGTGTTTTGCATACGTGTGCTAACGTCAGCAAACAGAATATGCCTTCTCAGTAACGGCATCTACCCCCACTGACGGTTGCAAACGGAATATTCTCCCTCTATGTATATCTCCGTATATATATCTGTATAGAGGTCCGTATATGTCTGTGTCGTATATACCTATATCTGTATATTTCTGTGTATATACCATATGTAAATATCTGTGTATATATCCGCCTCTGTCTGTGTATACGTCTGTATATGAACATATGTATACCGTATATGCCTGTCTGTGTATATTGTCGTATTTGTATGTATTTTGTCTATACATGGTATATGTACATGGTATTTAGTTCGAACATACAATTCCTTCTTTCATTCTGTGCATCTATCGCTCAATAATCTCACTTCGTTCACCTACTCCACAAATTTCAAATGCAATTCCATCGTACTATTTTGTGCAATCCCCCGGTCTAGGCGACCTCAAAATCCCTCGGTCTAGGAGACCTCAAAATCCCCGGTCTAGGAGACCTCAAAATCCCTGGTCTAGGAGACCTTAAATCCCCGGTCAAGGAGACCTCAAAATCCCCGGTCTAGGAGACCTCAAAATCCCCGGTCAAGGAGACCTCAAAATCCTCGGTCAAGGAGACCTCAAAATCCCCGGTCTAGGAGACCTCAAAATCCCTCGGTCTAGGAGACCTCAAAATCCCCGGTCTAGGAGACCTCAAAATCCCCGGTCTAGGAGACCTCAAAATCCTCGGTCAAGGAGACCTCAAAATCCTCGGTCAAGGAGACCTCAAAATCCCTGGTCTAGGAGACCTTAAATCCCCGGTCTAGGAGACCTCAAAATCCCCGGTCTAGGAGACCTCAAAATCCCCGGTCAAGGAGACCGCAAAATCCCCGGTCTAGGAGACCTCAAAATCCCTCGGTCTAGGAGACCTCAAAATCCCCGGTCTAGGAGACCTTAAATCCCCGGTCTAGGAGACCTCAAAATCCTCGGTCTAGGAGACCTCAAAATCCCCGGTCTAGGAGACCTCAAAATCCCCGGTCTAGGAGACCTCAAAATCCACCTTAAATCCTCGGTCTAGGAGACCTCAAAATCCTCGGTATAAAAGTTCGGCTCATCATATTCTTGCAAATGTCAAATTCAAACTCTTTATTTGGATACGTGCGCTATTACATGCCTTGAATTGACTCACATGCCATGTTAGTAGCCGAGCTTAGTAATTGCATATTGTATGTGTTGCATTAGTCATAATACATAGTGAGGATAATGCATTTTTCTCTAACTAGTTCTCTTTTTTGGCTCGGAGTACGAGGTGAGTTTTTATGATTTAGCATATTGCATGTGATTGCTGTCATATCAAGCATACTACCATGAGGCTAATTGCTTAAGTGATAAACTGTTTGAATGCCTGTGGATGAAGGCTATTCACTGACATTGGGATACTTTGATTAATGTATATATGAGATCACTTTTTTAAGTGATACATATTCAAAACACTTTTTTCAAAACAAACATCAAATCAAACATTCCAATTGTTCGTGAAATTAGTCTATACTTGTATGTTAGAGATAAAATAAGAACATATATTGTATATAAGAATCACATCATAATTAGTAGAGGCCGATCTTTGATCGGGTGAGTGGGGTGCTCATTATTGACCTTCCCCTCTCATACCTAAGTTCCCGAACCAAGACACTTTGGTAACGACGGACTAATGGCCTTTGGCACGAGTCACGGGTTTCCTAAATTTCCCATAAATATTTAGGTGGCGACTCTGAAATCTGGCAAAGCAGTCCATTTTTGGCATTTGATTCAAACATCGATTTTCCAAAAACAATTGCCGGATTTGGACTCTTTTTGTGTTTCCACTGTTTCACATTGCACTTGTGAAATCAGATTCAGAACCAACACACAAGTGGAGTCCGAACTGTAAGGGCTATTTCATTCTTCCGAAAGGGGGCGCGAAAAGCCGAGCTACACCCATGAAGGTGAGGCTAATAGTATTCAACCCCCGGTTTCTATGTGTGGAGATAATGCCCCAGTTTGCGATGAAAAACTGCGCGCCATGAAGCTTCAGCTGCAAGGGGTCATGCAGAACATGCAGCACAAAGCTTCATCTACCGTCAACTTTCCTTTTACCAATTCTATTAGAGATAAAGCTCTCCCTCACAAGTTCAAAATGCCATCAATCGACACCTTCGATGGTACCACCGATCCAATCGACCATGTGAAAGCATACGGGACACTCATGATTCTTCATGCCTTTCCAGACGAAATCATGTGTCGCGTCTTCCCTGTCACATTGAAAGGGTCGGCGCGCCTCTGGTTCAGCTAGCTTCCCCCGAACTCCATCACTTCCTTTCGCCAGCTCAGCGAATCCTTCTTAAGCCATTTCATTGGTGCTCAACAATAGCGACATCCAGCGATCCAACTGCTAAATATCCGACAGACGGAAGGGGAGTCGCTGCGCAGCTTTGTCACCCATTTTAATACCGAGGCCTTACAAGTGGAGGAAAATGATGACAAGGTCATTCTCACAGCTTTCATGGCCGGCTTGTGCCCGTTAGATTTTCTCTTCTCCCTTTCCAAAAACCCCATATCCGCCATGGCCACCCTTCTTGCCAAAGCCCAAAAATATATGAATGCTGAAGACTCTCTAGCAGCTTGCCAAGACTCCACATTCAAAACCCCACCTCCCAAGGACAAAAACAAAAGAAACCGAGCCCAGGCCCTCACAATATACACACCGACCCCTCAGTATACAAACTGACCTGCACAGTCGGATCGACCAGCTCCTACCCGTCCACCTGGTCAGTTTGAACGGTACACCCCTCTCAATTCACCTATGGAGCAAGTTTTGAACCAAATTCAACAAGGCTATATCTTGAAATGGCCTCAACCATCAAGATCCCCCTCCAACTGGCTAGATCAATATAAGTATTGCAGTTTCTATCAAGACCACGGCCATACCACTAAGGAATGTGTCAACCTTAAAGACCAAGTCGAGGATTTGATCTGCCAGGGACGTCTCAGCTGATTCACAACAGCCTGTCCCCAACAAAAGCTTAGGACTGACCCTCCAAGGCACAACCGCCGACACACTCCCCCCAGGCAACCTGCACCACCTAGGCGAAATGATGACCGGACTCAACAGCAACCTCGAGCACAAGGTGATCCTGCCCCCCCCGGTAGGCGAAATCAGGGTCATTGTCGGAGGGCTCGCGTTCTGTAGACCATCTCGGTCGGCATAGCGAGCTGAGCTCAGAAAAATTAAATAAGGCTCTACTAAGGAAGTAACAATGGTGGACTAACCCTACAAGCAACCCAAGCAATGGTCTGAGCCAATCACCTTTACAGGAGTAGATTGCACAGACGTTTGCTATCCTCACGATGATCCTCTAGTCATCTCTGCTCTCTTGTCAAACTACAAAGTCAGGAGAGTTCTTATCGATAATGGCAACTCCTCAGGCATCATCTTCCTCAACGCTTACCGCCAGCTTAAGGTAGAAGAAGAAAAGTTGTCACCCTTTCAAACCCCTTTAGTTGGCTTCACAAGAGATGGCGTAACCTCCTTAGGATCCATCGACCTTCCAATTACCATTGGGGAGTATCCACGGCAGTCTACCAAACTCCTCACTTTCCTCATCATCGACTGTCCTTCCATTTACAATATTGTCATGACCCTAACCCGCCTCCATGGGTTAAGGACATAACTGGTCAGTAATCCTGAGATTACCTACGGCCTCAAACCAAACTAAACATAACTCATCAGAGTAAAGAGGCCAAACGGAAGCAAAAATTAAAACTTTGTCCATAGAGCTGTGCTTACATGGCACATCATAACGATCCATACATATACATGTTAATAACTCACATCAAAATATGTAATAACACAAGGTTCTGTATAAACAGGATTATTCAAGTCTAAGTCAGCCAGTCAAAACTATATACAATCGTGATCCAAAGTTCTCGCCAACGTGACAAAAGATAACGAAATAACAAAAGGGCGAAAACAAGTCTCATGCGTGAGACACATGGGCTGACTCTTCAAAAGCTTGACTGTTTCCCACAAACTTCACTGAGGCTGGGTTTGGACCTCCCTTGGCTCACCTACAGACACATGAATGAGCGTGAGCGAAAGCCCAGTGAATAATATCAAATAAAGAAGGTACACAAACAGTATTTAGAACGACATGCACCAAACGGCCTTGGGCCCAATTCACATTTCTATTTAGTGTATATATATATATGTATCAGGTAACTACGGTTCCAAACACATCAGACTGGCCTCTGGCCCAATCATTCTTTCATTCATGTCAAACTGGCCTTTGGCCCAATCATTCTTTCATTCTTGTCAAACTGGCCTTTGGCCCATTCATTCATTCGTGTCAAACTGGCATTCGGCCCAATCATTCTTTCATTGATGTCAAACTGGCCTTCAGCCCGATCATTCTTTCATTCTTGTCAAACTGGCCTTTGGCCCATTCATTCATTCGTGTCAAACTGGCCTTCGGCCCAATCATTCATTAGGCATAGCAAACATTTGTCCACGATTCAAATTAACAGACTTATAGGAAGATAAGCAATTGGACAAATAGCATATTTCAGATATCTTTTTTAAGATATTACTCACAGTGATCGGCTGGATGATTTGCTCTGGAGCTTGACCCTATACATTCCACGAACACAATGGGTCACAAACAATTCAATTCGTTCTTAATTCACATATTCCTCTTTAGGCTTTATTCTTATCCTCTTAACTCATTTACAATGCTTGATGCATGCCTAAGAGTACTTAGAAGTGAAAGAGAACGGAAAATGAAACATAGAACACATTTTCAAAATTTCAGAAACAGGGGTCCCCGCTCGAGCGTGGACTTCCCCGCTCGAGCGGACCCATTAGGTCTGCAAAAGTTCTGGTTACCTCATTTTTACGCTCGAGCGTGACTTCAGACGCTCGAGCTGAAAGTCTCACTACATGGCTCCCTGTTCGAGCGTGAACTTCCCCGCTCGAGCGGACACCCATGTCTGCAAAACTTCTGGGAGCTCGTATTTCACGCTCGAGCGGAGACTTCCCTGCTCGAGTCGACATGCCAAAATCTGGAAAATCCAGAATTGTTCTTGAGCTCAAATTCAACATTCAAAGGCTTTAAAGCCCGAATTAAGGCACCAAAAACATGCAAATACATCCTATGGCATATGGATGTAAACAACATGAGGCCAATTATTCAAAATCATTGTCCAATCTTCAAAATTAATCAACCTTTCTTTGTATAATCAAGACTCATGCATTCAAACTTCATATAATCTCCATATCTTCAATATTCAGACATGCATGCCAATTTTTGGCTTCAATTCCATTTCAAATGATGCAAATGGTGTCCATTCTCATGAAATTCAACAAAACAATTGCTTGATGATCCAAACTCCCAACCTTGCATATTTGGCATGCTACATGTTAGATTATGCAAATTCATGGCAATTCATAGCAATTCTATGCATGCATGAACATATCAACTTCAATTTCAACTTAATCAACTCAACTCATGATCTAACTCACCATTTAATCTTCAATTCACAAAATCACGACTCAAACTCATGAGTTAAGGGTTGATTACTCACCTAGGAGCTTTAATCCTCCAAACTTATGCTTAATTCTTGAGTTGGTCTTCAAATTCTCAAGCTTCTTGATCAAACCTTCAATCTCCTACACTCTCTCTCTCTAATTCGGTTCTCTCACTTTCTAGAGAGCTAAAATCAGTCAAAATGAAATAAAAGAGAGGAATTGAGTGTATAAAGGTCCTTTTATAGTCCCACTAAATCAAATTTGATTATAGCTAACTAATGGCACTTAATTAATCGTTCTGAATCTTATTATTTTGATCTGAATCAATTTTCAATTAAATTTCACTGTATGCTCTAAAAATTACGCTAAACACAATGGCGTAATCAATTTCGGTTTCTACGGCCGACAGGGCCTTCAATTTAAATTCCAAAGTAGATAATTAAACAGATATTCCTACGGTGAACAGATAGAAATTCAAAACCACATATTTTCACATAAATGACACACAAAATCATATCAAACACATAATCACATTCATAATAAGGACCAATTAACATAACACGGAACATGGTTATCACAAATATCATACTCGGACGTACTGCTCTCAATGCCCTCCAAGCCGTAATGTCCACATACCATTTAGCCGAAATTTCCTATTGATCAGGGGGTTGGCACTGTGAAGGGTGAACAGAAGGTCACCAGAGAATGCTATGTCGCCTTATTAAAAAAGGTCAAGATGAAAGAGGCAATGATCATTAAAGGCCTTAATGTCAGAGACGAGGAGGAGTTACTTAGAGGGGAACCAGTGGAGGAACTAGTTGAAGTAGCAATTGATCATATCGATCCAATAAAGACAACTAAAGTTGGTAGCCAGCTGCCCCACTAGGCCAAGGTTGACCTCACAGCCCTCTTAACCGAGCACAACGATGTCTTTGCTTGGACTCAGTCAGACACACCAGGTATTGACCATTCTCTTATTACTCATCGCCTCAGTATCAAGCCCCAGTTTAGACCATTCCGCCAAAAGCAGTGCATCTTTCACCCAGAGCGCAACAGCCTCATCGCTGTTGAGGTGGACAAGCTGTTGATGACCCAGTTCATTAAAAATGTGTACTATCCCAAAAGGTTATCCAATATGGTCTTGGTCCGCACAAATAACAATAAATGGAGACTTTGCGTTGACTATTCCGACCTCAACCGAGCTTGCCCTGAAGATAATTACTCCTTACCTAGGATAAATCTATTGGTCGAGGCGATGGTAGGATACCAAATGCTTAGCTTCATGGATGCCTTCTCAGGATATAATCAGATCTTAATGCATGCAGCTGACTAGGAGCACACCTTCTTTATTACTGACAGAGGGACTTATCATTACCATGTGATGCCATTCGGCCTAAAGAATGCAGGAGCCACATACTAACGCTTGGTTAACGCCATCTTCAAAAACCAGATCAATCGGAATATGGAGGTCTACGTCGATGACATGCTCGTCAAGAGCAAACTCTCCTCCAACCACTTAACAAACTTACGGGAGACCTTCCAAGCCTTGCGCAAGTATAAGATGAAGCTGAATCCAGAGAAGTGCACCTTCGGCGTTAGGTTAGGTAAATTCTTAGGGTTCATGGTCAGCCACAAAGGTATCGAGGTCAATCCAGAAAAAATCAAGGCCTTAATAAAAATGTAGTCTCCGAGAATGGTAAAAGAAGTTCAGCGGCTCACGGGCAAAGTAGCCGCCCTTAATCATTTCATATCAAGGGCAACCGACAAGTGTCTGCCATTCTTCAAGGTTCTTAGAAAGGCTTTTGACTAGAATGCCGAGTCCGAAGAGGTGTTCTAACAACTCAAACAATGCATGGCAAACCCTCATCTCCTCTCTCAAGCATTTCCAGGAGAGACCCTCTTCCTTTACTTAGCCGTCTCTCGCACAGCGGTCAGTGCTGCCCTACTCAGAGAGGAAGACTCAGTCCAACGTCCGGTACAAAACAGAATTATCCTTTATTAGAAAAGATGGCCCTCGCTCTAGTCATTACCTTCAAACGCCTCTGATCCTACTTTCAGGCCCACTCTATAGTGGTTCTTACTAACCAGCCGTTGAAAAAAGTTATGCAATAACTAGAGTCGTCAGGTAGGTTCATGTAGTGGTCTGTTGAAATAAGCCAATACGAGATCTCCTATCGCCTGCAAACAACCATCAAAGGCCAAGCTGTTGTAGATTTTATCCTAGAATTCACCAATTTCACTCTAGACATACTCCCCATACTAACGCTTGTCTTTCCTAACATAGAGAACCCCCGCTTCTGGGCGCTTAGCATTGATGTTCCTCTCGCAAAGAAGGTAGTGAAGCTAGCTTCATTTTTACCACCCCCGATGGTGAATCCTTCAAGTGTGCTCTCCGATTTCTGTTCCCCACAAATAACAATGGGGTCGAATATGAAGCCCTAATAGCAGGTATTTGGCTGGCTAGAGAAATTGGGGTCAACCATCTCCGTGTGTCTAGTGATTCCCGCTTGGTCGTCGGACAGATAACAGGCGAGATTGACGCCAAAGAGGAAGTAATGCAATCATACAGGGACATTGCTTTTCCTTTCACCCGCCTCTTCAATAACTTTCATATCAAGCATGTCCCCAGTTCAAAGAACTCCCAAGTAAATGAGATGGCATAGTTAGCCTTAGCAGATCAATCAGACCTCGGCCACGGTGTCTAAATTGAATACCTGACCCATCCAACAGTTTCACCAGATCCACAAGCGATCCATCTACTCTAGGACGAGCCTATCCCATGGGCCCAGGACATCATCACATTTTTAGAATGGGGAGTACTACCAAAAGATAGAAGGGGATTCTCACGGCCATACCTCAGATGTCTTAATCATAACTAAGCTACCTACGTCATAAGCGAAATACATGAAGGAGTTTGCAGCAACCACTCTAGGGCACGGTCTTTAGCTCATAAAATCCTTCGCACGGATTATTTTTGGCCCATGCTCAACCAAGATGCCATCGACTTTGTACTTAAATGTGACAAATGCTAGCGTTTCGCCAACATCACTCACGTCCCTCCAACAGAGCTGATCATGCTCAGCAATCCTTACCCATTTGCCAAGTGGGGAATCGATCTATCGGTCCTTTGTCAACCGGCAGGAGCCAAGTAAAGTTCGCTATAGTCACTATCGATTACTTCACCAAGTGGGTGGAAGTGGAGCCTTTCACCAAAATTACCAAACAGAATACCACTAGGTTCATTTTACAATCCATTGTGTACCGTTTCGGGGTTCCTCAAGCCATCGTCTCTAACAACGGCAAGCAGTTCGACAACGCCAAATTCAAGGAATTCTACGTAAAGCTTAACATCATGACCTATTTTTCCTCCCCTGGCCACTTCCAAGCTAACGGACAAGTTAAGGTCACCAACCTGAAAATAATCAAGACTAAGCTGGAAGCCGCTAAAAGACTCTGGGGAGATGAGGTCCCAAATGTGCTCTGGGCCTATCGAACAATAGAAGGAACTCCCACTGGCGAAACCCTTTCCGCTTGACATACAGCGCCGAAGCAGTCATCCCCGTGGAAATCGATCTTCCAATCCCCTGGATGATGTACCCAAACATTGAACTACACAACGAGTTGCAGCGGGCCGAACTGGACTTGATTAAAGAACTACACGAGTCAGCAGCTGTCAGGTTGGCCTCATATCAATAAAGAATACGGTGACATTATAACCACAGAGTCAGACACTGAGAATTCACAGTGGGAGACCTAGTCTTACGAGAAGTTACAAGAAGCCACTCTTGCCACCAAAAACCCAACCGAGGGCAAGCTAGCAGCTAAGTGGGAAGGACCATACATCATCAAAGCCAGACCCCGCTCAGGCACTTACTGTTTCCAAGATATGGAGGGCACAGACCTCCCTCATCCATGGAATACTGAGCACTTGAAGCGGTATTTCTAGTAAAACAACATCTTCTACCTTTTGCACGGTTCAACTATTGTATGGTTCACTTAGCTATTCGGAGCACTTTTTCATTTGTGCCCTCTACATACAATGTATAAGCTTATGATTACAGGATTATGCTTTAATGACAACAATTTTCAAATCTCCATCCTTTGTGTTGTACCTCCTCAGCCAAGCTGAGCGTCTCAAATGTCAGCCTGACTAAGCCCAAAAAGCTCAGCCAGCCTGAGTCATAAAAAAAAAAAAAAAACTGAGCATCTAAAGCCTCAGCCAGAATGAGCATTCAGACCTCAGCCAAACTAAGTGTGAAGACCTCAGCTAGACTAACTTAAATAAGCATCAACCAGACTGAGCTTGAAGAGCTCAGCCAGCCTGAGTTAAACAAGCCTCAGTCAGACTGAGCATCTCAAGCCTCAGCCAGACTGAGCCTAAAGAGCTCAGCCAGCCTAAGTCACATAAGCCTCAGCCAGATTGAGCTCAGTCAAGCCTTAGCCAGACTGAGTGTAAAGACCTCAGCCAGACTGAGCTTTATCAAGCCTCAGCCAGACTAAGTTTTCTCAGACCTCAGTCAAACTGAGCTCAGTCAAGCCTCAGCCAGACTGACTTTTGCACAAGTCCATGTTTCAGCTAGTTGCCTGCTTTATTAATTCACTTTTAAGTCAAAACCCATGTCACTCTTCTTTACTAAGATTCATTCTCCAAACCTCATTTTTCTAATGAATGCACACAACAGACAAATCGTACAAGTTCACATTGTTCATAGTCTTTCCTTATATTATCACCAGGTAAGTTCACAGTATTATCATTACCATTACGTGCACAAATTTTTTCTCAACCAGGTAAGTTTTTACAAAAAACAATATATATATATATATATATATATATATTGTAGCTCCTCTTTTTCATGCCCCCTTTCAGAAGCTCGAAAAGAAAGCCTACAGTTCGGACTCCCGTGATTCTGAATCTAATCTCACAAGTGCAATGTGAAACTAATAAACACCAAAAAGTCTAAATCCGGCAAATCGTTTTGAAAAAATGATTTTAAATAAAAAATGTCAAAATTGGACTGCTTTTCCAGATACAGAGTTGCCACCTAAATATTTTATTTTGGAAAAATTTACAAAACCCATGACTCGTGCCAAAGGCCACATGTTCGTCATCACTAAAGTTGCCACAGCTTGGGAACTTAGGTATGAGAGGGGAAGGTTATGAATTGAGCACCCCCGCTCGCCCGATCAAAGATCAACCTCTACTAATCATGATATGATTTTTATGTACATTATGTGCTCTTGTTCCGATTATTAGGCTAGCTTTATTATGTGATGCACACAAGCAAGTATAGACTAGTTTGCTCAAGTTAGAACAATTCAACTCATGTTTGTTTGCAAAAATGGTTTGAATTTGCCACCTCAAGTGGGCTTAAAGTTTGCGGATTTGCCACCAAACATAGTGGGCTTAAAACTGATTTGCCACTTAACAAAGTGGGCTTAAAACATACATTCGTTGAATCATTCCAATTCAAGCAACAAGCCTTCATCCGCAGGTATTCAAGCAGTTTATCAAATAAGCATTTAGCCTCATGGCAAGTATGCTAAAGCATAAAACTCACCTAGTACTCCAAGCTAAGAATATATGTGTTAGAAAACTATGCATGATTCTTAACTATACAAGATGCCTAATGCAACGCATGCAATATGCAATTTAATAGGCTCGGCTACTAATATGATATATGAAGCAATTTAAATATCATGCGATTTAACACGTTTTTTTCAAAGAATTATTGAAATGGCAATGCAGTTTAAATGATGCGACGAGCCTCGGTGTATGCAATACGAATGAATGGATGCAAGCATAAGGTATGTTAATTCAAACATGTCCCTGATCTAACCATCAAAAGTGGGTAAATAAAAGGGAGAAAGACGTAAGGTTGGAAGACAAACACTCACGCACGCACACTTATTACAACATTACGCCCCCCCCCCCCGAAGGAGAGTCTGAATGAAACTAGTTAAGTTACACTACTTAACTAATTATTACAACACTTTGAATAAATAAAAAAAAAGCTTACTCTAAGCTAATTAATTATTACAACACACTTAACTAATTAATAAATTAGACTAAGCTATTTAATTAATTAATTACACAACATAAACTAATTAACTATCTAAGCTAATTAAGTAAAACAATTAAATAATTAACTATCTAAGTTAATTAAATATTACAAAGCAAACTAATTAGCTAAATACTTAACTAATTAATTACAAAGCAACTAAGCTAATTAATTACAACATGAATTAGCTACAACTAAGCTAATCTGTTTAAATAGTTACAACATTTGCATGAATTAGCTACAACTAATTAACTAAGCAAATTAACTAAATGGCCTCGAGAAACGAGGGGTGCATCATGCTCAGTTTTTTCACCCGAAGAACATCCACTATCTGTCACTAATTGCCTCTGTTGCACAACACTTACACTATTTTCCTCCTCCAGATTAACACTGCTCTGCTTCAGGAGCGCAATATTGAATTTTTTCACTGGTGGCCGAATGGCCACAGATGAGGGTTTGCCAACCAACACTGAGGGGTTGCTGGCCATTGGAGGTGGCCTGCCGGCCACTAATGAGGGTTTGCCGGCCACTGAAGCCAAGTCTTTTCTTGTTGCAACAGAGGACCAAACAGAGCAAGAAAGGGGTAGTCTCATAGGTTGTTTGTACCATATATCACCCCTTATCATCAACATAAGCTCAAAGGAGTGATACATTTGGCCCTCAAACCATCAATCAAGCAATTTCCATGCATGATAGCTAAGGGACCAATTTGTAAAACTTCAATGGATGCAAAACAAGACTCGAATGCCATCACCCTATCATGCATGATCAAGGGCAACGGAGACCTAGGAAAGTGACACATTTCATCACTTTTGAATATGAAATGTCCTATGTTCCTTGTGTTCAAATTAACATTCAATTTGAACACATGCAATGCAACACAAAGAAATGCTTATCTTGCCACTTTTACTTGCCAGTTTTGTTTACATTTTAGTTACCAAATCATTCTTTAATCAATTTGTCCATTGGTGAGTGTCCTCTAAGATAAAAGAAGTGTCAACCAAGGGATAATGTAAGGCAAGAGAGAGATCATGCCGTTGACAATGAACCCTCAAAGAGGATTAAACCATTAAGCATGATCTCAATCTCAAGCTTGAAACAACCCTCAAAAGGAAATGAAAGAGTGAAGCAAAGAGGGAGGTTGTAGAGTTTATAGTGCTGAAATGGAGTGAAAAAACAACACCAAAAGATGCTAGCAACTCAAACAAAATGTGTCTAAAACCCTAAAGCACCAACTTGTAAAGACTATTACACTACAACTATGCAAAACAAGACTCAAATGAACTAACCAACCTAAAACAGAGCTAAAGCAGGTTATTTCAGAGGCTAAAACATGCTGGACTTGAGCTAAGTTAAGCTAGAAAAACATGCTAACATATAAAGCTAACTAAGCATGTAAACAAGACACATGGAAGGGAGGCTAACCCCTTCAAATTTGGGCTTCAAAATGAGTTTTTTGCCACTGAAAAACCTCTGAAATTCAGTGGTTAAAAAGGCCAAAAAAGTTAGTTTGAAAGTGGTGAACAAAGATACAAAAGCTCTACAAACAAAGGAGTAAGAAGGGTGAACCACCCCCTAACTAAAAATGGCCTCAAACCACCACCTTTAGGTCATAAAAACATAGTTTTTTATAGTTCAAAATAGGCCAAAAATAGTAGAAGAAGATGCAAAGCAAGTATGTAAAACAAGCTAACAAAGCAAGTGTTATACCTCTTGAAGCCAAGGCACAAATTAGGCAACAAAGCAAGCCACAACCACCTCCTAAAGCTCAAAGAGGGTCTCAAGTAACCTCAGCCCAAAGAAAAGCAACTTTGGTCAAGGGTTTATAGACAAAAGTGTAGACACACTAAGCAACTAAGCACCAAATTTCAAGAGAGAGAGAATTTTGTAAAGAGAGAGAGAATTTTGTTCCAAAATTTTCTAACCTTGCAATGGAGGAGAAGGTCCCATATTTATAGAAAAAAAAGCTTTCAGCTGAGTTAAATCAATCCATACATGTGTATGGAGATAGAGTGAGTAGTGGTAACAGCTGGCACAACTGTCACTAAAATATCTGAAAATATGCACTAATGGCCGGAAGACTACACTAGTGGCCGGCAGGCCACTTAGATGGCCAGCCAAGGAGCACTGGTGGCCAGCAGCCTCAAATGGTGGCTGGCTGGCCACCAGGGGGTGCAACCTTGAAGGCCAAGTGCTAGTGCAAAACAAGGCTCAAAAAGGATAAGGACTGAGGACTCAAAGTTAAGGCGTTCCGCCAAAAACTTTGGGCACAAAACAAGCACACACATGCATAATCATCGGGTGCATAAACGATGACGTCCAAGTCTTGAGAACGGTCAAAAATGGGGTGTCTACATATATATATATATATATATATATTATATATATATATATATATATATCTATATATAAACTTCCCCTTATAGTCTCAACACATGTAAACCAAGCCACAACACACATATTCCATTCAAACATTAAACAAACAACCATTGTAATTTCAACACAAATTCTTTACAAAGAGCTATTTTAGTACAAAGAACCATTTCAGTTCAAAAAAAAAAAAAAACAAACAGAAAACAACAAAAAACAAAGGGGGGTTTTCAAACTGTTCCACCTTCGTCTCCATTATCCTTGCTGGATGCCACGTCTTCTTCTTCCACACCCTTATCCAGCGAGGTCTAGGCAATGTCCCCTTCTCCTGGCCTCACGCCGCTGAAGTCCATGTTTGGGAAGAGCTCCTCTGCCCTATACTTGAAGCTCGTCCAGCCACTATCCCAGTACATGCTCATCTCATGTTTGTAATAGTCCAACTGCTGAAACCTCTGGATTATTTCTTCTCTAGTCTGCCCCTCCACCAGCTCAGTAGCCGCCACATTCAACAGTCCAGCACCACCCTCCTCCTCCCTAGCCAAGCTCCGTGCCATAGTTGTGTCAATGACCATTTGAAACTCAGAGGATAGCTTAAATTGTTCCACTGCAGCCGTGCACATGTCTGGATAAGCAGGCCTCTCAAACGCCAACACCTTGGCCAACTACGCTATCTTGGTCCTCTCTTCTCCTAGGGCCCTCTCTAGCTTAGCCACTCGTGCATCTACCTCCTCCTTATCCTTCAAGGCCAGATTATGCAGTTCTTCATTATTTATGAGGGCCTCCTCCAACCGCTCGTTGGCAATGGTGCAGGCTTTCTAAGCTTCATCGGTCTTCTTCTCCTTACTCGCCAATTCAAACTCTAACGACACCACCTTACAACGTGTTGCTTTAAGCTTTGCCTTAACAATTGACAATTCGGCGGCAACCTCAGCTTGGCCCATTCTGGAGCGCTCAGCCAGATAACCATGCACCACCGCCAACACCTCTATTTCTTCGCCCTCTGAGCGTATGCCAGGCCCTTGGCACATGCACTTCGCGCCGCTTTCCTCCAACTCACCATTTCCATCCTCACATTCTGCAGCTGCGACTACGCTTTCTCTAGTTGGGCCTTAAGCGATTCTGCCTATGCCCTCACCGCTACCTCTTTGCCCAATAAAGCGGCAATCAGGGTTAATGCCTCCATCTGCACTGAACAAAACCCTCTCATAAGGTCTTCTTTTGTACACTACGACACCCCTCGCATGGCCGCATCATCTATAACTCCCAGCAGGTGGGTTGCAGCCGCCCTGGCTTTGCTCCCATCACCCACCAAGCGGCCGACCACCGCAAGCAAATGATGAGTGGCGGTCCCCAACGGCCCCAGCATGGTGCTCGTCTCTGCTCTGCTCGCCCGCTCTCTCCCCAACTCCTAACTTTGCGGCACTTCCCGTGAGAGCATCTTCTTGGAGGGCACGTCTATTGATTGGTCGGTCGTTGGTAACCCTTCTTACTTGTCTACCTCGTCTCTCACTTGGATGATTGGGGGCTCAACCAACCCTGCCTCTGCCTCTACACCAACCCTGGCCTCTTCTCCCTCTACTTCTGGGGGCACTTCCACTACCCCCCCTTGGTCTTCTTCAGCAGCATTCCCTTTTCACTTCCCTCTAACACCACATTTCGCTTCTTCTTCTTCTTCTTCAAAACCAACTCTATCTTGTTCTTACTCCTCTCCCTCAATGGATCTACCGGCGCTCGCAAAGGCACAAATGTTGCCAAGTCTTTTTCTCCCAAGGGTTTGGGTCATGGTCAAACTGACCTCTTTGCAACCAGCTTCGGCGCTAGGCCTAACTGTTTCTCCTTGTATTGGTCTGCCATGGAAAAAGCTCACGTGTCCTCTGGCTCTTGAGTTTTCCTCCTCGCCTCCACCTCCTTTAGAGTAGGATCTCCCTCGGTCGGCTCAGGCCCCAACTTTAGGGCAAACAAGGCTAAGGTTTGGACTAGGTCATCCCATTTTAGCCGCTCTTTCTCCCTCCACTCATTCACCTGCTTGACCCTCCTCTCCGCCACAGCATCCAACTTTGGTTCCACTGACTTGGTTGGAACTTTCCAAGTCGTACGAACTCCCCTTCCGCCGTCTGCCGACATGAAGAACCATTTTGGCCTCCACCCTTTTACTAACGAGGGCAGCCCAGCCACTAGTCCCCTCCCCACTATTGCCTACAAGGTCACCCACGTCTCTTGTTGCCCCGAGGCCTTGTAGCATGCAAAAAAACTTATCCACCGTCATCGTCTCTCCCCCAGTCGCCGCGACCATGAGCTTGCACAGGCAAATAGGATCTTCCACACATTTGGCATTAGTTGCCCTGGCGTCACTTCTAGGCAATTCAACATCTCGACCACTGTAGACCGCCCAAACTCGCTCCGCGCGCAAGGGCGCGAATTGTAGTTCTAGCTACTACAGTTCGAACTCCTGTTACGGTTCTGAATCTAATCTCACAAAGTGCAATGTAAGATTGATAAATCACCAAAGAGTCTAAATCAGGCAAATCGTTTTGGAAAATCGATTTTAATCAAAAAGCGCCAAACATGGACTGCTTTGCCAGATTTCAGAGTTGTCACCTAAATATTTTATTTTGGGAAATTTAGCAAACCCTGACTTGTGCCTAAGGCCACGTGTCCGTCATCACCAAAGTTGCCTCGGCTCGGGAACTTGGGTACGAGAGAGAAAGGTCTTGAAATGAGCACCCTCGCTCGCCCGATCAAAGGATCGGCCTCTACTAAACATGATATGTTATTTTTTAAAACACATGTGTTCTTATTCTGGTTTATTAGCTAGCTTACTATGTGATGCGCATAGCATACAAGTATAGACTAAATCGCTCGATTTGGAACAAAACATCTCATGTTTGTTTTTCGAAAATGGTTTGAAGATGCTACTCGCAAGTAGGCTAAAATGCGGATTTGCCACCCTCAAGGTGGGCTTGAAACAACAAGATTTTACTACCCTCAAGTGGGCTTAAAAACGCACATTTTGATGAATTGTTCCAATTTAAGTAATAAAGCCTTCATCCACAGGCATTTATGCAGTTATATCATTTAAGCACATAGTCTCATGGCAAGCATGCTATCATGGCAGTCACTTACACACATGCAAGAGTGCTAAAGCATAAACACTCACAGTGTACTCCGCGCCAAAACAGAAACTATGTTAGAAATCAATGCATAATCCTAGCTATGTTTGAAATGCCTAATGCAACACATGCAAAATGCGACTAAGTAGGCTCGGCTATCTAAGATGGCATATGAATGCGACAATTTGATAACATGTATTCAAATAGGTATTGAAATGAAATGCAATTTGAATGATGCGCCGAACTCGGTGCATGCAAGACAAATGAATGATGCACACATGCAAAGCATAAGTATGCTAATTGAAACATACCCTAAACTAACCATCGAAAGTTGATAAGTAAAAGAGAGAAAAAAATGGGGTTGGAAGACATTCACACACACGCACACTTATTACAAAATTTGCCCTCTCGACGGAGGGTCCGAATAATAAGTTAACTAGCTACGCTAAGCTAAGCTACTTAACTAATCTAATAATCTAATTAGACTAATTATTACACAATACAAATTGAAAATTAGCTATGCTAAGCTAATTAAGAAATTACAATAATGAATTAAATTAGCCAACACATTAACTAATTAATTACAAAACCGATAATTAGCTAACTAAGATAACAACTTATTCTAAGTTAACAAAAGCGCTGAAATGGCCTCGGGACGAGGGATGCATGAATGCTCGACTTCGCTCGGAAATCCATTGCCATGCCACCTATTGCCTCTGTTTGCATTTGATTTGTTCTTTGAGAGTTGCACAAACTTCCAAATTGCTTCTGCTCCAACAAGGGGACCTCCTGGTGGGCTGTCGACCAGAAAAGGAGGTTGTAGACCACTTGTAGACCAGAAAAACTTGCTGTAGACCAGAAAAAGTGGTCGGCCAACCACTTTTATTGGTCTGCCGACCAGAAAATCTGCCAAGCTCCAGTTTTGCTACAATAGAGAACAATAAGAGGCATAGCAATGTATTTGCAAGATATATGTGCACCACCACCCTTCCTATCATTTCTTAAGCTCAAGGGAGTGCAGTACTCGACTCTCGGGCCACCAACCGAGCATTGCAATGTACAATGGCCGAAAAGCCAAGTTTGCATAATTCAATGTCAATGAATGCACGAATAAGACTCAGTGAACCTCTACCTTATCATACATGATCAAAGGTGTCGGTGACCTGAGGAATGAGGCACGTTTCATCAGTTTGAGTATAAAACGTCCCTCGTTCCTCGTGTTTGGATTAACGTTCAATCCAAGCACAATGCAATGCAACAACATTCCAAACACAATGCAATGCAACAACATATAAACAACATAAGCATGGCAAGTTAGAGTCCTTAAGCATTGAAACTAGTGAAGGACACAACACAAGGGCTATGTACTGCAATGCTCAATGGACCAAACCATCCCCAAAATGACTTCATGCATGCCAAAACAGTGGCCAAAATGCTATGAAATGATGGCATGAAAGGCAAGAAAATGATGTTCATACATTAATCCATGAACAAAGCATAGAAGCACAACTCTCAAGCACAATTAAAGAGTGATAAACATGAGAATATGGCAAGCCTATATGCTCTGAAATTATGTGTTTAATGATGCCATATCACTCAAACAACACAAGTAAGGCATGCTAGGAGGCCTAAGGCACAAGGCTAGTAAGGGGCACTACATAAGAGGCATGCAATACATGGCACAAATGATTAAACCAGCTATGGACAGAGCTCAATTAGGCCAAAACAAAGACCAAAACATGTTGAGATGGAAGCCCAAAAGCCTAGGCAAACATGCATACGTATTGGCTCATAAACGATACATGAGGCTCAACTTCTCAAAAGTGATGAAAGAGCGATACATACGAGAGTACGACAGTGAAACATGCTTTGAAATCACATACAAAATGATTCCAAGGCATGCAAACAACTCGAGCAAAGCATGCTAGAAACCTTAGACAATAAGCTAGCAAAGGCACTTGCACTATAGCTATGCAATACAATCCTCAAAGGCCTAAAACCTTTCAAAATAGTCCTAAAGCATGTCAAAACAAGGCCAAAAACATGCTTGAACATAGCCAACATATGCTAGAATAAAAGGCCAAAACACCAAGTAAGCTAGGCCAATGAGCATGATTGCACTACAAGTGCAAAATCCAAACAAGAGATGGCCTAACAAACCAAAATCAGAGTTAAAGCATGGCAAATAAACACCAAAAATAGGTTGAGACTAAGCCAACACATGCTAGAATAACAAGCTAACTCATTAGGCATGCAAGGCTAGCAAAGAGGATTTACACTACAAGTGTAAGGAGCATGCAACAAGTGATCAAACCAACTAAAAACAAAGTTATAACATGTTAAAAAAGTCACAAAAACATGCCCAAACTAAGCCTCAAGAAGGGAGAAATACATGCTCATTTGATAGGCCAACAACACATGCTAACAAGACAAGAGAAGAGGGGACCACCCCCTCCTATTTGGGACCTCAAAACATGGTTTTTGTCACTGAAAAACCTCTGAGTTTTAGTGGTAAAAAGGCCCAAAAAGTTGGATTTGAAGGTAGTGAGAAGTTGCACAAAAGGCCTCACAAGCCAATGAACAAAAAAGGGAGAACAACCCCCTAACCAAACAAGGCACAAACCAACACTTTTAGGACTTAAAAATAGAGGAAAAACAAAGGTTTTTTTAGTTCAACACCACCCCAAAAACAGCCCCAAAGTAGTGTGAAAAGATGGCCAAGCAAGCATGCAAAATAAGCTAAAAGGGAGAGAGTTTTTACCCTTGATGCGCAGCTGAAAAACAGGCACAAATCTGAGCTCAAATCACCTTTTGGAGTTCAAACAAAGTCCCAAAGAATCTCAGCTCAATGGTGGTCAAGTTTGGTTAAGGGTGCTTAGGCAAAGGAGAGGTGTATCTAAGCTTTCATGCATAAAAGGGTAAGAGAAAGTGAACTTCTAGAGAGAGGGGTAGAGATTTAGCTCTGAAAATTCTAGATAGAGAGAATTTTTTAGAGAGAGAGGCTCCCAAAATTGCTTCAATGTTTTTTTCTTGCAAAATGAGTGAAATGCCTCATATATAGCAATATACAAGAGTTGGGTCGAAATATCTAATTATAGAACAGCTGGAGGTTGTGGAAGACAGTTGTAGGGAAAATATCTTCAAAAAATCTGAGTTTGGGACCTGTCAGCCACTTTTCTGGTCGACCGACCACCTTTTGTGGTCGACTGGCTACTTTTCTGGTCGACAGCCCATTTTTCTGGTCGACAAGCAAAATTCTGTTTTCCAGGTCCAACTTCAAATGGCCATAACTCCTTCGTCTGACTCCTTTTCAGATCATTCTTGTGTCCAAATTGAAGCCCCGGAATTAAGCTTTCCAATGGTGAAACCTTGCATCAAAATTTCAACTGTGTAAAAAGTTATACCTGTTTTGGTGAAGCCGCTCAGTTTCGATCCTACCCGGATTTATGCCGAACTTCTTCCAAACTAGTGTGCTTCTCTCCTCTCTCATTTTCTTCAACTCCAAATCCCTAAACAAGGTGTTTTGAAAGATTTTTCAAAGATTTCATCTCTCTTTCATTCATTTCCACTTTGTCCTCGCTCGGTTTACCGAAAAGCGCAACATTTAACAAAATGCGAGCATCGGAACATCGTAGGAACTTTATTTCAAAAATATTTTGAAAGAGAGGGTTTTAAGGTCTAAAAACCATTCAAAATAAATTTGGTCCAAAATGAGGTGTAAGGTTGGGATTTGACTCTCTCTCATTGCCGAAGAAATCGAACCTTTGCACTGCATAACCTACACCATCAGGTAAGCAATCAGTAGTGCCCAAGTCTTATGGGCGGTCAAAAATTGGGTGTCTACAACCACCAGTGAGGGCAGTGGTAACCTTACGCTCCGCACAAACCTCCTTGTACAGCGCAAACTCCATTGGAAGCACGTTAGACGGTCTCTCCTTCACCATGGGCACTCTCAACTGTATGTCCACTGGAATCTGATATTTGCTTCGCAACTCCTCCAAATCCTCTGCTATTAGCGTGGATTTGTCAGCTTTGGTATGCTAGTGGTCGGGCGCCACTTGGCTAATTAGCTGGACCACCGAGATCATTGTTGTTGGAAGGGGTTGCGTTGGCCGCTCTACGACCTTTTCTCCCAGCCTTTCCACTCTATATTGTTTCGCCAATGCCACTCTATCATCGTCTCCTAACGCATCTGATGTCATGGTCGGTGCTTTGTCTTATGCCATCTTCTTCACGTTTCTGTATATCGCCTTGGTTGTAGGGGCTAGAAAATCTGCAATGAGAAACAGAGGAGAGTCCACCGAGATATAAAAGCTAAAGTTTAGAATGTGTTGATTTTTCACAATAAGGTAAGTAAATCGCACCAGTCCAAATGCCCAAGGTTTGCTTGTGTGCCAAGGATCACGATTAAAATTCGCCAATTTGAAAATTTCACCAAGTTAAAACCCTCACCTTTCCCACGTCACCCCCTATACAAACCCTTCACTTCCTACTACCGCTTCACATCCCTCACTAGTGGCCTAGATTGCCCCACATGTACGGCTATGATTTGTCCCTCACCCCATCAATTCTCTTTCCTCTCCCCCATCTATTCCACTTCACATCACCATGTGCTTACCTACACCTCGAGCATCTTGCACCGTCATTGCATTTACGGCCGCCTTCACGATCAGCCAGCCAGACGGTTATCTTTCATGCTCGGCCACCTTCACACTCGGCCAGCCCGATAGTCATCCTTCCTGCTCGACTGCATTCACGCTCGGCTAGCCCGCCAGCCATCTTTCCTGCTCGGCCGCCTTTATGCTCTTCCAACTCGACAGTCATCATTCTCGCTCAGCCGCCTTCATGCTCGGCCAACCAAACGGTCATCTTTCGCACTCGGCCACCTTTGCGGTCAACCAACCTGATGATCATTCCCCACGCTCAGCCACTTTCGCGGTCGCCCATCTTGATGGTTGGTCGGTCTTTCCTCACCACTCCACCACCCTTCCACCCCGCCCCACACCTACACCCTCCCCGGCCTTGCGAGACTCCCAATACCTTTCTTATCCCTTTCGTTGGACTAAAGTTGCACTTGGGAATGGGAGACTACTGATACTAATGGACACCCAAGAGGGCCCAGCCCGTAGCGAAGGGCCCAGCTCACGGCCTGGGTATTAAAGCCTAATAACTTTGAGAAGCCAATGCTGGACTAAAACCAACAACATTCAAACACAGGTAAGAAATTAGCCACGTAAGCAGACAAAGATCCTGCAAAGTTATTACACCCACACATCAGCCATTTAATGAGGACTTCGCAGCATTAAATACAGCAAGCCCTTCACATCGGAAGAAGCATACTCACCATGAACGATGTGAGCTAGACTACAAACTTTCGGCCAACAAGACAGTTTGGAATGGATAAGGAAGTGATGAGTAAAGGATATAAGGAAGCTTTCGAGATACGTCAAAGGTTAAGTTTTTCATCCCTTGCTTCTTTCTCTCTATAATCAATCTCACATAATCTAACTTGATCGTTGGAGTGTCTGCCGGGGGATTACTTCCTCCTTTGGACCTTTCTGTAGGCTCGTTTTGAGGACTCCGAGGTCTGCAGACTCGTTGGAAGTGTAGATCAGTCCGACTGATCCTCCGTTGGATCCGTTGGAGTAACTGCACTATCAATATCACATCCAACAGTGCCAAAATTGTTTTACCCTCATAAAAATGAAAAGTCCTCCAATAATATCTCATATCTTGAGTTAAAATTTAATAAAGTCCATTGACACAATATTTGACTCTATAGAATTTTACTATATTAGCAAATATAATCATTATCAATAGATGATTTTTAAAAATAGATTAAATGGTCAAAATAAGAGAATTGATTATGCCAAAACAACATAGGAACCATTTGAGTAGTTTAAGTATTTTTTTTTTCTTATATCGTAACAAATTTAAAAAATGACTTTTGCCACTTCTATAATTAAAGTTGTTAGGATCGAATAAAATATGTAATTACTTTCATTTTTTTTAACTTCAAACTTAATATTGAAAAACTTGAAGGGATCATAGAGCCAACCAGAAGTCCCGTTTAAATGATCTAACTCGTTTATTTTGTAAAACTCTCCATATATATTATCCATGAAAAAAATATATGTTGATCAAACAATCATAACTTTTTTTTTTATTTTGTTCGTCTTAAAAAAATGTTCTATTTTAAAATAGAAATATACTTACTATCCATATTTTAGAGACAAACGTGATAAAAAAAAAAATGTTAAGTTATAGGATCGACTTAATTTTTCTATTAATGATATACTAATACCTATAATGACTTAAATTATTAAAATGGTGGTATTATATGTATCAATTAATGTACACACTAGTGTACTAACTAGTGTTATGTAATTATTATACAAATTACAAATATTCAAAACCTCTAAAATTATTCCACATCATCTATTAATATATTAGTAGGAAATGTTTGGGATCCCCTTTGGGAATAACCCCTACACCCCTAAAGTAATCCTGACCCTCCATATATGTGTGGGGCTTACTTATGTATATATGGGATCCACATCATGAGTAATCTAAATTTGTAGGAATTTTGTGGAGATCTTGTAGAGGTGGGGACCTCAATCATTACTCGATCAAAAACAGGGAAGATTGTGTGAAAGCTTTATGTCATATCTTAATAAAATCCAACATGTGTGACGATCAATTTGAATTTGAGAGCACACAAAACCAAAAGAGAGTTAAAACAATCACACATCAACTTGTTCTTATGGCAATCACACAACTTAGGTTTTTTTTTTTTTTTTTTTTAAAAAAAAAAAAAAAACAAGAAAGAAAAAATATTCTGAGATGTCATCACTGTATTCGTAGGTCCAGGTCCTGGGATAACCGGTTGCCGACTTGATTTAACATAACCCATAAGAAGGGACTCACTACCGAAACACCAACGGAGCTCAACCATACATTACAAACGCGCCCAGATTTTTAACAGAGTACAGAACAAGATCTCTAAAAAAAATTAACTGCAAAGTAACGAATTTGCCCCCTTTAAATTCGAACTTGAGTCAAACTTGTGGAAAGGGATGCCTTTTTCCATCACCCTCGGTGGTCACAACTTAGCTGAATGTGCTTTTTAACTTTAGTTCATGCCCCACACTAGCAAATTACGCTATTATTGACATCTCATCCACACCAAACCACACCACTGACCATTTGTATTTTTCTATTGAAAAAAATGTATTGATTTATTTTTTTTTTTTTTAATAAAATGTTTAAATGTTATAGAAAAGTAAACAAGGATTAATGGTATATGATCAGATTTTCTTGTACAGAATTAATGACAAGTGTGGAGCATTGCTTGAGAAACACCGGCTAATTTTCAGTCATACAAGCCTAACATAACTTCAATTGAGAGAGTTATAAGGTTTTCAAATCCTTAGTGTTATACCATTTGGGAGATTAATTAGGGTCACATGGAGCATTTAAAAAACAAGATATAAATTAATTAAATCTTAGTGATGCTATTAAAATATATATATATATATATATAATTTTTATACAGAGTGATATGAGTCTTTTGAAATTTATCATTTTAAAATAAATTTAATTATATTTATTTATAAACATGCCATTGTTACAATATTTTGATTGAAAATTTTGTAGGCACCTCTTTAAATGCTTTTGATCAGCTGCGATATTTTAAAGTTGTGTGACGGCACCTCTTTAAACTAAATGAAGAAGACAATGCTCTCAATTGCGTGACACAATAATTTGCGGGGATAATTAGTGGATACTCTACAGGTTGTGTCTTGTCATATTATTTATGCAATGTTTTGAATTAAGATAAATTGTATTTGGTCTTTTTGATATTTAATTATTTTTTTATTCTAGACTTTGAATTTTATTTTTATTTTTTTATTTTGACTTATCATGTTTCAAGTTTTTTTAGGAGGAAATATCATTTTTTCTTCCCAAACTATCACACAAAAATCAGTTTGACACTCAGATTTTGCATTATTTTTATATTTTATTATTATTTTGCAAAGTATATTATTTAAAATTTAATTTTTTCGTTATTGAGATAAAAGATTATTTATTAAATGCATTTTTTTTTAATATTTGGGAGGCTAATTGATTTTTAAGATAAAATTTTAGGGTAAAATAACGTTTTAAATGAAGTTTTGTGCCATGTCAGCCAGTTCTGTTTAATTGTAGATAGAAACAAATAGCGGGAGATAAATTGATTAATTTTTAAAAAGTTAAGGGATTATATTAAAATAATATAAACTATGACTGCCAAATTAATTTTCATGTAATAATTTAAGGGATAAAATGATATTGTCACGCCCCAAAAATTTAGACAATTAAATATTAAATTAGGACTAAACCCCAATCAATATTTCATAATTCAAATCTTAGGGGTGAAACAAAAAAACTAAATGCCAACCAAACCATCCACCATAATCTCATAACTATCCAATACCTCTAACATTAAAGTAACAATAAATAGTCAAAATAACTTAAATAATGTACAGTTACAAACTATGCCAAATTATCCAAATACTAAAATCATAAAAAAATAATAAATACATAAACTAATATCAACCCTAAACTTAAGAAAACAAAAGAAATCCAAACGACAAGTCCAACAACTATAGTAATTCCACGTCACCACCGTAGCCCCAACTAATCCTACAAAGAAAGCTCGACTGCGCTCAAACAGAACGTACCTGAGTTGCTAAGAGACACAACGGGTCAGTATACAGGTATACTGCTATGAGTACAAGATTTAACTCTCACATGTCCACTAGGCACAAACAAAAATATATTTAATTCATGTTACGAGACAAGAAAAGTAGTTTCATCCGCACCGAGACGAATGGTAGTTTCCCGAGATACGGTGGCCTTTAGTTTCTTGCCCGTACACAACGAAATATAAATTGAGTATAAAATAAACAAAATAGAAATAAAAATAAAATGAATCAGCCGTACATAAAAAGTTAGTAAGACCCACCATCCTGTAAAAAAATAAAATTAGTATAATTTAATCATAAGTAACTTGCTAAAGAAGTATAAAAATATACCGTTTCATACTTAAATAATTCGAATTGACCAAAACTCAAAGAACAAAAGTTGTACAAAATCAAATTTCCTAAAAGATTGCGCGAACAAATTTAGTAGAAACTGAACAGGTTGAGAGAAAAACTTAATAGAAAATCCTAACCAAAATTTGATCGAAAAATCTGGAACTAAAAACGAAAAGAAACTGTTGTAAGATGAATTGTTTCGGAAAAGTTCTAAACACAAAAAGTGTTCAAAATAATGTTTTACTATAGTATAAGCGAAACTAATAAAAATGAGCTCGTTTCGTAAGTTAAAATAGCCTCTAAAATCTGCATTGCTAAAATGAATCAAAACTACAATATCTAAGATCATCTGATTATAAGTTATAATCGATCGTTTTAATAAAAAGTTTAAATACAAAAGTTGTCTAGAATCACGTATACATGCCTCTGCTCAAATTTCATAATTTATCGAGGTTGTTTATCATTTTTCAAGATGTATAAATCAATACAATTCACACTATAACAATAAATTCATAATTAAATTCTTTGTACCTTAACTCCACCACTTCGGCCTCCACTTCCAGCCTACACATATATCACATGTGCCTCCCGTATACCTAACACCGCTCTGAAGCCAAACTTGCACAGGGATATCGTCCCGAGTTTGACCCACACTTCCCGGATGGTTAGCATATACGTACGCGCGTAAATCAAAGCACTCGTCTACTCATGAGAACGAGACAACAACATACATATACAAAACATCTCACTCATGAGAACAACATAACAATTCCAAGCCTAAGGCATTCAAATAAATCTCATAATCCTCACTTTTTTTTTTATACATTCTTTCTCACAATCACTCAAATAAAACAACAATCCATGGAGTCATGGTGGAGTGTAAGGAATTTATCTATGAGTTCTTAATTTATTTTAATTTCATAAAACCATGAGTGTAATTACAACCATAAAATCAATCCATATAAAAACCATAAACCTTGCATATACAACTAATCAAAATAATTAAAATCAATCAATCCTCTAAAAATCATAAACCTTACATACACAACTAATTAAAATAATTAAAATCAATCAATCATCTACATGGAAATACAAAATCAAATCAGCATCAAATAAATAAAACTAACGAATTAAACATAAATCAAGTGAAGTGTGTTTTGTACTCACAATTTTTTTTGAAAATCAAAGAAATATTTGAAGAACTAATAGAGCCACCAAAATAAAACCCTAACCCTAATCTTTTTTCTTTTTTTTTCTCTTTTCCTCTTCTCCCCTCCGTCTCTCTCTTTTCTCTCTCTCTCTCTCTCGACTTTCCGCTGTTGCGCCTACTCTCTTTTTTTTTTTTAATGAGGCTCTATCACTTGTATATCCTAATAAACTATTATATATATAATACAACATAATTATAATATATATAAATATAAATATAAGATTAAATATATATATATAACACCTCTTTCTTTTTTTTCTTTTTTATATAACAAGTATAAATATGTAAATATTTGGATTAATTATATATAATTAAATAACACATTAAATTAATTAAATACCACATTAAATTCTCGTGCACGTAATTAATAAAGACAAAAATAAAATAAAGTAATAATACTAAATAATGACTTATGAAAAATCAAGATCGCTACAATATACACACCTCAAAAGAATCTCGTCCTGAGATTCGATAGGAGAGAGCACTAAGCAAAAAGTTTCGGGTGTATGCGCCGAACTTTCTCTTCTAACTCCTAGGTAATATCGTTCTCATCCTCACTCCATTGCACTTTCACCAAGTTCACTTTCTTGTGCCGCAACGGCTTTACATCCTGGTCTAGAATAGTAACCAGTCGCACCACATACGTTAGATCGTCACTAATCTCCAACACCTCTGGTGATACTACTTCAGAAGGGTCTTGCACACACTTTTGCAATAAAGATACATAGAACACATTGTGAATCATAGCTAAAGCAGGTGGTAGGGCTAATTTGTAAGCCACATTACTAATCTTCTCAGTGATCTCATATGGTCCCACAAATCTAGGTCCCAACTTTCCTTTCTTTCCGAACCGCATGATACCCTTCATCGGTGAGACCTTCAAAAACATGAAATCTCCAACATTCAACTCAACTCCCTTACGTTTTCTATCAGCGTAACTCTTCTGACGGCTTTGTGCAGTCTTAATACGTTCCCGAATAATGTTCACTTTCTCCGTGGTCTCTCTCACCAACTCTGACTTTAACAACGGCGCATCTCCTACTTCCATCCAACAAGCAAGTGATCGACATGGCCTTCTATACAAAGCCTCAAAAGGTGCCATCCTGATACTAGAGTGATAGATATTATTATAAGCAAACTCCACCAATGGCAAGTGTTCTTCCCAACTACCACCAAGATCGAGAGCACAAGCTCTCAACATATCCTCCAAGATCTGATTTACCCGCTCAGTTTGCCCATCTGTCTTAGGATAATAAGCCATGCTCAATTCTAACCTAATAACCAAAGCATGATGAAAACTCTCCCAACACTCTGCCACAAACAACGGATCACGATCCGTAACTATAGAAACTGGTGCGCCATGAAGTCGCACCACCTCCCAAATATACAGCCTAGCCAATTTATCCGCAGTTCGGTGAACACTGATAGGAATAAAATGAGCAGACTTGGTGAGTCGATCCACTGCCTTGCTTAGACCGCAACAATCCATCCACGAAGTCCATACGGATGTACTCTCATTTCCAAGTAGGGATCTTGAGAGGCTGTAAAAGTCCAAACGGTCGTTGGTGTTCTACCTTAACCTGTTGGCTCATATAACATCGAGAAACATACTCTCATACGTCTTTCTTCATACTTTCCCACCAAAACGTCCTCTTCAGGTCATGATACATCTTAGTCCCACCAGGGTGAATGGTATATCGGGACCTATGGGCATCATCCATAATCTCTTTTCTCAATTCAACAATGTTAGGTACACACAACCTGCCCTTGAATCACAATCCCCCATCTGAGTCCACAGACCAATCAATAGGACAATCATCGATCAAATCGACTACAAGATCATCGAGCTTGCTGACGAGAAACCCATCTAAATTCTGCATCTAACGAACTTTACCTAGTAATGTCGGCTGCACGGTCAAACTACCAATGTATGCCCTCACAACACTCTCTATTGGTTGAACATCATGCATTGAAATTAACTTCAAGGACTTCCATTCCTGAATCATCAAATAAGCTATAATCCCACGTTGTCGACTAAGTGTATCTGCGACCACATTTCCTTTTCCCGAGTGGTAAAGGATCTCGAAATCATAACTTCTGACAAATTCAACCCACCTCTGTTGCCTCATGTTCAACTCTTTTTGAGAAAAAAGATATTTGACGCTCTTGTGATCTGTGTACAACTCAAAGCGCTCCCCAAACAAGTAGTGTCGCCACACTTTCAACGCAAAAACAACTGCTGCCAACTCTAAGTCATGAGTAGGGTATCGTCTCTCATGAGGTTTTAACTGTCAAGAAGCATAAGCTACAACCTTTTAATACTGCATCAACACACATCCCAACCCAGTTCTACTTGCATCAGTAAACACTACTAACTTTTCCCCTTGTACTGGTATAGTTAACACCGATGTTGTAGTCAACCGCTGTTTTAACTCCTGGAAAGCTTTCTCACAATCATCTGTCTATACAAACTTCACATTCTTGCGGGTCAACTTTGTCATGGGTACTGCAATAGTGGAAAACTTCTCTATAAATCTCATGTAATAACCGGCTAGTCCTAAAAAACTTCTCACCTCTGTAGGGTTCGTAGGCTGCTTCCATTCTTTGACCGCAACAACTTTCTCAGGATCTACTGCTATTCCCTGATTTGACATAACACGCCCCAAAAATCGAACTTCTTTCTCCCAAAAATGACACTTATTGAACTTAGCGTATAACTGTTGCTCCCTAAAAGTCTGCAATACAACTTTCAAGTGTTCTCTGTGTTCCTTCTCATTCTTAGAATACACCAGGATATCATTTATGAAGATAATCACAAACTTATCTAGATACTGTTGAAAAATTCTATTCATCAAGTCCATGAAATAGGCAGAGGAGTATTGGTCAAATGAAAAGGCATTACAGGGAATTCGTACAACCCATACCGGGTCCCAAAAGCAGTAAACGATATACTTTCCTCTAACACACCCATTTGATGGTAACCCGTTCTGAGATCAAACTAAGAGAACATGGCTGCCCCCTTCAACTAATCAAACAAGTCATCAATTCTAGGTAGCAGATACTTGTTTTTGATAGTCACCTTGTTCAGCTCTCTGTAATCTATGGACATGCGGAGAGTGTCATCTTTCTTGCTGACAAAGATCGCGGGTGCTCCCCACGGGGAGTTACTTGAACGAATGAACCCTTTCTGAAGCATCTCTTCTAGCTGCTTCTTCATCTCTACAAGCTCTTTAGGCGCCATTCTGTATGCCGCCTTAGAAATTGGTGCAGTTCCCGGCACTAAGTCAACGTGAAATTCTACTACCCGTCGAGGAGGAGGTCCAGGTATCTCTTGGAATACATCCTCAAACTCACGCACCACATCTACCTCACTAATACCCTGCTTAGGGATTTCTACCGAGCATAGAAAACTCGTCATCACTGACTCTTCTCCATCACTAGAAGTGTGGGTAAGCCTTGGCATACCGGGAATATCTATATTTACAGTCTTTCCTGCACAATCTAGAGTCACAAAGTATTTTTGTAGCCAATCCATACCTAAAATAATTGTAAACCCCTCAAACCCTAACATAATTAGGTCTGCATACAAGCCTCTACCCGCAAAGTCAATCTCAAAATCATTACACATCTCATAAAGAGTAACTGCCCCTCCTAAAAGGGTCTCAACACAAATAGGTCTAGACAAAGAGGTAGTTACAATATGTTCTCTTTCTACAAACTGTCTAGATATAAAAGAATGAGAGGCACCAGTATCAAAAAGTACTCTAATGGGTTCTTGAAAGAGATTAAAAGTACCTTACACTTTGTCAGTTCCTGGCATCACTACAACTGCCCTGGCTGGAGCTACCTGACCCTGTCGCGCCTACTGTCTCTGAGGGCAATCCTTGATTACATGCCCCAACTACTGACACCCAAAACACTTCCTATTAATCGGTTGAGATGCTACTAGTCTGATAGGTGGGGCCCCTTCTAACTGAGGTATGGGAGGACGATAACCCAACTGTGGCACTTGCTGTTGCTGTCCTTGATAACCCTGTGGGCGCGAACCACCCTATCTCTGATAATAGTGCCCCTGGGCCTGGAAATTGCCCTGAGGCCTAAAATTACCCCGAGATCTGAAATTTCCCTAACTACGCTACTGTTGTGGCCTCTGAAACTGCTGACCCCTATGTCTTTGATCACAAGGTCGGTATCTATTCCCATCCCGCTGCTAGAAGTGACTCCCTCTAGAAGTCTCTCCGACCTTGGCCTTTCCTTCTTTAAACTGCTTCTCATTTTCCTCATACTTCAGTGCCAAGTCAAGAACTCTATTAAACGGTTCAGCATCAAAGGGAATAAGGGACTTAGACAGGTAATGATTCAATCTTTTAATAAACTTCTTATTCTTCTTCTCCTGCGTGTCGACCAAGTAAGGGGCATAACGAGACAACTTATTAAACTTGGTAACATACCCGATCACTGTTCTACCCTCTTGAGTCAACTTCGAAAATTCATCACTCAGTTGAGACCGAATAGCAGCAAGAACAAACTTCCGGTCAAAATGAGTCTTCAAATCTGCCCAAGTCAAAGTCGTTAAATCTAGACCCTCCTTCCACGAGTTCCACCAAAATAGGGTTGCTCCCTCAAGCTGATGTGTAGCCAACTCCTATTTTTTGAACCTTAGTAAGCTGCATACGACCAAACACCATCTCACATATCTGAACCCAAGCACCAGCTGCAATGGGTCCTCCATCTCTAGAGAATTTTTGACCTCCCAAAGAACCAAAGTCTTTGTTTCTCTTCGCAAAGGGATCTTCTTGCTGGCCTTGATTGTTGTTCTGAACAACCTGAAGTAACTGAGCCATCATCTTCTCCACATTAACCTGTACCATATTGGTTGCCTCAGTAGTAGTCGCCCCTGCCAATGCCACTACCGCTATGCTAACAGTAGTTTCTTCCCCTATGCCATTGGGCTCAACACTTTTCAAATTATACCTTCCAGCCATCACCATCAAGTTAAACACACAGGAAGAATTCGTTCATAAATACTTAGAATAAATTCAACCACCAACCTAAACCAGCTAACCCATGTTTCCACAATCCGAAGATCACCTAAACTATCACAAGTCTAGGGTAACCTAAAGCTCTAATAACAAACTGTTACACCCCAAAATTTAGACAATTAAATATTAAATTATGACTAAACCTCAATCAATATTCCATAATCCAAATCCTAAGGGTGAAACAAAAAACTAAACGCCAACCAAACCATCCACCATAATCTCATAACTATCCAATACCTCCAATATTAAAGTAACAATAAATAGTCAAAATAACTTAAATAATGTACGGTTACAAACCATGCCAAATTATCCCAATACTAAAGTCATAAAAAAATAATAAATACATAAACTAATATCAACCCTGAGCTCAAGAAAACAAAACAAGTCCAAACGACAAGTCCAACAACTATAGTAATTCCACGTTACCACGTAGCCCCAACTAATCCTGCAAATGAAGCTCGACGGCGCTCATACAGAACGCACCCGAGTTGCCAAGAGACAAAATAGGTTAGTATACATGTATATTGGTATGAGTACAAGATTTAACTCCCACGTGTCCACCAGACACAAACAAAAATACATTTAATTCTTGTTATGGGACAAGACAAGTAGTTCCATCCGCACCGAGACGAATGGGTAGTTTCCTGAGATACGATGGCCTTTAGTTTCTTGCTCGTACACAACGAAATATAAATTGAGTATAAAATAAACAAAATAGAAATAAAAATATAATGAGTCAGCCCTACATAAAAAGTTAGTAAGACCCACCATCCAGTAAAAAAATAAAGTTAGTATAATTTAATCATAAGTAACTTGCTAAAGAAGTATAAAAATGCACCGTTTCATACTTAAATAATTTGAATTGACCAAAACTCAAAGAACAAAAGTTGTACAGAATCAAATTTCCTAAAAGACAGCACGAACGAATTTAGTAGAAACTAAACAAGTTGAGAGAAAAACTTGATAGAAAATCCTAACCGAAATTCGATCGAAAAATCTAGAACTAAAAGCGAAAATAAACTGCCGTAAGATGAATTGTTTCGGAAAAGTTCTAAACACAAAAAGTGTTCAGAATAATGTTTTACTACAGTTTACGCGAAACCAATAAAAATGAGCTCGTTTTGTAGGTTAAAATAGCCTCTAAAATCTGCATTGCTAAAATGAATCAAAACTACAATATCTAAAATCATCTGATTATAAGTTCTAATCGATCTTTTTAATAAAAAGTTAAAACACAAAAATTGTCTGGAATCACGTATACATGCCTCTGCTCAAATTTCATAATTTATCAAGGTCGTTTATCATTTTTCAAAATGTACAAATCAATACAATTCGCACTATAACAATAAACTCATAATTAAATTCTTTGTACCTTAACTCTACTACTTCAGCCTTCACTTCCGACCTACACATATATCTCATGTGCCTCCCGTATACCTAACACCGCTCCGAAGCCAAACTTGCACGGTGATATCGTCCCGAGTTTGACCCACACTCCCCGGATGGTTAGCATATACGTACGCACGTAAATCAAAGCACTCGTCTGCTCATGAGAACGAGACAGCAATATACATATACAAAACATCTCACTCATGAGAACAACATAACAATGTCAAGCCTGAAACATTCAAATAAATCTCATAATCCTCACTTTTTTTTATACACTCTTTCTCACCATCATTCAAATAAAACAACAATCCACAGAGTCATAGTGGAGTGTAAGGAATTTATCTATGAGTTCCTAATTTATTTTAATTTCATAAAACCGTGAGTGTAATTATAACCATAAAATCAATCCATATAAAAACCATAAACCTTGCATATACAACTAATCAAAATAATTAAAATCAATCAATCATTTACATGGAAATACAAAATCAAATCAACATCAAATAAATAAAAATAAATAAACAAAACTAACGAATTAAACATAAATCAAGGGATGTGGGTTTTGTACTCACAATTTTTTTTTGAAGATCAAAAAAATATTTATAGAACTAATAGAGCCACCAAAACAAAAAACCAACCCTAATTTTTTTTTTCTCCTTTCCTCTTCTTCCCTGCCGTCTCTCTCTTTTCTCTCCTCTCGACTTTCCGCTGCTGCACCTGCTCTCTCTTTTTTGTTTAATGAGGCTCTATCACTTATATAACTTAACAAACTATTATAATATATTATATTATATAATACAACATAATTATAATATATATAAATATAAATATAAGATTATATATATATAACACTTCTTTCTTTTTTTTCTTTTTTTATATAACAAATATAAATATATAAATATTTAGATTAATTATATATAATTAAATAAAACATTAAATTAATCAAATATCACATTAAATTCTCATGTAACCACGTAATTAATAAAGACAAAAATAAAATAAAATAATAAATAATGACTTACGAAAAATCTAGATCACTACAGATATTTTCACAAATATGTATTGTAATTTTTATATATCAAATATGTTACATCATACTTTTCAAATCACCGCTATATTCTGCAAGTACACCAATTCCTTCTAAAACCACACTCATTCTAGCATTACCAAAATAATAATAAAATTAAAAAAAAAAATTAAAGTGTGGCAGTCATGTTCTTAAAATTATAACACAACATGAATATTTTAATTTTGTAATATAATAATCACAAATAATAAAATTATTTTATATCAAAATTCTATTTATACAACATTACTGGGCTTGTATTCTACAATTCTGACATAGGTGGGTCCATAGGGGCTTTTGACCCACCACTTAAAACCCAATGTATGATTCAAACACTAAAGCCCAACATCATTGGAACCCAATGTTGCACCAAGAACCAATGACATCTAAACACTTGTCAAGAGAAGAACCAGCCACATAAGCAGACAAAGATCCTGCAGAATTATTGCACCACACATCAGCCATTAATGAGGTACCCTACAGCATTTAATACGACAACCCCTTCACGTTGGAACAGAACGGCCTCACCATGAACAAGGCAAACTAGAACATAGACTTTCGGCCAACATGACAGGTCGGAGTGGACAAGGAAATGATGAACAAAGGATATAAGCAAGTTTCTAAGACAAAGAGAAGGTTGAGTTCTTTTATCACCGTCCTATCTCTACATTCCATTGGTCTCTCTTTCTAACTTGATCGTCAGAGGGTTCGCTGGAGGACTTCCGTTCCCCGTTGAACTCTTGTGTAGGTTTCTCTATGGATCCGGCGATCGGACAACGGTGTGGGAGGCTTGGATCAGCCTGACCCGTTCCTCAGGGACTAGTAGAATCATTAGTTGGCGCCGTCTATGGAAATCTTTCACTCCGTGTGACAATTGTGCTCATTGTCCCCGGAGACCCATCCCCAATAATCCCTCCTTGCCACCCACCAAGGTGCATGGTCACAACGAGATCCATGGCTTCTCAACACAACGTTGCCAACCTCCAAGCCGACCCTCCTAACCCAAACAACCCACCTCAGTATTTCACAGAACTCACCAATAGCATCAACCGCCTAGCCGAACAAAACCAAGCCCTGATCAATGCTTTGCTTCAGCGAGACCTCCATGTGCCTCCTCCACCACCACAAGATATCCCACCTAACCAAGAACAAACCCCAAGCTATCCCTTCCAACAAGCCCACTCCTCTAACTTGGAGGATTTGCAACCCCCTCCCCAAGACATAAACCCGCCACCTCGAGATCTACATCCATCAATCCAAGCACCTGCTCCCGAGGGAGAGGCCAGTAGTGTTCAGCCTCCATTGCATTCTGGTGATGACAACATTCTTATCTGGGATGCGGAACTCCGAGCCATGAAACTCCAGCTTTAAGGAGTCATGTAGAACATGCAGAATAAACCCTCCACAACAGCCAATTCACCGTTTGTCGCCTCCATCAGGGACAAACCCCTACCTCCTAAGTTCAAAATGCCCTCAATCGACTCTTTCGATGGCACAACAGACCTAGTCGAGCACTTGGAGACTTACAAGACCCTAATGGTCCTCCATACATTCCCTGATGAGATCATGTGTCGGCTTTTCCCCGTAACGCTTAAGGGGTCGGCCCGACTGTGGTTTAGTCAGCTACCAACGGACTCCGTCTCTACTTTCCGGCACCTAAGTGATTCCTTTCTTAGCCATTTCATTGGTGCCCAACACCAGCGGCGTCCGGTGACCCAGCTCCTCAATATCCGTCAGACGGAGAGGGAGTCGCTACGTAGCTTCGTCACCCGTTTCAACGCCGAAGCCTTGCAGGTGGCGGAAAATGACAACAAGGTCATTCTCACGGCTTTCATGGCTGGTTTACGATAATCCGACTTCCTTTTCTCCCTCTCCAAAAACCCTTCAACCTCCATGGCAGCCCTCCTTTCCAAAGCCCAAAAATAATGAATGCCGAAGATTCTCTAGCCGCCCGCCAAGATTCCAAAACCAAAAACCCAACCCTCGGAGAGAAGAGAAAGGAATCTGAAACCAGAACCACCCAATACACACAGCAAACACCTCAATATACCGACCGAACTACTCGAGCCGACCGCTCGGTTGGTTCAAATGGTACACCCCCCCTCAATTTCCCTATAGAACAAGTCTTGAACCAAATCCAACGAGATTACAAGTTGAAATGGCCACAACCCTTGCGGTCTCCTTCCAACCGGCGAGACTAATCCAAATACTGCCATTTCCATCAGGACCATGGCCACAACATCGAGGAATGTGTTAACCTTAAAGACCAGGTAGAGAGCTTGACACGCCAGGGGCGCCTCAGTCGGTTCACAGTAGCCCGTCCCCAGTAATGGCCAAGGACCGAACCTACTAGGGGCAACCGCCGACACACCCCTCCCCGACAACCAGCGCAACCTAACCAAGGTAATAATCGGCCCCGCCACAACCCCGAGCACAAGGCAACCCTGCTCCCCCAGTCAGAGAGATCAAAGTCATTGCTGGAGGACTTGCATGCGGAGGACCATCCCGTTCGGCCCAGCGAGCTGAACTTAGAAAAATTAGACAGGGCTCCTACAAAGAAGTCGCGACATTGGATCGCCCCTTCAAACACCCCAAATAGTGGATAGAGCCCATCACCTTTACAAAAGCCGATTGCACAGGCATCTGTTACCCTCACGATGACCCCCTTGTCATCTCTGCTCTCCTGTCCAATTACAAAGTCAGACGATTGCTTGTTGACAACGACAGCTCTTCAGACATCATCTTCCTGAACGCCTATCGCTGGCTCAAAGTCGGGGAAGAAAGTTTGTCCCCTCTCCAAACCCCGCTGATCAGCTTCACGGGGGATCGGGTGACCTCCATAGGCTCCATCGATCTTCCCATCACCATCGGAGAATATCCACAGCAGACCACCAAGTTACTCACTTTCTTTGTCGTCGATTGTCCCTCTGCTTATAACATCATCCTCGACCGCACAGCCCTTAACGCCTTCAAGCTGTCACATCCACATACCATCTTGCTGTGAAATTTCTTACCGACCTCGAGGTCGGTACCATGAAGGGAGAGCAGACGGTGGCCAGAGAATGCTACATCGCTTCACTCAAAGAGGTCAAGCTGAAGGAGGCCATGATCATCGAAGGGCTCGATGTTAGAGACGAAGACGAGTTAGTCAGAGGGGAACCAATGGAAGAACTTGTTGAAGTCCCCATCGACCCTGCCAACCTAACAAAAACAGCCAAGATCGGCAGCCAACTCTCCTCCCAAGCCAAGGCCGACCTTACAGCCCTCCTAACCGAGCACTGCCGGGTATCGATCCGTCCTTCATCACACATCGTCTCAGCATTGAGCCACATTTTCGACCCTTCCACCAGAAGCAGCGTATCTTTCATCCGGAACGCAATGCTCTTATTGCTTCTGAGGTAGACAAACTATTGGAGACCCGGTTCATCAAGAATGTAGACTACCCCAAATGGCTGTCAAATGTGGTCCTGGTCCGTAAAAACGACGGTAAATGGCGACTTTGCGTCAACTACTCCGACCTCAATCGAGCTTGCCCCAAAGATAGTTATCCCCTCCCCGCATACATCTGCTTGTCCACGCCACTGCCGGAGATCAGATGCTCAGTTTCATGGACGCCTTCTCCGGCTACAATCAAATTTTGATAACCCGGCTGACTAGGAACACACATCCTTCGTCACAACAGAGGAACTTACCACTATCGTGTCATGCCATTCGGATTGAAAAATGCTGAAGCAACTTACCAACGATGGGTCAATGCCGTCTTTCACCATCAGATAGGTCGGAACATCGAAGTCTACGTCGATGACATGCTTGTCAAGAGCAAACTCTCCTCTGATCATCTGACAGACCTGCAAGAGACCTTCGAAACCCTACGTAAGTATCAAATGAAGCTGAATCCAGAGAAATGCGCCTTCAGCATAGGATCTGGAAAGTTCTTGGGTTTTATGGTCAGTTATCAGGGCATCGAGGCTAACCCCGAAAAGATCAAGGCCCTGATAGAAATGCAATCTCCCAAAACGGTCAAAGAGGTCCAACGGCTTACCGGTAGAGTCGTCGCCCTCAACCGTTTTATTTCCCGCGCAATAGACAAGTGCCTTCCCTTTTTCAAAGTCCTTCGACAGGCCTTTGAGTGGACCACCAAATCCGAAGAGGCCTTTCAACAATTGAAGCAGTGCATGGCCAATCCCCCTATTCTCTCAGGCGCTCTCAGGCGAGACCCTCTTTCTCTACTTAGCCGTATCAAACACCGTAGTCAGTGCAGCCCTTATTAGGGAGGACGGCTCAGTACAGCGTCCAGTTTATTACATTAGTTGAGCTCTCAGGGGGGCAGAACAGAACTACCCTCTACTAGAAAAAATGGCCCTTGCCTTGGTCATAGCCTCAAGACAACTCCGACCTTATTTCCAAACTCACTCCACAGTGGTCCTCACTGATCAACCTTTGAAAAAGATAATGCAACAACTACAGCTATCCAGCAGACTTATGCAATGGTCTATCGAGCTCAGCTAATTTGAAATCTCCTACCGACCTCGAACAGCGATCAAAGGACAGGCTGTCGCCGATTTTATCTTGGAATTCACCAATCCACTCCAACCACCCCCCTCCGCCCAGGCAATTCAACATTGAGGCAGAAGACCCCAACTCTTGGACCCTCAATGTCGATAGATCATCCCGTAAAGAAAGCAGTGGGGCTGGTCTCATCCTCACCGCCTGTCGCGACCTAAACCCGCCCCTAAGGGTTTAGCATCGTAACCGGCCAGTAATCTGTGATTACCAAAGGCCTGATTAACAGTGATGACAATAATACAGTATAAAGGGGCTGGCGGAAGCCAATTAGTAATAAAAAAATATCCAATGAGCTGTGAAAACCTAAATGGGAAAAGACTTTCATGGACAAAACCACATTCATAGCCATATACCAAAAACACATGTACAAAATAACATACAGGTTAAGGGCCTAATCCCCTCATCATAACTGCACATTCGAGGTCTTAAACATTCTTTACATTAATAGAGACAAAAAGGGTGAATCTGAAACATCCCAGACAGCCTTGACTCGTGTGGGTTCGAAACCTCGATATGAGGCACGATGGTTGGCTTGACAAAACATGAGTCTAAGTCGGTGCCTCTAGCTTTGGTCTGGTGCTTGGCCACCTACATATATATATATATATATAAACAGTGAGCTAAAGCCCAGTGAATAACAAATGTGTAAAGAGGTTAAGAATGAATGTCCTTTCAGTAATTGAAACAGTCATTTGCATCAGTAAATTAGTTATTCAATCAGTGACTCATATTTCAAGCCATATCAATCATTTAGGAATCATAGCAGTCATACGTGGTACATCCAATAGCAGAACAGTACAGTAGGTCTTAATAGACCGAACAGTCAGTTGATGGCCATCAAAACAGTAAACAGTAGTGGTTCCAAACATTGGAACTGACAGAGATCTCTATAACAGTAGCAGTAGCAGTAGCAGTAACAATAACAGTAACAGTAACAGTAGCAGTAGCAATAGCAATAACAATAACAGTTAATTGCTATGGATGCCACGAGTACAGTTCGTAAAATAGGACAAACATTCATTCAGTAAACAATATCATTTTAGAAAGCAGTACAGTTAATCATTCAGAAAATAATTGGAATTGAACATAGCTTTACAACATTATTACTCACAGATTACTTGGCTATAGGCTAGCTAATCAGCATCCTTGGGTGCCAAACCTACACAGTTGCAGAACGAACACACACTAAATTACACACCCAGAATTAATAACTTGCCCTTGCTCGTTTTGGTGTGGTTCTAAATCATTATCCTCATTATGGTACCTTAAACATGGCCTAGGAATGCCTAGGATGGGAATGAGGATGCAAAAATGTACTTAAAAATATTTTTCAAAACTTGCTAAAAACAGGGGTCTCGCTCGAGGGTGGCTTCCTTCGCTCGAGCGGACATGCAGGATGTGCTTGGTCGCTCAAGCGTAGACTCCTTCGCTCGAGTGATCTACAAAAATGTTAAAAGTACTGGTTGCTGAAAAATCTCCACTCAATGCTAGCTCGAGCGTGAGACACAGTTCTTCGCTCGAGCGCAAGTCTTGTCACCTAAAAGCTTGCAATTTACGCTCAAGCCAGAACTCCGTCGCTCGAGCAAAAGTATACAAACAACGCTGGTCGCTCGAGCGTGAAATCCTTCGCTCGAGCAAGGAGGCAAAATTCTGAGTTTTCCAGATTTGCTCCCAAAGTTTAAACCATGGATTTAATATGCCAAAACTCATCCTTTTGGGCCAATTTTGTAGAAAATACTTAGAAACTCATAACAAAACATGTTTTGAAGATCATTTCATAAGATCAAAGCCCAAGAGTGTGTCAATTGTACCAAATTTCAATGTAAACTTTATAAACAATGCAAGAACATAACATGCATGAGTTCTCTAGAGCTTCATTATCTTAAAGCATGATCAAATGCAAGATTCAACTAAAAAACATGATGAATTCTTGGATCACAACTAAAATATGAACATGCATGTGTGAATTTTCATGAAAATAATCTCAAAATTCAATGATATGGACATGCATGCATGAATGAATTGATTCTCAATCCTACTCTTTAGGCTATTCCTTGACTTTAGTCTCCAATTTCCATGAACCATGCATGCAACAACTTAAATTCACAATTAAAAGGGTAAATTCCTACCTTAAGTCTTGAATTTCCAAGTGTGGTAGCTCAATTATGCAAGTCTCTCTTAATTCCTCTAAACTTCAAGCAATTGCCTAGTTGAATCCAATTTTTCTTCCAACTCTCTCTCTCTCTCTCTCTCTCTCTCTCTCTCACACACATTTTGTGCAAGAAGACGGAGGCTAATGGTGCCAAACACATATGAAATAAGAACAAAACAATGGCCTTGAGGAGTCCACTTAATGGCAAGCATGTAATTAACTTAGGTTATATCAATTAGCATTATTTATTCTAATTTAATCATTCCCAATCGAATTTCCATTAAACCTCCCATAAAATTCTATAAATCCTAATCAGCATATAACACAAATCAATTTCTGAATCGGTCGCCGATAAGGCTTTCAATTCGCAAACCGAAAACAAAACATGAACAGATCGTTCTATACCAAACAGATAGAAATGCAATTAAGACAACACACTCACATAATCAATTTGGGATTTCATCTTGATCATTTACTTGTCATGTTTAATCATGAATTAACGCTAATCATAGGTCAGGGTTGTCACAGTGTTCCCCCCTTAAAAAGAGTTCGGTCCTCCAAACTAGAATTACCTTCATTTTGAAAGAATACCGGATTCAGGGGGAACAATTCAGGATATCTTTTCATCATCTCGTCTTCCCTTTCCCAAGTCGCGTAAACGCCACCATGGTTTTGCCAATCCACTTTTACTAACGGGATTTCTTTATTTGTCAACTTCGTGATTCTTCGATTTACAATCTGAATAGGCCGTTCTTCATAAGTGTAGTCATTAGACAGTATTACATCGGTAGGCTCAATAACATGGAAAGGATCCCGAAGATAATCCCGCAACATCGAAATATGAAAAATATTATGCATATGTTCCATTTCAAGACGGAGTGCTACTTGATATGCCACTGGATTAATCTTTTCAATGATTTCATACGGCCCAATATATCTCGGTGCTAGTTTACCCTTAGCTCCAAAGAGAATCTGTCCTTTCATTGGTGTCACTTTAACAAAAACATGATCACCCACTTCATATTCCCTGTCTCACCTTCGTACATCCGCGTAGCTTTTCTGTCGACTTTGTGCGGTTTTTAGTCTTTGTTTAATTAATTTCACCTTTTCTGTTGTTTCATGCACAATCTCAGGCCCAAGTAAAGGCCAATCTCCAACTTCTGCCCAACAAATAGGAGACTGACATTTTCTGCCATATAAAGCCTCGAAAGGCGCCATACCAATGCTTGAATGAAAACTGTTGTTGTAGGCAAATTCGGCTAAAGACAAATGACTTTCCTTAGAAATCAGTACACACATACGCAGTAAGTCTTCCAGAGTTTGGATTGTTCTTTCTGATTGGCCATCTGTTTGAGGATGGTATGCACTACTCAATCTCAGTTCAGTACCCAATGCTACTTGCAGGCTTTGCCAAAATCTTGATGTAAACTTCGAGTCCCTATAAAAAACAATGGAAATAGGCACTCCATGCAATCTAACAATCTCATTAATATAAATTGTAGCCAATTTATCTGCATTATAAATTGTTTTGACAGGTAAAAAATGAGCAGATTTAGTCAACCGATCAACAATAACCCAAATTGAATCCATACCTCTACTGGAGCGAGGCAACCCAACAATGAAATCCATAGTGATATGTTCCAATTTCCACTCTGGTATTGGCAAGGGCTGAATTAAACCTGCGGGTCGTTGATGTTCGACTTTGACTTGTTGGCAATGTAGGCATTTCGACACAAACTCGGCAATTTCTTTCTTCATTCCTGGCCACCAGAAATTAAGCTTCAAATCTTGGTACATTTTTGTATTTCCCGAATAGATAGAGAGTTTTGAGCCGTGGCCTTCTTGCAAAACTCGCTTTTTCAATTCAGGATCATTTGGTACACACAATCTCCTTTGAAATTTCAACACATTGTTCTCAAATCTGAAATCTGGCCTCGGTTTGGATTCCCGTTCATCAATGATCTTTTTCAAAAATTCATCTCGTTGCCGCTTCTCTTTAATTTCCTCAATAAGTACCGGTTGAGCAGAAATAGCAGCCAATATTCCACCTTGTTCTCGTAAAACAGTTTCAACCTCAAATTTTTCAAGGTCACGTAGCAGTTCTTTCTGTCCGGTGAGTAAACAGGCCAAATTCCCAATTGATTTCCGACTAAGTGCATCAGCAACAGTGTTAGCTTTCCCCGGATGGTACAAAATTTGTAAGTCATAGTCTTTTATCAATTCTAACCATCTCCGTTGTCTCATGTTCAACTCTTTCTGTGTAAAGAAGTATTTTAAACTCTTGTGATCCGTATACACTTCACATGTTGCCCAATATAAGTAGTGGCGCCAAATTTTCAATGCAAATACTACTACGGCAAGTTCCAAGTCATGCATCGGATAATTCTTTTCATGTGGTCTCAGTTGTCGGGAAGCATATGCAATAACTTTACCATTCTGCATTAATACACATCCCAAACCCCTATAAGAAGCATCACTAAAAATAGTAAATCCATCCGTACCTGAGGGTAAGGTGAGAATTGGTGCAGTCACAAGTCGAGTCTTCAATTCTTGGAAAGTTGATTCTCGCTGATCAGTCCAGTCAAATGGTATTCCCTTTTAAGTCAACTGAGTCAATGGCAGAGCAATTTTGGAAAAATCTCTCACAAATCTTCTGTAATAGCCGGCTAGACCCAAGAAACTCCGGACTTCAGTAACATTAGTCGGTCTAGGCCAATTCACTACTGCTTCAATCTTCTGTGGATCAACTGAAATGCCATCTTTACTAATCACATGCCCCAAAAACATAACACTATCAAGCCAAAATTCACACTTCGTTAGTTTTGCATATAGTTTCTGTTCTCGCAAGGTCTATAAAGCAATTCTCAAATGATGTTCATGTTCCTCCTTACTCTTGGAATAAATCAAGATATCATCTATAAAAACGACCACAAATTCATCGAGGAATGGTTTGAAAATTCTGTTCATAAGGTCCATAAATGTAGCAGGCGCATTAGTAACTTCGAAAGGCATAACAATAAATTCATAATATCCGTACCTTGTTCGGAAAGCAGTCTTCTTAATGTCCTCTGCCTTGAATTTTAATTGGTGATACCCAGATCTCAAGTCAATTTTGGAAAAGACTTGAGCGCCTTATAATTGGTCAAATAGATCATCAATACGAGGCAATGGGTACTTGTTTTTCACTGTCACCTTGTTCAATTCACGGTAGTCAATACAAAGCCTCAATGAGCCATCTTTCTTTTTCACGAATAAAACTGGTGCGCCCCACGGTGAAGTGCTTGGTCTGATAAACTTTTTGTCCAACAATTGCAACTGGGTTTTCAATTCTTTCAATTCAGTAGGTGCCATTCTGTACGAAGCTTTAGAAATTGGCTGTGTACCCAGTATTACCTCAATGGTGAACTCAATCTCCCTATCAATCAGGTCCCCTGGCAAATCATCTGGAAAAACATCTGGGAATTCTCTGACTATAGGAATACTACCCACATTAGCTTTAGTATCAACAGGTATAGTCAGTATACAATATAAATACCCTTTACACCCCTTTTTAATCAATTTGAATGCTTTCATAGATAAAATCAGGTATGGGGGAGGTACAACACCAACTCCGTCAAACACAAATTCTGGCAATCCAGGTGGACGAAAAATAACTTGTTTTGTCACACAGTCAATGGAGGCATGATATTTTGTTAGCCAGTTCATCTCCAAAATTACGTCAAAATGATCAAGATTCAGAGGTAGCAAATCAACATACAAAAGTACATCCCCAATAACAATCTCACATGCAAGATACATGTAAGCACAAGTCATAGATCCCCCAGCAGGTGAAGATACAGCTAACAAATAGTTCATGGGTTTCAATGGTCTATTTAATTTTTGTGAAAAAGTATGCGAGACAAACGAATGTGTGGACCCCGAATCAATTAGAATGTAAGCATTTTGAGCACAAATTGAGAGTGTACCTGACACAACTGCCTCAACATTCTGCACGTCTCCTGGTACAAGTGCAAACACCCGGCCTTGTCTCAAAGGTTCCTTTCCAGTAGCTTTGGGATTGGGTTTTAGTGTAACAGTTGATGCTGCGGCACTGGCTGTGGGCCTACTAGTGCCTTGAGATGTGAGAGGGCAATCTTTGACCATGTGGCCCACCTTGCCACACCTGTAACATGCCCCCAAAATTTTGTAGCAAACCCCTTTACGTCTTTTGCCACACTTTGAACGAGGTGGTATGGAACTGTTTCCCTGACTAGAGCTGCTTGTTGATCCTGTGTTTTGCTTTTTATTTAACGAACTGTTCTGGCCCTTTTTAAACTTGAAATTTTTCCTCTTGCCCCACCATTCAGTCACCGATGCCTTAGTCTGTTTCAATCCTGCCACATATGCCTCGGCTATAATTGCTCGGTGGAGAACATCCACATACTTGAGTAATTTCAAGACATTGATTCGATCAAGTATTTCCACGTTAAGCCCACCTTCAAACTTTCTAGCCTTCTTATAGTCGGTGTCCACCATGTGTAGCGCATATCGGGCAAGTTTAGTAAACTTGGATTCATATTCAGCTACTGACATGGTACCCTGTTTCAGTTGTTCAAATTCAGTCACTTTACAGTCTCTGACACACTGAGGGAAGTACTTTTCATAAAAAGCTTCCTTAAACTGAGTCCAGGTCATAGCATTGTTTGTGTCATGCATAAGCATCCACCACTGTCTAGCCTCCTCTTGTAAGGTAAAGGTAGCCAGTAACACCTTATGTGCCTCTGAAAAAGGGAACACTTCAAACAGGTTTTCAGTTTCTAGGACCCATGCTTCGATCTTCAATGGCTCAAGACCTCCCTAGAATGTTGGTGGTTTCATTTTGTTGAACTTTTACATCAAGGAAATCACTTCATCATTGACATTTGGTTCTGGCTGCACTGGAGGAGGTGGGGGCTGTTGGTTCTGTTATTTTCTTAGTGACTCGGTCAGTAATTCAACTATATTTTCCAATTTGGCAATCCTTGTATCGGATGATTCAGGTTCATTGGCATTTCTTGCATTCTCCATTTCACTATATACAATACACTAATAATAAACATAGGAAAAATAGTTTACTTATGCACATTCGTACATGCATACATATCATGTCCACACACACTTTCTTATGCTCTTGCAATGCCCTAATTACTTTTCTAGGACATCGGCCCCGTTTGGTGTAGCTGTTAAAACAACTTATAGATTATAACTTAATAGATTATAGATTATGACTTTAATCAGAAGTTGTTAATCTGTTTGTGTAGCTGTTGGATTATAGATTTAAGTTGCTGAGTAGTGTTGTTAAATAAGCTGTTAAATAACTTTTTCAATTAATTTATTTTTTTGTTGTCTATATTTCTCATAAAAAATAATATTAATAATCTATAGTCCATTTGTGTCTTTTTTTATTTTTAAAAAAATAAAAAATAAAAAAATTTAAGAGTATAGCCATAAATTAACATGTTCACAGCAGAAACTGATAATCAGAAGCAAGGGGTGAGCAGCTTCTCAGAATCAGCTTTTTTGAGTTAAAATAAGCTGTTAGAATCAGAAGCTGTTTGAAATAAGTTTAACCAAACAGTCCAAAATAACTTTTTCAAAGCTAAAAGCCATAAGTTGGCTCTCAAAAGCTGAAACAAACACCCCCATCCTATAGCTCATCTGGACACGTGTGTGCGGTATAACTCGTGCTCTGATACCACTCTATCACGACCCAAACCCACCCCTAAGGGTTTAGCATCGTAACCGGCCAATAATTCGTGATTACCAAAGGCCTGCTTAACAGTGATGACAATAATACAGTATAAAGGGGCTGGCGGAAGCCAATTAGTAATAAAAAGATGTCCAATGAGCTGTGAAAACCTGAATGGAAAAAGACTTTCATGGACAAAACCACATTCATAGCCATATACCAAAAACACATGTACAAAATAACATACAGGTTAGAGGCCTAATCCCCTCATCATAACTGCACATTCGAGGTCTTAAACATTCTTTACATTAACAGAGACAAAAAGGGTGAATCTGAAGCACCCCAGACAGCCTTGACTCGTGTGGGTTCGGAACCTCGATATGAGGCTCGATGGTTGGCCTGACAAAACATGAGTCTAAGTCGGCGCCTCTAGCTCTGGTCTGGTGCTTGGCCACCTACATATATATATATATATATATATATATAAACAGTGAGCTAAAGCCCAGTGAATAAAAAATGTGTAAAGAGGTTAAGAATAAATGTCCTTTCAGTAATTGAAACAGTCATTTGCATCAGTAAATCAGTTATTCAATAAGTGACTCATATTTCAAGTCATATCAGTCATTTAGGAATCATAGCAGTCATACGTAGTACATCCAATAGCAAAACAGTACAATAGGTCTTAATAGACCGAACAGTCAGTTGATGGCCATCAAAACAGTAAACAGTAGTGGTTCCAAACATTGGAACTGACAGAGATCTCTGTAACAGTAGCAGTAACAGTGACAGTAATAGTAGCAGTAGCAATAACAATAACAGTCAATTGCTATGGATGCCACGAGTACAGTTCGTAAAATATGACAAATATTCATTCAGTAAATAATATCATTTTAGAAAGCAGTACAGTTAATCATTCAGAAAATAATTGTAATTGAACATAGCTTTACAATATTGTTACTCACAGATTACTAGGCCATAGGCTAGCTAATCAGCGTCCTCGGGTGCCAAACCTACATAGTTCCAGAACAAACACACACTAAATTACACACCCGGAATTAATAACTTAGCCCCTTGCTCGTTTTGGTGTGGTTCTAAATCATTATCCTCATTATGGTGCCTTAAACATGGCCTAGAAATGCCTAGGATAGGAATGAGGATGCAAAAATGTATTTAAAAATATTTTTCAAAACTTGCTGAAAACAGGGGTCTCGCTTGAGCGTGGCTTCCTTCACTCAAGCGGATATGCAGGATGTGCTTGGTCGCTCGAGCGTAGACTCCTTCGCTCGAGCGATCTGCAAAAATGTGAAAAGTACTGGTTGTTGAAAAATCTCGCTCGATGCTCGCTCGAGCGTGAGACACAGTTCTTCGCTCGATCATGCTTCTGCACATGCAAAAACCTAAGAGCTTGCAATTTACGCTCGAGCCAGAACTCCGTCGCTCGAGCAAAAGTATGAAAACAACTCTAGTCGCTCGAGCGTGAAATCCTTCGCTGGAGTGAGGAGGCAAAATTTTAGGTTTTCCAGATTTGCTCCCAAAGTTTAAACCATGGATTTAATATGCCAAAACTTATCATTTTGGGCCAATTTTCTAGAAAATACTTAGAAACTCATAACACAACATGTTTTGAAGATCATTTCATAAGATCAAAGCCCAAGAGTGTGTCAATTGTACCAAATTTCATTGTAAACTTTATGAACAATGCAAGAACATAACATGCATGAGTTCTCTAGAACTCCTTTACCTCAAAGCATGATCAAAATGCAAGATTCAACTCAAAAACATGGTGAATTCTTGGATCACAACTAAAATATGAACATGCATGTGTGAATTTTCATGAAAATAATCTCAAAATTCAATGATATGGACATGCATGCATGAATGAATTGATTCTCAATCCTACTCTTAGGCTATTCCTTGACTTTAGTCTCCAATTTTTCCATGAACCATGCGTGCAACAACTTAAATTCATAATTAAAAGGGTAAATTCCTACCTTAAGTCTTGAATTTCCAAGTGTGGTAGCTCAATTATGCAAGTCTCTCTTAATTCCTCTAAACTTCAAGCAATTGCCTAGTTGAATCCAATTTTTCTTCTCTCTCTCTCTCTCTCTCTCTCTCTCTCTCTCTCTCACGTTTTGTGCAAGAAGATGGAGGCTAATGGTGCCAAACACATATGAAATAAGAACAAAACAATGGCCTTGAGGAGTCCACTTAATGGTAAGCATGTAATTAACTTAGGTTATATCAATTAGCATTATTTATTCTAATTTAATCATTCCCAATCGAATTTCCATTAAACCTACCATAAAATTCTATAAATCCTAATTAGCATATAACACAAATCAATTTCTGAATCGGTCGCCGATAAGGCTTTTAATTTGCAAACCGAAATCATTCTATACCAAATAGATAGAAATGCAATTAAGACAACACACTCACATAATCAATTTGAGATTTCATCTTAATCATTTGCTTGTCATGCTTAATCATGAATTAACACAAATCATAGGTCAGGGTTGTCACACCGCCCCCGAGGGCGGTTATTTCGAGTGTGCCCTCTGTTTCCTGTTCAACGCCAGCAATAATGAAGCCGAATATGAGGCCTTGATAGCAAGTCTTCGCCTGGCCAGAGACATTGGTGTAAGCCATAGCTAAGTGTTCAGTGATTCCCAATTGATCGTCGGGCAAATTATGGGGGAATTCAACGCAAAGGAAGACATGATGCAAGCCTACAAGGATATTACACTCCCCCTTGTTTGCCTTTCAACACTTTTCATATGAAACACATCCCTCGGTCAGAAAACTCCAAGGCAGATGAAATGGCCCAATTAGCGTCGGCCGACCAGTCAGACCTCAGCCATGGCGTCCGTCTTGAATACCTGGCCCACCCGGCTACTGTGCCAACCCAGCAGAGGGTTCACTTCCTCCAAAACGAACTTATCCCATGGGCTGCGGACATCCTTCTGTTTTTGACAAGTGAGGAGTTGTCAGACGACAAACAGCAAGCCGCCAAAGTCAGAGCCTGGTCATCCAATTACATCCTCATTAGCGGCTTACTGTACAAACGCGGATTTTGACGCCTATACCTCAGGTGTCTTAGTCCTATTCAAGTGACCTATGTGATGAGGGAAGTCCACGAGGGTGTATGTGGTAATCATTCGGACGCCAGGTCACTGGCCCATAAAATCCTTCGCATCGGCTACTTCTGACCTACTCTCAACCAAGATGCCACCGAATTTGTGCTTAAGTGTGATAAATGCCAGTGCTTTGCCAACATCCCCCATGCTTCACCGATAGAACTAATTACGCTCTGCAATCCTTACCCATTCGCCAAGTGGGGCATCGACTTAGTTGGTCCATTGCCCACCGGTAGGGGCCAAACCAAGTTCGCTATAGTTGCCATTGATTACTTCACCAAATGGATGGAAGCGGAACCCCTCGCCACAATCACTGAACAGAATACAACCAAATTCATCTGATAGTCGATCATATGCCGATTTAGAATCCATCAAGCCATCGTCTCAGACAACGACAAACAATTCGACAACGCTAAGTTCAGGAAATTTTGTGCAGAGCTCCACATTAAGCCATGTTTCTCCTCCCCAAGTCATCCCCAAGCCAATGGGCAAGTTGAAGTCACCAATCGCTCTCTCCTGAAGATCATCAAAACGGAGTTAGAAGCCGCTAAGGGACTCTAGGCTGAGGAACTACCAAACATACTTTGGGCTTATCGAACTACCACCCGAACCCCTACTGGGGAGACCTCCTTTCGCTTAATATACGGCGCTAAGGCGGTCATCCTAGTGGAAATCGGTCTGCCGACCCCGAGGGCTCTGCACCCGGATCCAGAATTAACCGAAGAATTGCGTCGGGTTGACCTGGACCTGATTGAAGAATTCCGAGAGACCATTGCTGTCAGACGGGCCTTATATCAGCAGAAAATGAGAACACACTACAACCGCAAAGTCCGACCGAGAGAGTTCGCAGTGGGGGACCTAGTCTTGCGTGAAGCAACTCTTGCCACCAAAAATCCCGCCGAGGGCAAACTAGCAGCCAAATGGAAAGGACCTTACGTTGTTAAGGCCAAACCTCGCCCATTCACTTACCGACTCCAGGACATGGAAGGCAGAGACCTCCCCTATCCATAGAACGCCGAGCACTTGAAGCGTTATTTCCAGTAAAGTGGCATCTCCTATTTTTGTATTGATCGATTGTTGTATGTTCTTTTTGACGATCTGCACACTTGTTCATTTTTGCCCTTTCCATACATGGTGTAAACTTGTGATTAATAGGCTACGCCTTAAATGACAATGACTTTATATCTCCATTATCTGCGTTGTGTTTCAATAACGATTTGTTAACTAGAGCTCAGCCAGACTGAGTTAGCTAAAGCCTCAGCCAGACTGAGCACGAAGAGCTCAGCCAGACTGAGTTAACTTAAGCCTCAGCCAGACTAAGCACAAAGAGCTCAGCCAAACTAAGTTAATTAAAGCTTCAGCCCAACAGAGCCCTCTCAGTATTAATCGGAACTAGCATGAAGAATTCCGCTGGTCTGAATCAAAGCTGGTCTCAGCTATTGCTATACTTAATTAAAATCCAAGTCCATGCCCATTCATTTTCACTAATCATACAAGTTAGCCTGATTACCCATTTTTAAACTTTTTTACATCACAATTTACTTACAAGTTTCACAATTCACGCACAAGTCTCATTTTCACACCCATTTTTTATTGAATTCTACTCAGCCATTTTCATTATTCCAAATTTACAACTCAAAAGCATAACGACAACAATAATACAAAAGAAAACTCGTTGTTTTATTCACAAACTTACGCTTTCATACAATTCGTTGCAGAAATTACATATAAAAAAAAAAAACAAAAACAAAATTTTTACACTTAGTTACAAAGATCACTCTTCCTCACTGGAGGCCAGATCTTCCTTCTCAATCCCCTCGTCCAAGGGGGTCTGGGCGACGTCATCTTCTCCTACCTTCACGAGGCTGAAGTCCACGTCCGGAAACAACTCTTGCGCCTTATACTTGAAAGTCATCCAGCTGCTGTCCCAGAACTGGCTCATCTCATGCTTGTAGAAGTCAGACCGCTGGAAGCTTTGGATCACTTTCTCTTCACTCCTACCTCCAGTGGCTGCTCCCGATGGCCCAGCCCCCCCTCCCATTTCCCTCCCTCGCTAAGCTACTGGCGACAGCGGCATCAATGGCCATCTGGAAGTCGGCCGACCCCTTGAATTGCTCTAAGGCCGCCATACACAAGTCGGGGTATGTCGCGCTCTCAGATGCCAATTTGGCCCTCTCTTCTACCAAGGCCTTCTCCAACTCTGCGATCCGACCATCTGCCTCTTCTTTGTCTTTGATCGCTTGGTCACGTAGTTCTTCGTTGTTGGTTATGGCCTCCTCCCACCTCTTATTGGCGGTGGTGCAGGCTTACTAGACCTGCTCTAGCTTCCTCTTCTCGCCTACCAACTCGAACTCTAGCGATACCGCCTTGTGGCGTTCCGCTTCCAGCTCTGATTTGGTTGCGATGAGCTCGGCACCAACTCGCCTTGCTGAGTAGTTCTGCACCAATGCCAATACTTCCATGTTCTTCTCCCTCTGCGCATACTCCAACCCCTTTGCGCATGCACTCCGAGTGGCCCTCCTCGAGCCCACTGTCTCAACCCTTAGGTTCTGCAGCTGCGTCTTCGCCTCTCCCAGCTGGGTCCTCAGCGGCTCTACCTCCACCTTTGCGCATGCTACTTTATTCATCAAGGCAGTCGCTAGGGTCGTTGTCTCCTACTAGGCTGAGCAAAACCCTCTCAGGAGGTCGGCCTCCGTCGACCGCGCCATCGACCTCACGGCCGCATCCTCCACTACTCCAACAAGGCAGTCAACTGCGACCCTGGCTTCCTCCCCTTCTTCTACAGACCGGCCTGCCAGAGCGCGCGTATGGTACATAGCGGTCTTTAACGCGACGCTCGTCTCCGGTTTACTAACCCCAGACTTCCCTTCACTAGGACTGGGCGACACTTCTACCACAGGCCCCACTATTGCCACCGTTTGGGCGCTTGCACCTATGTCTTCTTTCAGCATTTGGACACTCGCACCCATATCTTATTTCCCCACTTAGGCGGTCTCCCTTTCTGGAGCCTCCTCCGCCCTCCCACCCTTAATCTTCTTCGCCACAGGGGTGTGTTTACTCCTCCCCGCCGCCACCCTCTTCTTCTTCATTTTCTTCAACACTGCATCCACCTCCTATTTGGCCATCTCCTTCAGTGGATCCACTGGGGGCGGTAGTAGGGCAAAGTCTGTTAGGTCTTTGTCTCCCAACGGTTTGGGATGCGGTCAGACCTGCGCACTCATCACCAGTTTCGGTGCAAGCCCCAACTGTGTCTCCTTATACTTGTCCGCCTTGGCAAACACCCTCCGCTCTTCCGCCTCTTCCGCCTTCCTCCGCACCTCCCGCTCCTCCCTCGCCAGATCTTCTTCCGTCGGCTGCGGCCCTAGTCTCAAGGCAAACAAGGCTGAAAATAGGATCAGGTCATCCCACCTCACCCCCTCCTTCTCCCTCCACTCCTTCACCCTCTTCACTCTGTTCACAGCCTCTGCATCCAGCCTTAGCTCCACCGACTTTGTGGGGACTTTCCACGTTGTGCGAACTCCTCCCCCGCCATTCGCTGATACATAAGACCATCTCGGCCTTCACCCCTTCACCGAAGATGGCAAGCCTGCCACTAGACCCCGGCCTGCCACCACCTGCAAAGTCACCCACGTCTCTTGTTGACCAGAGGCTTTGTAGCAGGAGAAGAATTCCTCCACTCTCATCGCCGCCCCCCCCCCCCGGTTGCTCGTGGCCACAAAACCGCGCAAGCCATCAATATCTTCCATGTGTTGGGCATCAGCTACCCTGGTGCCACTTCTAGCTTGTTAAGTACGTCCACCACTATTTGGGGGAGTGGTAACCTCAGCCCCCCTGCAGTGCCTCCTCGTACAACGTGAATTCTGTCGGCCGTGCGTCCGATGCCCTCTCCTTAGATGTGGGCAGGCTCAGCTCTACCTCCGCCAGGATCTGGTACTTCCTCCGTACCTCCTCCAACTCCTCTTCTGTAAACGTGGACTTGTCGGCCTTAGTGTGCCAGTGGTCCGGCTCCACTTGGCTAATTGGCCTAGCCGCCATGATCATTTCTCCAGGCGAGCCCACACCGCTTGCCCCACTCCCCTCTCCTCCCTCCGCTCTACTCGGTACTGTTCTGCCAACTCCACTGCATCATCTTCTCCCAATGAGTCCAGCCTCATGGTTGGCACTTCATCTCGAGCCATTCCTCCTACGTGTCTGCGTATCGCTTCGGATGCTGGCATAAGGAAGTTTGCAAAGTGTTGTAGAGGCATGTCACAAGAAACAAATGAGTTCACTTTTGGGATATGTTGGTTTTTTGTTATAAGGTAAGTAAAGCGAATAACTCCAAATGCCCACTGTTTACCTATATCCCAAGGGTCGAGATTAAATTTCGCCATTTTGAAAATTTTCGAAAACTTCCGCCCCCGCCTCTTCAACCCCCTATATTAGCCTATCCCTTCGCTTCTTGCTAACGCATCACCTCCCTTATTACAAGATTATGCCATGTGTACGACCACGATCCACTACTCTCTTCCCCTTCCTTGTCTATTCCATTTCATATCACCACGTGCCCCGCGCGCCGCCATTCCCTCTTATGACTCGGTCACCCTTCACGGTCGGCCCACTTCACAGTCGCCCCCCCTCTCGATGGCCCTTCGCGATCGGCCCACCTTCCGATCGGCCTTCTCACTCGATCGTCCTCCGCGGTCGGCCCTCTTTCCAGTCGGTCTTCTCTCACTCGACCACCCACAACCCCCATCTTCTTCCTTATTCCCTTCATTGGACTGAAGCTGTACTTGGGAATGTGGGACTACTGACATAGGTGGGCCCATAGGGGCTTTTGGCCCACCACTTAAAGCCCAATGCATGATTCAAACACTAAAACCCAACATCATTGGAACCCAACGTTGCACCAAGAACCAATGACATCTAAACACTTGTCAAGAGAAAAACCAGGCACATAAGCAGATAAAGATCCTACAGAGTTATTGCACCATACATCAGCCATTAATGAGGTACCCTACAGCATTTAATACGATAACCCCTTCACGTCGGAACAGAACGGCCTCACCATAAACAAGGCAAGTTAGAACATAAACTTTCGGCCAACATGACAGGTCGGAGTGGACAAGGAAAGGATGAACAAAGGATATAAGCAAGTTTCTAAGACAAAGAGAAGGTTAAGTTCTTTTATCACCGTCCTATCTCTACATTCCATTGGTCTCTCTTTCTAACTTGATCGTCAGAGGGTTCGCTGGGGGACTCCCGTTCCCCGTTGGACTCTTATGCAGGTTTCTCTGTGGATCCAGCGATCGGACGACGGTGTGGGAGGCTTGGATCAGCCCGACCCGTTCCTCAGGGACCAGTAGAATCATCAAATTCAAACTTTAACGCTATGTTTGGTTTGGAGATTTGGAAGGAGATTTGGAAGTGGAAAAGAAAAAGTTAGATGAAATGTAAATAAAATATAATTTTATTTCACTTAATTTCACACATCTTTTTCCTTTCTCTTTCCAAATTCTTTCTAAAATCCCCCAATCAGACCTAGCGTAAAACAATCACTATTTTTTTTAGAACATGAGAGCAATTTTTACACACTTTTTTTTTTTTTTGGGGGTACATATACTTTATATTGTTACAACTCTGTTGTTTTGTGTGATCTGAATGTGATATATAACTTTATAAAATGTGTGATGTATGAAACTGTGCTTGATTTTTGTTTTGTGTGATCTAAATGTGTAAATGTGTGATAACTTCAACACAATTTTCCTTTCCATCATTATAGAAGAGAAATAGGGAAACAGATAAGCCTACATTTCGGATTGAGGAATTCAAGTGGGCTCACGGCGTCCACCGTAAAGAGCAAAAACAAACGAAAACGGCAACGATCAATGGATAGGGAGGGCCAAGAAAAAGCTTATCGGGGACACATGTTTTTTTAATGACTCGGTATTTGAACAAATTTTTGTATGCTGGCCATTAGGAATGGCAACGGGGCAGGGCCGGGCCGGGGATCACCCTCCCCGTCCCCGATCCCCGACGGTGAAAATTCTTTCATCCCCGGCCCCGATCCCCGACGGGGAGCATATCACCAACCCCGCCCCCGTCCCCCAACGGGGATCGGGTTTCCCCGACCCCGATAATTCCCCGGCTAAAATTATTATAAAAAAAAAAAAAGAACACAACAACATAAACATCCAACCACAACGGATCTGAGCAGAGACTCATCAACAACAACAACAATCATCAACAGATCTAAATAGATATTCTACCCCTATATTTATAAAAATATAAAAAATAAAAATAAAAATAAAAAATAATTGTAAAAAATGATCTAAATAGATCATTTTATCCCTATATTCATCAAATGTAAAAAAATAAAAATAAAAAATAAAAAAATCTGACAAATCTTTTTCTTCATCTTCATTAGAGGCTAGACGGTTGAATGAGGCGACAGAAGCGAGGCAGATCGGAGGGACGACGACGGCGATCTGAGCTCAGACGGAATGGAGGGAGAGAGATCGTCGTCAGCCAGATCGGAGGGAGGGAGAGAGATCGGCGTGAGATCGGAGGGAGGGAGAGAGATTGGACGGAGACAGTGATGGTCCATCACTGATGGAGGTCGGGGTGAGAAGTGAGGTCGTGATGGGAGATGGGAAGAGGAGATCGGAGGAGCCGTGATAGGAGGAGCCGTGATGGGAGATGGGAGGAGCCGTGCCGTGATGGGAGATGAGAGGAGAACAGTTTGTGTGTGAATGAGTGTGTTTAGCCCTAACACAATACACATATATTATATATATAAACGGGGGTATATTAGTAATTTCATGTCGGGGAACCGGGGCGGGGATCGGGGCCGGGGTCGGGCCGAGCCGGGGCTTGAACACTGATCACCGTCCCCGGCCCGAAACAGATCGGGGATTGATTTTCAAATACCGTCCCCTCCCCGTCGGGGGTATTTTTCGGGAAAAAACCGCTTAAATCGGGGTCGGGATCGGGAATCCCCGTCGGGTCGGTTTCAAATTGCCATCCCTACTGGCCATGTAACACTATGAGATGGTATTTTTTTATTAATTATAAATGTATATATTTTTATTATTTTTTAAATATCTAACGTAACTTTCAAATTTTAATTAGAATAGAAGAATGTATTACACGACATTTACCCGGTAAGCAACTAAAAATTTCTCATTTGGTTCAATGAATCAATTAATTTAGGAATTAATTCTACCGGGTCTAATTAAAAGTGAGAGTAAGAATTGATTAGAGCTTGTTTGACATGACTTATCTTAGCATATTTTTTTTTATCTTTTTATTTTTTTGGGATCAAATTAGCTCTTTATTTTTTTACACATTTTTTTATAAAAAAAATTAAAAAATATACTTATTTAGATTATCCTAAACAACCCTAAATGAGACCATCAAAAAAACATATGCCATGGAGTTTTCAGGATACATATGTTAAGATTATAAAATGAGAAAATACGCTTTGCTTGTTTTTGGTTTTTCAAAAACACTTGTGAGAAAATTCTACTTTATTATTTTTCGTGTTTTTTTTTTTGTTTTTATTGAATCTTTTTAACATTTTAAACAATTTTTTAAATTTTTAAACCCACCTAACATAAATACACATAAAAAGTATAATTTTTGTAAAAAAAATCTTTTAAAAATTCATTAAATACCAAAAAAAAAAACAAAACAAAACAAAAATTCAGTATATTTTTCATATTTTTATGTATTTATTAATTTTTTAAAATATTTTTTCACAAATTTTTTATTTTTTAGATACATCTAAGTAAGGTGCATCTAAAAAAGTAAAAAAATGCTTAACCTTTTAAAAATATTTACTAAAAATAAAAAAACACAAAAAATAAAAAATTATGTTTTCAAAAAGCTTAATTCAAAAAACTCAAATCAAACACACAAATTATTTTACCCTCTAAATTATTACGCGAAAATCAATTTGACACTCAGATTTCATATTATTTTAATTTGACATCTAAATTTTTTAAAATTTGATCAATTTATCCCCCATCATCTGTTTCTATCTATAATCAAACGAAACTTATTGACATGGCACCAAATTTGATTTAAAATTTTATTTTACCTCCCAAATTATACTTTAAAAATCAATTAGCCCCCAAATATTTTTAAAAAAATTAAATTTAAATATTTAATAAATACTTTTTTATCTCAAAAATGAACAAATCAAATTTTAAATAATATAATTTGTAAAAAAAATAAAAATTCTTATTTAGAATTGTCTCTTTAAGTCTCAAATTATCTTTAGTCAATTCTGGAAAACTTAATTGAGCCGAAATTTCTTGACTACTCTATGTGCGTGCGAGTACGCAATTGTAATTAGTTTATTTCCTAAATTAATTTAAATAAAATTGATTGATTAATAGTATTCAAATTGAGTGGGTAAAAAAAAATTAAAATTCAATTTCTGTCTAAAGAATACTCAACAGGACCAATAATCAATTTTTATTTAAAATTTAATGTTTTCATTTTTGAGATAAAAAATTATTAATTAAATATTAATTTTTTTTTAAATATTTGGGGGGCTAGTTGATTTTTAAAATATAATTTGGGGAGCAAATTGAAGTTCTAAATGAAATTTGGTGTCATATCAGCAAGTTTTTTTTAATCGTAGACGAAAATAGACCGCGGGGGTAAATTGATCAAATTTTTAAAAATTCATATTCAAATTAAAATAATGCCAAGTCTGAGTACCAAATTAATTTTCGCCTAATAGTTTGAAGATCAAAATGATATTTCCTCTTATAAAATCAGACTTAACTATCTTCTCGTAAATTTTATGTTGTTTCTTTATTGAAATAATCTAAATCACAGGATTTTTTTTTCCCTTAAGCTGGAGGATGAGACCCCACCCTATTTATAAATATTGACACCGACTATTTTTATGCCTAAAAATTAGAGGTGGGCATCGGCCCGTTAGGTCGTCCGACCTGTCCAACTCAACTTATTTTTTTAGAGTTTGAGAATATTATTTTAACCCATAAAACTGAATTATATTGATATTTTCAATCCGATTGATAAAAGGGCTGGGTTTGGAAATTGTACTTCAAACACAAGGGATTGCCTCTTCTCCTCTGCCTCCTGAGTGATAATTGAAAGGGCTTCTTGCTTGCCTTTTGTGTTGGTGAACTAAGACTAGATAAAGAAAATTAGTAATTAAACCCTTTAATACTTCAATTGGATTCACATTTTTAGTTCATATTTGTAGTTGTTAATGGGGTGGGTGAACTGAAGTTACTTACTTTAAAATAAAATCTGGGTAGATTCACACTTTTTAAGAGATGTTTTGGAAAAATGATTAAAAGTTACTTTTTAATTTTTTTTGGTTTTTTTGTGAGAGATTTTAACCCACTTCTCAAAACACACCTAAGCTCTAATCTTATGAGCTTCTTATGGCTTGTTTGGTTAAAAAAAAAATTGTTTAGTAAATTTGATTTATTGTTTCTATGCATTTTTTTAATAGCTTGTGTATATGGGCCGATGGATGGTCTTAAAAATTATAATTTATATTAGAGTTGGATTTGGGATGACTATATAGGCCTGATGTTCGGGTTAGACGGGCTTAGACAGACACAACATCTCTTATTAGGTAATCTCGGCCCGAACCCGGCCCAGCCCAGTGAATAACTACCCCTACTTTAAATAGAGCCCTATATTTATTCTGATCAAAATAATCATTGTAAATATATTTTTTTAATTTTTGTTTTTCATTGAATGTCATAAAATGTGAGGGATTTTTTTTTTTTTTTTTGAGTTCTTGCCCTATATTAAAATTGAAACGCAAAACAATCTTTTAACTTAAAATATTAAGATCGTGTTTGGATCATGAATTTGAGTAAGGATTTAAAAAGAAAAAAAGATAGATAAAATATAAATAAAACATAGTTATATCTCACCCACATTTTTTTCTCTTTTTAAATCCTTATCATATTATATATGTATATATATATATAATATATATATATATATATATATTAAAAATAGTATTTTCATTGCTTCCTTATCATATCATATTATATATATATTATATATATATATAATTAAAAGTAGTGTTTTTCTAGGTGGCACATTATAAGGACTTACTTTTTTTCTAAAAAACATGTCCTTTTCATTTATCCATAGAGTTCTACACAAACTCAATTTCATTTATAATAATCAATTTTATATGGATTTTATTTAATAAATACTTATTTTTCACATGTGTAATTATAATTTAATTACTATGATATTTGAAAAAAAAATTATCTCGATATACAAATAAATAAATAAATAAGACATAATATACTTAATTATGTGCATTGCACGAATCAAATTAACTTTTTTTTATATATATTTCTTATTTTTTTATCTATCTTATTGATGTCTTAATATTAATTTATATTTATTTTTTTATTTAACATGAAATTATTTATTACAAAATATTTATATTTAATTCAAATTTTATATACCTATATACAATATGTATGAATAATTCAAAAAGAATATTAAGAAAAAAAACAATACTCCACATAATTAATTTATATATTTTCTTCTTAATCCAATTACAACATATTTATATTTAATATTTTAAATAAATTTTATGTAGTTCTATTTCTACATATTTTTATTACCCAAATAAATATAAATATAAAAGTAAAATTAAATAATTAAAATCACTTTTAGTTTTATATTATTAATTCTCTTTCTAATTTAACTATTACTTTTAGTATAAAAATGAGTGTTTATTGTATTATCTTATAATTTAATATATATCATAAAATCCTTATATGATAATTACACTTTTATAACACATAGAACTAAAATTATCAAAAATCAGCAAATAATTTAACTAAATTTATTATATATAAGTATTCAACTAACACTTTTATAGAACGATAAGGGTAAGATTATTAAAATAAATAATTTAAATTTAAATTTTATTTTAAATTAAAATAATATTATTCTTTTGTAACACATGTCATAATATAAAATAGCATTACATTAATTAAAGTTAACTCCGTTGTGATTTTATGTTAGACATCATATTTTTAAAAGTGATTTACATATATGTGTAGCATTCAATTTGATATTGATTAATTAAAATAATAGAACTCAATACTTTTTTTGTTAAGTTTTTAGAAGATAAATTAACAAATGTTAGATAATAAATAGTGTGGAGTATTATTTTAAAGAATAATGATTCATCAAAAATAATTGTGTATATTTAAGGCACCTATTGATGTTTCTTGAATAATTTTTAAATAAAACTTTTGAATTTATATTATTACTGATAATGCATGTTTGTGAGTTTGCCAAAAAATATATGTAAAAATAATTTGGCTGGAATAAAAAATTTGCGGTTATTATGATGTGTTACATAATTAATCAAAACCCATTTGAGAACTGAAATTATTAAGGTTTAGAGATTTTGTGCCTTTTGAGAACACTGTGTATGATTTGAATTTGTAATTTTTTATACATCAATGTGAATAACTCTTACGATCTTATTGATATAAGCATAAATTCTACCTTTAAGTCAACCCACTTTAAGCATTTTCCATATAATAAAATACTTAAATATTGTCATTTAAAAGTATTATAATAGATCATAATCATACACCGCGTGAAACATCATTAAAGATCCGATACATCACTTTAGCAAAGAACATTTCGATTAATAACCAAAATAATACACCAGGAGTTATAACCAAGTCATAATTTGTATATTATAGAGGTTTCTATTATTTTTATTTTTTTTCAAATAAAAATATTTTGATACAAATGGAATTCATATTTTTAAAAAAATTTGATTAACACAAATGAAAATTTGATTTGAGGTTGAGTATACACTTTTTTTTTATTATTATTTTAAAAGAAATTATTTTTATGAGTCTTTTATATAGGATCATACACATAGTGACAAAAATTTTCATTAGCTATTAACAAATTTGTTTGTATTTGACTTTCAATTGCTAAATATTTCACATAAAATATTAAGATTCAAAATTAATTTTTTATTTTAAAAATAAATTCCCGTGCATAGCACAGGTCACCCATTAGTATATATATATTATTAAAAATAGTTCTTTTTTTTTCATACTTAGGTGACACATTATAAGGGCTTACTTTTTTTCCAACAAAGCCAAGTCAGCATGTATTTTGTTAATTACATATAAAATTTTATACAAACCCAAACCTAATTTAAATTATACTAACTTTACCTATTTTATATGGATCTTATTTAACAAATATTTCTTTTTCATATATTTTTCATGATAAATTGAGATAATCCACAAATCTAATACCAATTTTACGTTTCACGTTTTTCTTCTTAATTTTTTCAAGAGTATTAGGATTTTTTTTAATGCTAAATTGCTTCTTTTCTTTTTATTTATCTATTTTATTTTCTCAATTCTATACAAAATACCAATTCTATATTATTTATATTATGGATTTGTCGTTTAAAATTTATAATGATTCTATGTATAAAATTATACTTCTTTTCCTATATTATTTTATATAAACACAACTCACAGAAGGAAACACCTACACAATAATAATACTCTCGAGGAATTTCTAAGATTTTGATTTACTATTTGAGTTACTTTTTCAATTGTTGAACACTAAGTTTTTTATTTTTATTTTTATTTTTTTATATATTTTGACAACATATTATAGATGATTAATCACTTTACATACTGAGATGTATCTATCGTTTGGATATTTCATTATTTTTTTCTTCTAGATTTACATATTGTTATGTGATTCTTTTTTGGTTAGTCGTTGTTGAATTTCTTTTATATAGTTGATATTTTAATTTAATTAAGAATGTCTATTTTACAATCTTATAATTTAATATATATATATATATATATATATAATCATTATATGATAATCAAACTACAACATATTTATGTTTAATTTTTTTAATAAATTTTATATAATTTCTATTTCTACATATTTTTATTTTCCAAATGAATATAAAAGAAAATTAAATAGTTATGTTACTAATTATTCTTCTAATTTAACTATTATTTTTAATATCAAAATGAGTATTTATTTTACTATTTTATAATTTAATATATATCATACAAAATTATTATATGATAATTACACTTTTATAATACATAGAACTAAAATTATCAAAACACATAAATAATTTAATTAAAATTAATATATATATATATATTGAAGTAACAATTTTATAAAATAATGACGCTAATATTATCAAAATAAATAATTAAAATCATACTTTAATTTTAAATTAAAATTAAAATTAAAATTATTCTTTTATAATACACATTATACCATCAAATATTTTTTTAAAAAAACTAGTATATACATTGCACACAGATCAACTATGAGTTTAAATTTATAATTCAAACATAGACTAAAACAGGACAATTAATAAAACAAGAATATATTTATGGATTTTCTAAATTGGAATTTGGGAGCTCCTCCAGCTTACACTTGGATGATTTGGATTTTGGAGGACTCATCTGGACTTTCAAGGCCCGCACATAGAGCTTCTTTAGGTGGGGATCTATTTGCTTGTATCCAGATTTCTTCGTATGTCTCCATTTTTCCTACATGGTCATAATGCCACCTCGTTTAAAAGCATATTTAGATAATCAATATTTTTTTTTTTATTTGAATAATCCACTATGACACACAACCTTATACTTCATTTTATATGAAGTATTGTATGTGTTTCCAAGCATATTTAATAATAAACATCTTAACCAAAAATAGAGCATCATAAAATTTTAGAGAAATTCTACTATGCACACTGTAACAAAAAAGTGTGCATATTATATGTGAAACCAATTTTTTGCGGTTACAAAAATTTACTAAACTATTTACAAGCTTTTAAAAACAGAAAGAGATACTAAACAATTTTTTGTTTACAATATTTCAATTTTTTTTTTTTTTTTTTGTAAAAATAGAAAGAAAAAAAAATGCAAAAGGAAAGTTTAAACAAGTTCAAAGGATTGGGTTAGGACATATTTTAACAGCTTAAATATTATTGAAATCAATTAATCATGATTAAAGATGAACTAATAAATCAAAGAGCATTCTAAATATGTTTCAAGAACTTCAATTTTAATAATTCAACATTACAAAAATGCAAATCAAAAGTAATATCATTATAAAAAAAAATAGATGTCATATAATTTACTTAGTGCATAAATGGCAATAAATCGCAAATTGCACCGTGTCCACGTTTTTTTTAAGTTGTCTTAACACTAATGAGTAGTAGGCGGTAGAAAAAAGAAAAAGTAATATAAATTTATTTTCCCTGTAAATAAGTGAAACTTACGGTTACAAGAATTTACTAAACTAAATTTTTGAAAACGGAAATAGATACTAAACGATTTTTTATTTATAATTTTTCAAATTTTTTATAAATATAAATAGAAAGCTTTAAATAAATGTTACCGAACAGACCGTGTTCAATTTTCAATACCTTAATTCTCATATTTCGAATTTCAATTTTAAAGTTTATCAAGCAATACCTTGGCTTTCTAAGGAAAAAGTTCTCAGTACTTGCTCGGGGAACTGAACTAGGAAAAATTATAAAATAAATAGTTTGAGCTTTATAATAAAATAATTTTTTAATTTTATCAATTTAAATACTAATTTTTTGATTTGTTTTTAATTTAAATTATTTACCTATTTTATTCGGTAAAACTAACCGAAAAAAGTATTATAATCATTAAATTTAATAAAAAATGATATTTTATATATTTTTCATATACTTCATTTGATATAATGACTAAAGTATCATTTTTTTCGTCAATTTTAGTTAACAGAAATAGACAAATAATTTAGATTAAAAATAAATCAAAAAATTATGATATAAATTGATGAATTAAAAAATTCAAGATTTATTTTGTTACATGACTTAAACTATGAGAATTTTTTTTTTTTTGTAATTTCTCCAATAAACTATTAAGTAGTGCTAAATGGGGGAAAGCTACAATGTAATATGGAAAGATTACAAGTGAAACTCTTTACCTTCAATTGGTCTTTTGATCGATTTGAATCCTCGAAATATAGGTTCTTAATAGTCTTCCAATTGCTATATCTGTGATACAAAATGACAAAAATCAACATGGTATCCTAATTCACTTTTAAAAAAAACATGGTATCCTAATTGTGTTTCATTTCTGTGTGAGTGATTTTTTGACCACACTGCCAACTTAGTACTCAACTGGAGAACACCGGCAGAATAGATGGCATCTGTCTGACCTGCAACAGAAAGAAGAGTCTCCGGCGGTGGCTCGTCCACCCGAGGGTACTCCGACGATCAAGTCAGTACTCCATATCTCTTAAAGATAACCAATAGTGCTTAACTCACTAGACAGAATATCAAAAGCCATACCTTAGACCCATGGGATGCCTCCCTTTTATAGCCAACACAATCCTAGTCCCAATAGAAGTCTAGCTCTAATGGACTTAGGATTACTGCTAATCTTGGACTCTCAGTAAGATTAGGATAAACTCTCTAAGAGTTTCATCTTTACCCAAACTGTAGTCTTCTCCCATTTTAGGACTCTTGTCCCTTATCCGCTTATCTCGGATTCTGGTATTCTCGCAGATAACCTCGGCCTAGCCGAGATCATCTTGGCATCATGACCAGGACACGTGACACCTCGGCTGACACTTCGGTGTCACCTCGGCCACGTGTTGTCATTCAAAAATTATGTCCCTACAACTGGCCCCTAGGTTCCATCACCTAGGTTCTATTACCTCGGCATCCTGAGGTGATGGAACCTATATCATTTATTCCACTTAGCACGTCGGCTAAGCTCGCTTCATCATCTATTGCCGAAGTCAGAACTCGTCGGCTCAATATGACCAAGACCTATAATCTGCTTTCATCAATGCCTTAGAACCAATGACCAAGTTCGTTCAAGTTTCTCAGCCGAAACCATCCTCCTTTGCAACCGTCTCGGGGTGACACACCTCGGTTATACAAACTGATGATTTACCTCGACAAGTACCCAAGTACCTTTTCTTTGGCATAACCTTGGTTTCACCTTGTAAATTTTTTCATAAAATTTCAACAAGGGTTTAACCTCGGCTTAACTTTAACTTGTAAATTGTCCACAAATTTCAACAAGTGTTAAGCAATGATTTCGGTTTAACTTCAACTTGTAATTTGTTCACAAATTTTAACAAGTTTTAAACAATGATCTCGGTTTAACTTTAATTTGCAAATTGCTACAAATTTCAACAAGTGTTAAATATTATCTCGGTTTAACTTCAACTTGTAAACTTTTCTCAAGTTTCAACAAGTGTTAAACATCATCTCGGTTTAATTTCAACTTGTAAATTGCTACAAATTTCAACAAGTGTTAAACATCATCTCGGTTTAATTTCAACTTGTAAATTGCTACAAATTTCAACAAGTGTTAAACATAACATCGGTTTAACTTCAACTTGTAAATTGCTACAAATTTCAACAAGTGTTAAACATTATCTCGGTTTAACTTCAACTTGTAAATTGCTACAAATTTCAACAAGTGTTAAACATTATCTCGGTTTAACTTCAACTTGCAAATTGCTACAAATTTCAACAAGTTTAAACATCATCTCGGTTTAACTTCAACTTGTAAATTGCTACAAATTTCAACAAGTGTTAAACATAACATCGGTTTAACTTCAACTTGTAAATTGCTACAAATTTCAACAAGTGTTAAACATTATCTCGATTTAACTTCAACTTGCAAATTGCTGCAAATTTCAACAAGTGTTAAACATCATCTCGGTTTAACTTCAACTTGTAAATTGCTACAAATTTCAACAAGTGTTAAACATAACATCGGTTTAACTTCAACTTGTAAATTGCTACAAATTTCAACAAGTGTTAAACATCATCTTGGTTTAACTTCAACTTGCAAATTGCTACAAATTTTAACAAGTGTTAAACATAACATCGGTTTAACTTCAACTTGTAAATTGCTACAAATTTCAACAAGTGTTAAACATCATCTCGGTTTAACTTCAACTTGTAAATTGCTACAAATTTCAACAAGTGCTAAACATAATATCGGTTTAACTTCAACTTGTAAATTGCTACAAATTTCAACAAGTGTTAAACATCATCTCGGTTTAAACTTGTAAATTGCTACAAATTTCAACAAGTGTTAAACATTATCTCGGTTTAACTTCAACTTGTAAATTGCTACAAATTTCAACAAGTGTTAAACATAACATCGGTTTAACTTCGACTTGTAAATTGCTACAAATTTCAACAAGTGTTAAACATCATCTCGGTTTAACTTCAACTTGTAAATTGCTACAAATTTCAACAAGTGTTAAACATAACATCGGTTTAACTTCAACTTGTAAATTGCTACAAATTTCAACAAGTGTTAAACATCATCTCGGTTTAACTTCAACTTGTAAATTGCTACAAATTTCAACAAGTGTTAAACATAACATCGGTTTAACTTCAACTTGTAAATTGCTACAAATTTCAACAAGTGTTAAACATCATTTATAACTCTCTGCCCCCTAATGTGGACTTATGTTCACATTAAGCTTGTGCATGTGATCTTGTTCGCCGAAGTTGGTTTCAAGCCGAGGTTGTTAGCCTTGATTTCTCTGTTGATCTTACTTGGTTTCAACCTGAGTTTGATTCTGCCGACATGGCAAGCCTATGTTACTCCAACTTAGTTCAACTCCATTATATGTAAGATTCGACTCTGCCATATAATGAGTCTAAGTTATTCATCATTACCTTGGCCTCGCATCGGCGAGCCGTTTTTCTTCTCGGACTTAAGTGCCGAGATCTTGCCTTCTGGAATCTTGGATCTGCTCACTCAAGTTGAGCTCCTCTTCTCGGACCTATTCATCCAGGTCGAGATCATGTCTTCTAGAATCTTGGATCTGCTCACTCAGGTTGAGCTCTTCTCTTCTCGGACCTGCTTATTTAGGCCGAGATCTTGTCTTTCGGGATCTGGGGTCCGGGGCCTGAAATCCAGGATCTGCTCACTTAGGCTGAGCTCTTCTATACTTGAATGTCATCTCCTTGGGAGCGCTCATGCCCCCTGTCTTTGCGTCCCTTCTGGAAGGGTCTTCATTCCGTTTATGTCGACAGACTCTCCATCTTCGCTAAACTCGTCGTTTTCAACACGTTGATCTTGTACGGTGCTGGCAATCTATTCTCCTTTCTTTCCCATAGACGGCGCCAAATTGTGTGAGTGATTTTTTGACCACACTGCTAACTTAGTACTCAACTAGAGAACACCGGCAGAATAGATGGCACCTGTCTGACCTGCAACAGAAAGAAGAGTCTCCGGTGGTGACTCGTTCACTTGGGGGTACTCCGACAATCAAGTCAGTACTCCATATCTCTCAAAGATAGCCAATATTGCTTAACTCACTAGACAGAATATCAAAAGCCATACCTTAGACCCATGGGGGTGCCTCCCTTTTATAGCCAACATAATCCTAATCCCAATAGAAGCCTAGCTCTAATGGACTTAGGATTACTGCTAATCTTGGACTCCCAGTAGGATTAGGATAAACTCTCTTAGAGTTTCATCTTTACCCAAACTGTAGTCTTCTCCCATTTTAGGACTCTTGTCCCTTATCCGCTTATCTCAAATTCCGGTATTCTCGCAGATAACCTCGGCCTAGCCGAGATCATCTCGGCATTATGACCAGGACACGTGACAGCTCGGCTGATACTTCGGTGTTACCTCGGCCACGTGTTGTCATTCAAAAATTATGTCCCCACAATTCTTAGTTGTATTTCATGTCATAATAAAACTTACTTCCTTCCATATTTCTCTACTCCTTCAATCAGTTTTTCCATTTCTTCAAAACTGAACTTCTTATAAGTTCGACCTTTCCCTTCCGAGGAGGACAACTCGGCTCTTTTGCATGGTGGAGATGGTAGTACCTCATGGTTGTCCGTTTCCTCATGATCTAGAAGCCTGCAATAGGTGATGGAGTAGTTTAAGTGATCATCGAAGCTGAAAATTAGAGCAATGCTAGGAACCTCAAATGAATTATCAAATATTCTACCTAATACACAAAATAAAAAGTAATGTTTCTAAAATAAATTTCATACATACAAATGAAAATTGGCTTTTACCTTGGTAGAGGTTGGGATGTGTTTCCAGCATAATTCCCCAAGCTAAGTTGTGTGAGCTTATACTGTTCGTCAGTGACTCAGTGGTGGGCTTTTGACCCTGAAGTACACCAAGACACACACTCAACTAAAGTTTTGGAACCATTGCTTCCATACTCTTCCTTTTTTTGTTTTATTTTTAATTGAATCAAAATTCCTATCTGAACTTAAAAGGCATTTTGTTACCAATGGCCTTGTTTGTGGTCTAGTTGCATGGGAGAGGTTGGCGATTCAACTTTCCTAAGAGCTAATTTAATAATTAACAACTAATTTAAAAAAAAAAAAAAATGTGTTCATTACTATTTTATCATAGTAATTTCTAATCTCATTAATTTCCCAAGAAACTCCATTTAAGTGGATTACTTTCCATCTGCCGACACAAAATTTGCCTCATCATAGCCATGGTTTAGAGTTTGGACATACTATAATCCAGGAGTGCCTAGTAGCCCAAAAAATGTAAAAGAACTACCACACGCGGCTCTGTAATATTTGGTATTGGGTTTTGTAGGGCTAAAAGTTGCACATGTAAGCCTTTCGGTACTGACTATTGAAAAAACAAATGAACAAAAAATTATACTAGTATCAAACATTGACCTACTTTGGCGCAAGAAGGCACTGAAGATTTGGTGCAAGGTGGTGGCCCATGGTAGTTTTAAAAAATTTTAATTAGGTAAATTATATTAATATCCTTAAAGTTTAAATAAATACAATAAATTTCACAATTGTGACATAATTACACTGATATCCTTTTTAGTAAAGTTAAAAAGGTCCAAGCTAATGGACCAAGGGATGTTGCTTTGACTGCTGTTGTGACTGTGGTGCCCCGGTGGAGATTTTTTTTGAGTTTTTTTTAATAATCCAAATCATTCATATTATAGGATTCGTTGAATAGATCATCCATGTAAAAAAATCAAATAGATTAGAAATCTATAACTCTATAACAAGAGCACATTTGTTTTTTTAAAAAAATAAATGGTCAACATGATGTTGATAATTTTTTTAAAACAATTTGAATATGATCATGGGGTTGTTGATTCCGATTAACTTGATTTTTTGTATGAATGATATACTTGACGAACCCTATAATATACGGTTTGGATTATCGAAAAAATTTTGGAAAAACCCCCCACCAAGGCACCATATATCGCTACTGTGACTTTAGGCACAGTAGAATCCCTAAATCCAAAACTAATATAGATGATTTGAATACACAACGATACACAATGTAAAATGTACATTTAAATGTAAAAGAGATGTCAACATTATTTTTTTATTCATACGACTAACAAATTTCTAATAAAAAATGGATCAAGTATTATGTGAATTAAAATCTTAAAGGAGCCTAGTGTAATTATGTTAAACTTTTGAGACTTATTGTATTTTTTTCAAACTTTGTGAGACTTATTGTATTTTTAACATCTCTAATGAAGATACTTTTATTTTTATTTCTGTTGAGAAATTATTTTCATGACTCAAACCCTGTGATCAGAAATGGTAACAAAAATAACCTTACTGTTCGTTTATAGATCAATCTGGTATTCAAATTAAAAATAAAAAAAAAAAAAGAACGAAAAGCATAAATAAATAAATAATTTGGTCATATTCAAAAAAATAAATTAATTAATTAATTAAAATGAAAGCAATTTATACATCTCTTATTTTAGCAAATTATAGTCTCCCTCAGTGGCGGACAAGGAAATTGAATAAAGTGGGGCCTAAAGCAAAATTATTTAAATTTTAGAGAAATTGAAATAAGATTATATAGATTTTGGAAACTAAGATATTAATTTATCTTACAAAAACTCAAAATGACATGAAAGTTATGAGATTTTTCAAAGGTTTGGGGTGACTAAAATACTAATTTACTTTATAATTACTAAAAAATGCATGAAAATAACAAATATTTTCAAAATTTACGATAAAGTAAAATTATTTAAATTTTGAAAGGGTTAGAGTAAAATTATATATATTTGGAAGGGATCAAAATGTAAACTTTTATAAATATTTAAAACTACATTATAAAAGTATAATTTTTCAAAAATTGGGGGTGGGGTGGTCCCGGCTGCCAACCACTACTGTCTCACTTGTATTTCTAGAAGCATAAGAAGTAATTACATGTCACCCGACTTGACTATATAAATATATGCAAATTTTAAAAAAATGCACGACGTAATAGGTGAAAATACTAATTATCCCTTTTTGTTTAAATTGATTTTTTAAAAATTAAATTTTTTTTATTTTTCATATATATGTTTTTAATGAATTTTAAAAAAATTTACAGTAATTTCACATTATCTAAATACATTTAAGAAATATAATGTTTATGAAATTTATTTTAAAAATTTAGTAAAAATACAAAAAGTACAAAAATTTAGTATATTTTCATGTTTTGGTGTATTTATTGATTTTTTAATATATTTTTCATAAATATTACTTTTTAAGTGCATCTAAATTAGGTAGATCTAAAAAGTTAAAAAATTACTTAAAATATTAAAAAAATTCACTAAACAAAAAATAATAATTTACAAAAAATCAATCAAAATCAAACAAGGTTAAAAATAAATAAATAAATTATGAATATATACTTATTGGAAATGGGGTGCTTGTTGTGTCCCGGCACAGCAGTCACTGTTGTACCCCCATATGGGCTCATTTCGAAACCCGTTTGATAATGCAAACTGTTTACTTTTTAGAATATATCAAATAAAATATACTTATAAAAATTAAAATTGATTAGACATCGTTAACTTTTCATCGACTCATATTTGTATGTATAGAAATAAATGACAAATGTGATTTGTAGTATGAAATTGAATACAAATGTGAGTAAATGAAAAGGTTAACGATATCCGATCAATTTAATTTTTGGTAGACATATTCTGCTCAATGTACTCTAAAAAATGAATAGTTTGAATTATCAAAATGGATTCTGAAATGGGCCCATATGAGCAGACAAAGATGAGGCATAACCAAATATATCATGAGTCCTAACTAAAGAAAAAAATTGATCATAACTAAGAAGAAAATGACATAACTAATGGTGCGTATGTTACACACATTTCAAGAGGTGTGTATAGTAGAATTTTTCTTTTTTTCACCTTATATTTCAGTCAGAAAATTACTAAAATAGCCTATTTCTAAACCAATCTTAAATATAACATCACACTAATTCTTAAAATTATGAGAGATTAATATGTATAAATATATTTTATTTTTAAATATATTTTATTCAAATTTATAATACGGCTTATGCGTGTCTAAATATTATCTCTAAAATATATTAGGTGTTAAAAAATTAAAAATACAACGGAGAAGGAATGTACCTGTAGATCCCTCTCAACAATTCCACTTTCGCAGAGCACTAAGCGAAATGAATTAAAGAGATATTTATTAAATAAATAAAAAAAATCAGGAAAATGAATTAAAGAGATCTTTATTAAATAAATAAAAAAAATCAACAAAGTCATGGGTATTTTTAGAGAAATGCTAGACTCACAATTTTTTAATTTATAAATTCATTTATAATGATATGATAAGGGGATAGATAAAAAAAATTAATATTTATTATATCACATCAGTATGAATCGAATTGTGAAAAGTTTTTTTTGATAATCTCAAATATTTTCTAAAGTTTTATTTGCAAAAATTATGAAAAATGAATTTTAAAGGCCGAAATAGTCATATCATTACCTATCAAACTGACAACAGGGTCAAACTGTTGCGGGTGGAATTCACATTAGGGTCAAATTGTTATGGGTGGAATTGTTACCCAATTATGAAATTTATGGAAATAATGTATAATTATATCAAAATTATAAAATTAATTATAATCTTCTCATTTGTCAAGAAAGTCAACCTTTTGACCTTATATACATTGATCATTTCCATCAAATAAGTAAAAAAACAATATAATTTTATAAGGCTCTTTGTGTATATTATATATAAAAAAAAAAAAAAAAATTAGATAACAATAGTCATTTCATTTTATCATATTCGACTGTTTTTTTTTTTTTTTTTAAAAGTAGATGAAGTATTTTTAAAAACATATTGGTAGTTATTTTTTTAGAGATAAAATTAAAAAGTTATGATTATTAGATTGGTATAATTTTTTTCATGAATGATATATACAAAGAACTTTACAAAATAAACAATTGAAATTATTGAAACGAAATCTATAATAAACCTCATGACTTCGAACATGACCTCATCTACATGCAATGTTTAGAAGCCTTGGATTCAACAAAAAATCCTCACAGGAAGAAGTTAGCCATTGAGTGGGGAAGCCATCGTCTTCTTCTATCATCTGATAAAGTATGGCAATTGATCTATCAGTTGATAGTGAAGAGCCTGGGAGATCCTCGGTAGGTCCTCTGTTTGGCAATAGGTTTAGATCCATATCTGTCTGTACTTTGAAAACCTAATCAGAACACAAATGATCCATTCTTAGAATAAACTTAATCCATTAATTGATTGCATATTTGCAATTGCTAATCCACCTTTTTTATTAGCTTTTTACTTAATTAGGAATAGTCATTGGGTAATGTCAGGGATACAAAATTTTCAACCAAATGAATGACCAAAGTCTCACTTGGTCATTCATTTGGTAGAAAATTTAAAGCCTACAGCATTTTCTATAGTCATTTTTTTTTTCCTTCTTGGAATGATCATTTTGTTATGATGATCAAGCATAATTCTATTTATAACATCATTTTTAAATTGATTTTTATAAGCCAAACATGAGAATAAACATTATGCCAGAATAATCATTTTATATTCTATAAACCAATTAAATAAAAAAAAAAAAGCAGCCAATTAAATAAAAAAATAGATATTTTCTATAGATCATGTGTTGACTAAACAGTCTAGTTGGGTCTCTAATGATCCAATCCGTTCATTTTGCAAGTCCCTATATGTAGATTATACATGGGGGGAAAAATTATATTGATTCAATAAATGAAGTCATATTTTTCTTTAAAAAAATAAAAATAAAAAAAAATAACTGTAAGGATGATTTTTAAATAGATCATCTACGTTTTTAAAGGAAAAATGCAACAAAATAATGTAACTACAATTATTGGAACAATATGATTTTTATTTTTATTTTCATAAATGATTTATACATAGAAAGTTATGAAATGAACGGATTAAATCATCAAAGTAAAGTTATGCTAAACCCAACTAGACTGTCTAGTCTACAAGCCCTATTCAATTAAAAATAATGGTGTTAAATTAACTTAGTTACTTGAACTCAATTTATATTCAGCTTGTTAAAAACTTATTTGAGATTGACTCTATAAACAAGTTAAACTTGGATATATTTTAAATCTCATTAAGTTTTAACTAAGCTTAAACAATTCAATACTTAACTCAATTTTACTCGGCTCATTTACAACGCAATTTGAAAGACATAAGCTAAAAAGAGTCATCCAAATGAGTACAAGATATACATATATATATATATATATATATATTTTAGATGGGTTACAAACTCAAAGTGATTAAAAAATTTCATCCAAACCGAAACTAGAAAATGAACCAAAAAGGATTTGCTTGATGGAGAGACTTACAGGTGAAACTCGAAATGCTAAATAAGGCCGGTGTGATAGCTGGGAAGGGAGCTCCCAAGTAATTTATATAAATTTTCAATTGTGTGATTGTCATTGTGAAATTACTCATAATCTTTCTTCGAAAGTAGTGAGATTGATCCACAATTGTGTGTTTTGTTATTTTTTGTTCTCTGATCCAAATAAAAGCATAATCACATAGATTTTTAAAGAAAACGTGTAAGGTTGATTTCGTGTGATCACATTTTGCGTTCTATGCCTAATCATATGTCTAATGCATTGGAGTTGAAAAAAATGAGTTATACTAGGCATTTTAACTAACAAGCATTATATACCTAGTGGGTTAGAGATGCTCTAAACCTTTTCCTCAAATGTAACGATATTGATCAATATTGTGTGTTCTGTTACTTCCTTGCAAGCCACCAAAATTGTTTAAAATTACAAAAATCACCTACATTTTCGAAGTAAAATTGTTGGTGGATTTCACGAATAGACATTTGCCCAATGATATATATATATCTATATATATATACTAGTGACATATTTATTTTAAAATATTTTTTTATATAAAATTTAGTTAAATTATTTATATATTTGAATATATAAAATATTTAAAATAATTGTTAAATTGGAGAAGGAAAAAAAAAAAGAAGTAATAATTTAAAATTTAAATAATAATTCTAATTATTTATTTTAATAATTTTAGTTGTATCGTTCTATAAAAGCGCTACTTGAATCAATACAGATACTAATTTTAAATAAATTATTTATATATATTTTAATAATTTTAGTTCTATTGTGTTATAAAAATGTAACTTACATATATATATATATATTTCATAAAAATAAATATTTTTTATATTTAATTTTTTTTTTAAAAAGTGAAAAAAGAAGAATAAAATTAAGGTCACTGGGACCATAAATCCAATTTTAAATTTTCTTTGTCTAAAGATCCACACTCTAAAATACGTTGTCTATGGGTGCCTCTATTTACAAATTACCTTTCATCCCAAGGCACACCACTACTCAAGACACATCTTTAGTATTTGATAAATAAAAAATTTGCTCAATACACACCACAATCTTTCATCTTTACCCTTATTCACTCACACACCCCACCCATAATCTTCAATCTTCCATATTTCCTGTAGTACACACTTCCACTTCCAAAACACACACGTTATGAACGTTTCCCTCCATTCTCTGTTTCATTGTTATCATAGAGGGTTGGGAACCAGTCTAAACCAGACTCCATTCGTGCTGAAAACAATTTCACTCCATTCTCCTCTAGTTCACGACTCCTTTCATTATCTATTTCATCAAAGACGCTGGTGGCGATTGTTGTATCATCACAGTTGAAAACAACTCCACATTGGAGATACAGTAGGTAAGAATTCTCATTTGGCTTAGATTTTAGGATTTTATGTACGTTTTTTCATTGCTATGAGCATTATATTTGAAAATTTCATGTTGCGAACTGTTCGACACTGGTCTTTTGAACGTTAACCTTTTGTCCGGAGTGTTTATGTCGAACACTTTTAATATGTTTGACACTAGAAAATCGAACAATTAGAACTTGTTTGGTTGTAGATAGTCGAACATGAGTACATTATTCGAATCTGGATATCCGAACAAATACAAACAGTTTACCACTCAACAAGTACACGAAAACGAAAAAAAAAAAAATTTGAAAAACTAACATTTTCCTTACTCCATTGTTCCAAACCAATATTGTCCGATGCATCCATCATTCAGTTCAATCAAAATCTTCAATAATACGTATACATATATATATTTTTTTTTTTAAGAGTTTTTGGTTTTTGTTTCAGGGTTTTTGAATTCCTAAAAAATAAAATAAGTAAGTAACGTTTGAGAAGAGAGGTGTGTATTGTATTTATTATTATCCTTTATGGTAATTTTACATAAGATATATATCATAACCATTTGTCCTCTGTGATCAATTTACATTAAGTTAATATTATAATGAAAAATAAACTAATTAAAGTGTGCATTGAGATAAAAGGTGGTGGGTAAATAGGAGTCTGGATCCTCCCCAGCCACTCTCTCCGATTGTTCCTCTAGGAGACAGCTTAGATAGTGCCACGTCACCCACAAAGAAATAAATGGCTCAAATTTGTTTCTTTAAACAAAAAAAAAAAAAAAAAAAAAATTAAAAATACACACACACTCACAGCACACACACACACTCTTTTCTGGGAGAATCTATTTACACACACATGTTCCTCTCTTCACACATCCCCCACACACACCTCTCTCCAACACACTCTCTCATTAAGTGTGTGTGGAGAGAGTTAAGGGTGTGTGCAAATAGCTCCTCCCTCTTTCTCTCCATCACTCTCTCTCTCTCTCTCTCTCTCTCACTCTCTCTCTCTCTCTCTCTCTCTCTCATTCATTTTTTTAATAAAAAAATTAAAATCACACACCCTCACTCTATCACATTTCTAATAAAAAATTAAAAAAATATTTTAATCTTTTCATTTTATTTTCATAATATATAATTTTTAATATAAAATTTTAATTTTTATAAAATTAATATCATTGAAAATATACTTTTAAAATAAGACTAATATTAAATATATTTAATAAAAATTTAAAATAAATAAAAAGTAATTACTATGTTTAGTTGTGCTTTCAAAGTATTATTTTTAAAATATAAAAATTATTTTGATGAAAATAAACACACAAAAATCATGTATTTTTCAAATTCTCAAAAACAATTTTCATTCCAAAAAAATATATATGAAAATAATCATTGTTAAGCCCAATTAAAATTTATACCAACAATCCAAACAAATTGGAATATATATTATATAATGAATCCAAATAGAGTCTGATGTCAAGATTTTAATAGAATAAATAACTTTATCTTATTTTTTTTGCCCTCTCTCTGTATCATAATTTAATTGAATAATCTTACCCTAATTTCTTTCCCTTAATTAAGTTGCACTCTCTCTTTATCATAATTAATTGAATAATTTTGCCTTAATTTTTTTTTCTAATTTTGTTCAATAATTTGTATTTTGCTATCAAATAGTCAATGGATTGTGATTGTTTTATCATATATCATATTACAATAATATAATTATTTCGTTATCATATATCAATGGATTATGTTATTTGTATTGATTATTGCTACACTATAAAACAATAAGACCATATTTTATCTTTTTTTATTCTTTGTAATGAATTTTTTTTTGTTTTTTTGTATTTTAATATATAAAGGTAAATCTTAATGATTATATGTGTAAGAAACTTTTTGTGGCTACTAACCAATAAAAATTTATGGGTAATTATTATTTTGTTAATAAATGTTTTATAAAAAAATATATGTAGGGGGCCCCACTTTCAAAGGTCGCTTAAGGCCATGTAAATCTTAGGTCCGGCCTTGGGTAATGAGTGAGATTTTTCAGGTTTTGAAAGCAAATTCTTAATTTTAAGCTAAATTATGTTAGTGATATAACTTTGGGAATGTTTAGTGAGCAGAGATGTCTCATAAGGGGTTGATCTCACATGATATGAGGCCTACATGTAAAACTCACATTTTGTGAGATATCTGTATCTCATTCTGTATTTTGAATACAATTTTTCTTTCCTTTTGTATGATCTTTCTCCCTTATATGTATAGGAGTGATGCTACAGTATACGCTTTTAAAAAGACAATTACCATATGCACTCTATCACAATATACTAAATATAGTTATAATGTTCCTTAACGAATGTCACATGTCATAACTTTTATCATCAAAATGATTTGTAGCATTTCTCACTATAAATTGTTTCTAAAATTTACACCACAGAATTCCTTACATAATCACAACATACCTAACATAACTATAATGATTCTTATTAACTCTCATTTTAAGAGTAAACATGTTCTTCACTCATAACTTTTATAACATAATTAACACAAAGCGATATAACACTTGTCACCATAAATTTTTCCACATTTCATTGATAAAAGATTTCCTTATATTATAGTTTTCAAAAACACCTTGTATAAGCAGTTACATTGTTTGCACACTCAAAACAAAACTTCCAAACCATCCTTCAAATCTATTAAAATCATTATAACAAGCTTTCAACTAATTACTCTAGTTAAAAAAAAAATGCTTTCGACTTAAAATTAAAAGACAGGGATGATCAACTTGGTTCATGATGAATACTCATCCAATTATATATTTTTGAGAATTCGCCCCTGTTTGCACTTGGGTGATTTGAACTTAGCATTCTTATTGGCTATCAACGCACGCTTGTAGAGCTTCTTCAAACTGGGATCTCTTTCCATCATATGCTTCCACTTTTGCTGCAAAGTCCCCAAAAAAATAATTAAAAAAAAAAAAAAATTAGAAGTTGAAGGTGTCTGAACAAAATCAGACTCGCGAGTGCACTCTTTACCTTCAAGTTGTCCGGTGTTCTATGGGGATCATTGTTGAAATATTGATCCTTGATTTTTATCCAACAGCGGTACCTGGGATACAAATTAAATGAAGGGAAAATAATAAAAAAAATCAACAAAAATAAAGGTTGTTCATGAATTGTCCTAAAATAGTTTCCTGTATTCTCTAAAAATTGTGTTTCATCAAACATACATTCCTGCATATTTTTGAACTCCTTCAGTCAGTTCGTCTATTTCATCAAGTTTGAACTTGTTATAGGGTCGTCTTTGATCTTTCCCTTTCGAGCACAACTTGGCTCTTTTGCACTGCAGTGGTAGCCCAAGGTCAGCTCCATTGGAGTTGCCATTGTTGATTGGTGGGGGATTAAGTGAGGCGTAGGAAGTTTCAACAAGATGTGGCGGAACTGTTTGCTTGCAGTGATCACCAACGCTGGAAAATTATAATAGAAACCTCATCAGCATCAAATCTTCTTACTAATTTATTAAAATCTCTAATGTATTACCAAAAAAAGGAACAAAAAGAAGAGACAAAAACACTGATTAATTAGGAATCTAGTAACTTCACAATATAAGGTTGTTATGTTCATGCTTCTGAAATAAAAAAAAAATTCATACCGTAGAAAATTTGCTTTACCTTGGCAAAGGTGTGAATCCACCTGCGGGAGGCAGGCCTTGAGCAACCTGGGTATGGTTTTGGAAATAAACGTCCTCACAAGAACTAGGAATGTTCCCTTCAAACACAAAGTATGAAACCTTTTTCAATAAAAAATAGCAACAAATACCAATCAACATGACATTTTACACACACAAAAGGTTGAACCCTGAAGTACTACACAAAAAACCAAAGAAAATTATTCAAAATGAATTGTTTGAGTGAAGCAAGCAGAGAGAAACTTACAACTGATTGACAAAATGCTCAATGCGATGACAGGGTGCAATATCTCATATGGAGCCTTGTTATTAGTTTATAAGCCTCAGTGTATTGTTCCATGTAAAGAAGAAGAGTGCGGGGTAGCTACAGTTGTGGGATTGATACGAACTTTTTAAGAAATCATGAAGTTCTGCAATTGATAGTGTGTTCTGTTCTGTAGATTTTTCCATCACCTGGTAGCTGTTCGAGGCCTCCTTCAAATGTTAATCATAATTAGCAGTGGCCGGTTTAGGAGATAAAAATGGCTATACTCATATCCAATTTAACCTTGGTGAATTAAGGCATCTTCTATTTATTGCACTTCATTATTGAGCTACTCATGCGGTTCACTACTGATGTAGCAGAAATGTGTAAAGAGGAAGTACGGTAATGATCTTCCGTTAATTCAAAGAGAATACCAAAAGTAAGATCATTCTCTAGAATTTACGAAGGATATACTGAAAATAAATGTTTAACAATGGTTAATTCTCACAGAATATTAAAAGTTAAAAGAAGAGTATAAACTCTAAATTATATTAATTATCAAAACTCCCTTGCCATAAGGTTTATAATCATCTTAATTAGTTATTCCAAGTCAAAAAAAAAAAAAAAAAAAAACAGTTCTACCAAGCGCAACATTATTTAGTCCAACCTCATCATTTATAAGTGAACCAAACGTGATCTTGTGGCGAAAGAGTGACACAAATATATGTATAGATCAATTTTTTTTTTGATCAGTGAAAGAAATATTAAATATAATGAGTGTCCATTGTTGCAAGAAATAATTAGTTTAGACACTTGAATTCAATAAAAAATTCCTCACCTGAACCAGGCAGTTGTAGATTAGGCAAGCCAGGGTCTTCATGCACAGGTGGCAATTCCAATTCAACAAAAATATTTCCTGGAGACCATGAGAGTTCTTGAGCAGGTGCTGATAGGTTTAGATTAAAAACAATCTAAAGCTAAAAAAAAACCTGATCAAGACACAAGTGACTCAGCCTAAAAATTCCTCACCAGGCCAAGGTTCTTGAGCCACAAATCCAAAATCGCCTATCCATGTTAATTTCTCAGGAGATTCAACTAAGTGTTCTTTTTCACTGACAACAACAACAACAAGAACAAAAAATGTTAGGAAATAGGTTTGCCAAATATAAGCAGCAGCTTAGCAAGTTTTGTGAAAATCCATAACATAATTAACAAAAATAGCCATGGTAATTACCTTGGAAAAGGTTTGTTTCTGTTCCACAAGTAGTCTATATTTCCGCCTGGGCAAGACAGGCCTTGAGCAACCATGGTATTGTTTTTGCAATAAAACTCCGCACTAGAAGTAGGCAGCTGTGGATTTGGCGACTCAGGTTTGGAAATGTACCCTTCAAACACAAGAATGAAACCTTCTTCAATAAAATTATGCAATAAAAATATAGCAACAAATATCAGTCAGCATGACATTTGGCACTCACAAAAGCTTGAAGCCTGAAGGACTACACAAAAAACCACAGAAAATTATTCAAAATGAATTGTTTGAGTGAAGTAGGCAGAGAGAAACTTACAAATGATTGACAAAATGCTCAATGTGATGAGAGAGTGCGATATCTCCAATGGAGCTTTGTTAGTAATTTATAGGCCTCCATGCATTGTGCCATGAAGAAGAAGAAGAAGAAGAAGAAGAGTGCAGTTGTGGGATTGATACAAACATTTTAAGAAATCATGAAGTTCTGCAATTGATAGTGTGTTCTGTACATCACCTTGTAGCTGTTCAAACTCTTATAGTTATCAAATTGATGAGAATTGTATCGCAATTCTAAATTTGAAATTCGAATCGAATCGAAAATCATTAACATTCAATACAAAATATAAATATGATATTAAACAATCGTGTCTGTGTATATATATATATATTGGGACACATATTACTGAACTGTTCTTAAACAAGAACATGATTATATGGTCTAATTAGGAATACATTGCGTTTATAGCAAGAGATGTGGGTCCAAATCCTATAAACTATAAAGTCATTTTAAAATTATAATATAATCTCTATTGGCATTAAAAAAATGGACTTAAAAACCTATATAGAGTACAATAATAAACATAATTAAGTGAATGGATTTTGTTTTAAAACCTCCAATATTTTAAAAAGTGTCTGATTATCATTATTAAAAATAAATAAATAAATAGATAAAAACTTGTGAAACGATTAGGTTTAACTCATGTAATTTTACATTATATTTATTTCACTAAAACAACAATATATAATTCATGAGTACAAATTATTGTAGTTTTGAACATTCTTAAACGATATATTGTGATATATATTTTTGGACATGTTGAGTCTTACTAACTTTTATTTTAAAAAATATGATCACCAAAATAACAATAAATCATACCCATGTGTTGATTATTTTTGTACTAAATATTCTTACAAACTGGATTGTGTCATTTTCATTATATATATATATATATAGAAAGAATTGAAATCTATCAATTATGATAGTTTCAAAAGTTACATGAACTATAAAAAGTAAATCAAATCGAAAATTAATTATGAATCATGTGATACACTATAAATTCTATCACAAAATAGATTTACTCATAAATTTGTATCGAATGAATAAATGAGATCATGATTATCAATGGCCTGACTAGGAGATAGAAATGACTATATTCATATCCAATTCAACCTTGGTGAAATAGGGAAAATTTACCCACTACTAGCCATTGCACACTATTGTTGAGCAAACTATGCTATTCACTACCTTGTTTCATTTCTTAGTGAAATGTAGCACTGAGGGGTCAGATTGGTCCGTCTGGATTTTCACACACTTATTCCCAGATAATATTAGGAGAAATAAGTTACCAAAAAGTGTTCTATTGAATAAGTTCTTTCACTCGGGCCAAAAATAATCCATTGTATGCGAGATTAAGGCTAAGTTTGGGATATCCCAAATAATTCAAAAAGTCAAAAAGTTACTCAAAAAGTTAAAAAGTTAACACTATTCACCAAAAGTCAACAATTACGGCTGCACAACTCCCAATTCAAATTTTCCTCTAAAAACCAATTTTTACAATTTTTTATTACACATTTTTCCATAAAAAGTCAAAAAGTTAACCCAAACATCCATATTTTCAACTTCACTTTTTTAGTCAAAAAAGACAAAAAGTACACTTATTTAGTCTTCCCAAACAAGGCCTAAATGTGCCCATGATTAATTAATTAATTAATTAATTTGAATTAGAAGAGTGCTACCAAGCAAGTACGGGATTATTTAATCCAATCCCATCTTTTATCCGGAAATTTAAATATGACCTATGGCACAAAAGTGACACGATTATATGTGTTGTTCATTTTCCCCATCAAATAAAGTAAACAAATAATTAATAAGTAAATATAACTTGTTTAAATGCTTATATATAAAAGAAAAATTCCTCACCAGAATAAGGCAGCTGTGAAGTTTGCACGGCGGGGCCTTCAGTTACAAATGGGAGATTCAATTCAGCCAAATATTTTTCTGGAAACCATGAGAGTTCCTCTGCAGAGGTGTTGATAGGGTTAGGTTGGGACAATAATAACAGTCTATGCTATAAAAAAAAAACTAATCAAAACACAAAGGTCATGTTTGATTCACAAGATTGATAGTGAAGTATTAATAATCCTATTCAATTAGTGTGGTATTCACTATCCAATTGGATTAATATCCATTGGATTAATAATTTCACCCCTACCCCATTACTAATAATCTTACAAATTTGTTGGATTAATTATCCATGGGATTAATAATCCTAAACCAAAATGTTAAAACAAACATAGGATAATTGGGCCCACGGATTAATAATCCAATCCCATGCTCTAATCCACCCAATCAAACATGCCCAAAAGGTAGTAGTGGCTCAAGGTTTTTGGAGATTTCAGACCAAATATCAAAATGATATCTTATTTAATTGAACTTTTGAAAAGGACCTTTGCTAATAAAATTTGTTTGAAATTTTTTGTGAGCCTAATTAGCTGACAGTCCAAGCCTTCTTTTGGCATGTAGTTTTTTTTTTGGCTTTTGGGCTAAAATAGTCATAAAAAGACAAAATAGGCTAGAAAACTAATAAGATAAAATATCAACCCAAATCATAATTATTTCATTTTTTCTTTCACAAAAGTCAAAAAAATCAAAAAATCTATCCCAAATGAGACTTTTTAGCCCCGGGCTAAAATAGCTAAAAAAATCAAAAAGCCAACCCACATCCCAAACAAAGCTTAAGTGGCCTAATGGTTGAGCCACCTCTGCACAAAAATTATGTTTGGATGATAAATTTAAGTAGATATTTAGAAAGGAAAGGGGAAAATGTGAATCAACTATAAATTAAATTTCTTCTCCATTTACTTTTTTGAAGAAATTACAAAGAAATCTTAAAATTTGACTCTTATAACAAAATGAATATTGAGTTTTTAATTTTTTTCAATTCAAAACCTAATATTTTTGATTTATTTCAATATAAATCATTTGTCTATTTTCGTTAAATAATTCGACCAAAAATGATATTTTAGTCATTAAAATTAACGACAAAATATATTTTAGTCATTTTATTTATACTTACATTGAGTTTAATGACTAAAATATTATTTTTTTTTATCAATCTTATTTAATGAAAATAGACAAATGATTTATATCGAAAACAAATTTTAAAAAAATAGAGTTTAATTGACAAAATTTTAAAGTTATTTTGTTACATGTCAAATTCTAAAATCTTTTTTTTATAATTTTTCTTATTTTTTAATTTAAATTTATAATTCAAAGCGAAAAAGTAAACCTATTCTATTCTAAACATTTTCCTCACCAGATAAAGGTAGTTGTTGGTTTGGCCGTCCAGTGAGCAAATGGCCATCTTGATCCCCAAGTCCAAAATCATTGCTATTGGTAGGCCGAGTGAATTCCTCAGCAGGTCCACTGTTTGGCAATCGGTTTTGCAAAATTTAAGCAGTAGTTATTGTATGAAAATCCATAATGCAGTTAATTAGGAAAGTCGGCAACCCCAAGAAGTTAGCTTAGTAAGTATAACTTTGAGACTTAAGAGTGTATTTTTTTTAAAGTTCAAATTCAACTTCCATTAGAAGTAATACGTTCCTTGGGGCGACATTCACGGACTCTATTTGAGATTTGTCTGACCTATGATGGACACTTTGCATGAGTCCCAAAACTAGTTAAAATGTGCATAACTTAGCCCAAATATCCGGTCATCAAAAAAAATTAGGAAAATAGGCATGGTAAATGAAACCCATGCTGATTTCAAAAAATAAAAATAAAAAACAAATAAAACAAAAGAGTATGAACAATTCATAAAAGTAAATTACATTTTTCACTCTTATAGTTTGATTCAAATTTTATTTTAGTTCTTATTATTTTAATTTGAACAATTTTATCCCAACCCTTTAAGTTCAATTTTAATTTAATTCTTCTGTTTGAATTTTCATTAATTTTTCCTGCATGTACATCTTGAAATTAATTTTTCATTAATTTCAATCTCCAATTTGAACAAAATAATCAAATTAAAATTAGACTTAAAATATAGAATAATGTTTGGGACCCCCTTTTGGGGGTCACCCCCTCACCCCCCTTTGCCACGTAGCGGGTGGTGATTGGAGGAGCATGAAAAAAAGAAAAAGAAAAAGAAAAAGAAAAAGAAAAGGGGACCAATGAGAGAGAGAGGGGGTCAAAGGGGGTGGGGGGAAAAGGGGGAATGAATCATTGTTGTAAAATATAAGAACTAAATTATTCAATTTGAATCAGTATGGATAAAAACTAAATTTGAGTCAAACTATAAGTATGTGACTAATATAGTCACAAAGTTAAACATTATTATAAATGATCACATCATTTTTTTTATTTTTTTACTCATTTTTTTTATAAAAAGTAAACTAATTAGCTTTCCAAGCCAACCGTTCATTTACCCAATCATAAATTACGGAATAGTACCTTCAGAACATAAGGTCATTGGTTTCCAAATTCAAAAATTTTTTGAGTTGTTTTTTTTTTTTTTCTCTCTTTTTATATGTTATTCAAATTTTTATTTTTATTTTAATATGCACTTTAAAAATAAAATATTTATTAAAAAATGACCAAAAGATGAAAATATTATTAAAAATAATTTTCAAAAAAATAAATAAATAAATTCATTTGACAGAAAATTGAGTTTTACCTTGGAAGATGCTGGCATATGTTAAACACGTCCTCGAAGGTAGCACCTAGGGCAGGCTGGTATTGGGCAACTAGTTGATCATCATCATGAGTCGTGTGCTTTTGACCCTGAAACAAGTACACCAAAACCACAATGAAAATGTTTGAGAGTCTTATTTACAATTTTATTTATAATGATGTAATAAAATATATATAAATTTTTAATTTATTACATATTTATTGATAATATTCGCAATTCAGCTATGACCATTGCTGCCATAATTTTCCTAGTTAACAAACCATAGGTGAAAAGAAAATCTGTCTCAAAATTAAGGTTGCAACAAGTGCACTTTATTTTTTTGATTTTTTTGTATATATATATTTCCCTAATCGGAAAATTTGTCTCATAATTTTTGTTGTTAAAAGTCACTTCACTAACTTGGGCTATTGATATATGAAGTATATGTAATGCTCTCACCTCTCTCCATTCTTCTTTTCTTTTTGATGCATTCTTAATCCTTTATAGAGGATTTATGGGGAAACTAATATGGAAAAGAATTTCATTTCAAACTTAATTTTGAGGATAAATTATAAATATACTACGTGAAATTTGTTTAAAATATGAATGATTCCTTATAATTTTAGAAATTACATTCTAACTCTTAAATTTTCTAATTTTATAACAAATTATCATTTTTATTAATAGATTATCAAGTTAATTAACAGTTTTTAATAATATTATAAATATATTTCAATTAATAATTCAAGTAATTTTATTATTGTAGAGAAGAGTATTTACGAATTTTATTTTTTTGGTAAATTATGTTAAATAAAAAATTCTTACAAAGGAGTATTTATAATTTTTTAAACTATAAGAAGCAATTTTTATTTTAAGCGAATTTGGTAGGTATATTTATAATTTATCTTAATTTTAATTATCTAACTGCCATAATTTTACTTTCAACATCTTAACTGCCCAATGAAATAGATGAATTTATGTAAAAATTCTCCGTGGTCTGTTGTTGTTATTTATTTATTTATTATCATTATTATTTTTTGAGAAAGTACCTTAGCAAAGAGCATACTACACAAACAAACAAAAATATGCATGGAATGGACCAAATAATGTAGGGGAAATAACAACACAATAGGGATAGAAAAAAAAAATTATAAATCAATTATAAAATTTATACACTTTAATAATTAAAATATTATACTTTTTCATAATTTTATAATTTTTTACCGTACCACTCTGCTGCTATTTTCCCAATAACGTACCTCAAGATCACGATCAACAATTCTAGTTTCTTGGATCTCATGTACTGGCTCGGGCACTGAGTGAAAGAAATAGATGTATATAAGAACCTCTGTCCAAATAAGTAGGAAAACAGAATATATGAATTATTTTACCAAAACAAATGTATTACTCTACCAAAGGATCATTAATTACCAAAATCACGGAGTTGGACAGTTTGGTTTTGAGCAGTTGCTGGGGACCTCCAAAAGGCTGAGAGAAATGCATGATTAATGCACGACAATAGTTGAAATCAAAGATAGATAGCGTGTATAAACAAAAAAATTCAAAACATGGTCCTATTATGGTTCAAATCACTTGAAAACATAAAAACCATCTCACAAATGGATATAACAAATATATCATAATACAATTATGTGTAAAGGGTAAACCTATGGTACACAACCTAATAAAATGTTGTATTATATTATATCTACACTAAGTTTCAACTTAGCATTGGTTATGTCTCAAAGTTATATTTGTTATGACTTGAAATGATGATCAAATTGAAGATAGAGTTCCCACAAAAATAAATCATAATAGAACCGACTTAATTATGATCCTAGTTGATAAAGTCATTAGTGACATATCAGTAATGTCATATTTATCACATCTTTCTATCACATTATGTTTATCACATGATCTAATATATTTATGATTATTAGACGTAAATGAGATTCAAGTGGAACCCATTATATCAAGAAGGCAAATGCTAATAATTGTAAGCACTCCTATGACATTCTTTAATAATGGAATTGAGATGAAAAGTTCTTTATAAGTAGGTCAAAAAAAAAAAAAAAAAATTAGAAGTTATGAGATCAATGAAAAGTGTATGGAAATAGCTTAGAAGTGTATCATTTTTTAAAACCCATTTGAAGCACTTGTTAGTAAGACCTTACTAATAATTACAATGGTGCCAATAGAAGGGAGATGCATCTGTTTCATTCATTCCTAACAATTAAGTAACAAGTAAATACTGAATATAATGAGTGTGCATTAGTGCATATGCAATAGCTACTTTAGACATTTGTATTCAATAAAAATTCCTTACAAGAATAAGGTGGCTGTGAATTTTGCATGTTGAAGTCTTCAGGTATTGATACGAAATTCAATCCGGAGTTAGGGATGTCTTCATGCTCAAATCCAAAAATCTGAGACAATGTTAATTCTGGAGCAGGTCCTTTGTTTGGCAATTGGTTTGCACCCATTACTATCTATTCCAAAAGAAAAAAGAAAAAAAAAATTCCTTGATATGGGCTAAAGCATCGATCCGCTCACTGGAGAATTAGTATTTTTAATTACTAGCAATGAACACAAAATAAAAACAAAATTATATGTTTTTTTTCTAGTAAGTAAAAATTATATATTTTAAACAAAAATATTTTTTATGTATTTGAGCTCAATATAGAAGTTGTTGTAATGAAAAATAATAGATTAATTTTGATATTAAAATTTTACTATTAAAATTCTAAAATTTTGATCTTATAGAGACTTAAGTGTCCAGCAAAGTAGGTGCATCTGTCTATAAGTGCATTTAGTAATCCACAAACATAAGTAAAACTGAACATTTTGTGATGCACACATACAATTTATTAACATTCTAAAATTAATTTGCAAAAATTGTTATATTATGGGAATATTAGTGAAACGTCACTGTCAAACTTTAGGTAATAAAAGGTCAAATATGTTTTTTTCTTAGTAGTTAAAATACCTCAAAAATATTATTAGAGAAATTTTTTTGTGAAATTTTTCTTTAAAGATCTAAAATTACAAAGAAATTTTTCTGTGCAAATATTGAGAGACCCCAAATGTTGAATGTCCTTTATCTTTTAAAATTTTAATATGAAAGATCTTAAACTAAAAACTCCTATTAATTAAGCCCAAATTGGTGCAGTTATATCATTTTTTATTTTTATTTTGAAAAATAGGCTAAAAACTAACTTTTTGGCTTTTTTGATTTTTTGAAAACATATATAAAAAAATAAAAATATGATATAACTCAAAAAAAATTAAAAGTCAAAAAATTGTTTTTAATCTCGTCCCCAAAAGAGGCCAACATATATAATTAGATTGGAGCTACAAGTTGAAAAATGTGTGAAGTACTTGTTTTAGAATTCTTTATAGACTGAATCTTAGTTTTTATATTTTAGATCACAAAAAAATATTATTAGGTATGTTAAACTAAAAAATCCAAAAAATAAATAGAAGAAGCAAAAAAATCCCAAATATGTGTATTTTTATATTTGAAAAATTGTAAATAAGGATTAGAATTTTGGAGTTGGAAGATCTCACAACATATCATGATATTATATGTATTAGATCTATTACTTATGTAAAGATTTCTTACTCCTCTTTGCAACCAAATTATTGTGAATTATTTATTTTTTGGTAGTTTCAAATTTTGATTTTGTTAAAATGGATGAGGAAATTACCTTCTTTACAAACAAAATAAATAAATAATAAAGGAAATAAGTGGGTCGTAGCTTCTTACAAAGTGAAGTCCATCACTTGGAGGGTGAGTCCTCACTTGGCATCTGAAGATGCCAACTTTTACTCTCACATATATCATTTCAGTGAGCAAAAATTTCGATAATCGTAGCAGTGCTGCTCGATATATATCGTTGACGAAGACTTCTCTGCTTTTTTTGAGGCTTTAATATCAAGAGAGAATGTTTTAGAAGTCAAGATCCAACAAGATCCAACTTGATGACTACATTTCCAGCAGCTTTTATGCCTGCAAGAGCTCTTCTTTGTTCCCAAAACCTAATGACTGTCTGAGTCGGCAAGAGCAAACCCAAGCTGAGGATCGAGATCGAGATTGTGATGATGAAGAAAAACAAAGAAAGTGTAGCCATTTATTAGACCCATAATGTCGATCGACTACGCAGCTTTTATGCCTGCAAGACAAGACCACCCTTCTTTGTGCCCAGAACCCAATCACGAGAGCAAACCTAAGTTGAGGAGGATGGAGATCGTGACGATGATGAAGAAAAACTAAGTAAGTGTAGCCAATTAGGAGACCCATCATGTCGACTACGCCTGCAAGACAAGACCACTCTTATGTGTACCCAAAACCCAATCACCAGAGCAAACTCAAGTTGAGAATGGAGATCGTGTTCATGATGATGAAAAACAACGTAAGTGTAGCCATTTAGAAGACCCATATTGAATTCTGTACAGTTTCATCACACATACCAGCTTCAAGAAACAAAGAGATCATGTTACTATATATATTTACACACACACACACACAGAGCGAGCTTGTGAAAACTTACAGAGGGACTCGAGCGGCTAACAGAAGAACTTCAAGGGTTTCTGTGCTGTAGATCGCCAGATGCAGAGAGAGAGAGAGAGAGAGAGAGAGAGAGATCCAAGGATCTAGTATGACTCTCTATCTAGTATGACTCTCTATTAATAGAAGGGAAAATGATTTGGAGTCCTAAAATGATCCCTTAATCTTCCTAATTTTTATTTTGGAACACTGTTTCCTTTTTTTTTTTTTTTTTTACTTGATATGAAAATTAAGGGGATTAAGGGGAGTGTTTTTAGGGGATGTAGCAAGGTCCTAATGGAAGTCACCAAACAAAAATTGAACTTTTGGATTAATAAAAAAATAAAAAATAAAAAATAAAAAGTAAGCTAAAAAGAATTACACCGAAATATTGCCTTTGATGCCGAGAAAAGAGCCTCACACTACCAAAAAAAAAAATCAAAAATGATTTAGATCTCTAAAAATAGACCTTTAATAGAGTATTAATTTGTCTTTTTCTTCTTCATTTTTTGTCTTTTACTTCACTGTTTTTTTTTTTTTTTTAATGGGTGAACAGCTCATTAGAGCTGCACTGTAGCAGCTCTAATTAGAGCTCTACAGTATGACTGAAAAAAAATTAAAGTTTTAGAGACCAAAATTTAGGGATAAAATTATTTTTAGGGATTAAATATTTTGTTGTGAAAAATATTATCATTATATTTTTTGCAAAGAAAATTAGACATTAATAATGAATTATTATCTTTTTTTTACCAAATTTTTTGTTTCAAAAAATAAACCATTTTGAAACCAAATTATTTTGTCCCTAAAAATCTATTTATTGGTGACATTTTCAAAATTTTACAACTAAAAATCTTGTTTTTTACTTTTCGGGACGACCTTTTAGCGACTATCCTCATGACGATAAAAATTGGTCCCTAAATACCCTTTGCAACAAAATTTTTAATTTTAGAAACAAACACATTTGATTTCTAAAACTCTTATATGTTGTAGTATTAATCAGTTTAACCGTGGTTTATATTGAGTTGGGGTTCATTTATTTAAACTAATTAATGTATTAGAGTCTATAAATAATTAATAATAATCTTATTTTACTTAAAATTTATTATTTAAAGAAAATTATTAAGCATTCGTTTGGGATGTGGATTGACTTTTTGACTTTTTGGTTATTTTAGTCTGAGACTAAAAAGCCTCGTTTGAGATAGGCTTTTTGATTTTTTTGATTTTTGTGCAAGAAAAAATAAAACGATTATGGTTTGAATGTAACATTTTTTCTTATTGGGCTAAAAAGCCAATTTTATCTTTTGTAACTAAAATAGCTCTAACCCAACCCAAACTTTCTTGCCAAACAAACCCTAAAAAGTCAAGAATAGTATAAGGCATTAGATTTAGTAGATTTTTTTTTTTTTGTTTGTTAATGAGAGATTCACCTTTCGTGAAATAGCTGGGGACTTACTGTAAGTCCAAATAGGTGAACTTATTATCCAATAGTTCTTGTGAGAATTAATGGTGTTTTTATCAAACATTATTATAAAAAATAAAAAAATCACTAATTGTTAATTTCAACGACAGTTTGAAATTTTTGTCATAAAAAATGGTACTAATTATAAGTTTTAGAGGCAGTTTAAAAAAAAAAAAAAAACACTAATTTTCAACTATCAACAATAGTTTGAAAAATTCATCATAAACAATATCACTAATTAAGTTTTAGATACAATTTATAAAAATTGTGACAAAAAAAATCTCTAATTATCAAGTTTTAGCAACATATGTAAAAATCATTTTAAAAAATTATTTTTAGCAATGATTTTACTAAGACTTATTTTCAATAAAATTTATTGGGAATTAAGTCCAACTATCAGGACCTATTGGTTATTTACCCGAAATAGTTTGGTGAGAAGTCTTTTTGTTGTTTAGGAGGACATTTTATTTTTAATTTTACCCCTTATCTATCTGTTTAATTTTTTTAACTATCTGTTCAAATATTTTTTTATCTGTTTAATTTTTTACTATTTGTTCAATTTGTTTCCCTAATCTATTCAAATATCTATCCAAATTTTGTTATCTATTTAATTTTTTCACTTATTTGTTTAAATCTATCTATCTAAATTTTATTATCTGTTTAATTTTTTCCTTTGAATTCTATTTGTTGATTTTTTATTTGTTTAAATCTTGTTATTGAAATACACCAAGCCACTATCTGTTCAAATTTTGAACAAATTTGTCCAAATTTTATTATCTGTTCAAATTTTGAACAAATGTCATATCTGTCAAATTTTTTCATCATCATCATCATCATCATCATCATCATCATCATCATAAACAACATCAACGATCAACAACAACAACAACTACACAACAACAACAAAAAAAGAGAGAAAGATAGACAAAGGACATTTTCAATTTGTTGAATTTTTATACCTACACAGAGATATAGAGAGTGAGAGGTCCTATATGTTGAAATCAAATAGAAAAAACTAGTGAAGAAGAAGAAGAAGAACAGCCCTCAACTTTTCGATCTGTGGTCCATACACTCACCAGCGCTCCCCTAGACCCATCCATACCCAAACTCCCACTCTTTCTCCCCATCGGTAGTGGTGGTGGATCTAGATCTGAAGAGCAATCTGGACCTGGATCAGAAGAGCATTATTATTATTATTATTATTATTATTATTATTATTATTATTATTATATTATTATTTTGATCGGTAAAAAAGACTTTATTGATGAAAAAGAAAATTTACATCAATAAAGAGGAGCTTGGAGCTAAAACAAGCTCCAACCTCCTAGTTGGTGAGAAACCAACGCGCAAAGCAAAAGCAAAAAACCAGAAAAAATAAATCAGACAAATGAGACCCCATTCACACAGACCAGCAGCAGAATACCAGCTCCCATTCATACAGACCATTCCAAATAGCCCTTCCAATCCCCAAAATAGCAACAAAACAGAACTTCATCCTCACAGCAGTAATGTACCAGCAATAAACTGATCCATAGTGACAATAACTCCCATCATCATCACTAAACCTTTCATACCAGTTAAATTTCATCCACTCCAGCTGCTGGTGCAGGCCACTGAGCAAGGCAGACCAGTAGTTCAACCATTGAGGGCAGACTGTGTTCCGCAGAAATGAGACAAAACACCCAACCCATACTGCAGAAAACCAGTAGTAGATAGCAGCTGCCAAGACTATGTGACCTCAAACACAACTAGTAGAAAACCAGAAGTAGACAGCAGAGCAAACAGAGCAACTAAAAGATATCTGCTACAAGTTATACACCAGATTAGAGGTCCAACAGAGCAGAAAAGCAACCAGCAGAATGCCTCATCAACCCCATTATAGTAAGCACTCCAAACACCAGCAGTGTACAACTCTAACAAATAGCCAGCAGAGGTCCAAGCAGAGAACAACTCTAAGCAAGCCCAAGCAACTCAAGACAAATCAACACATTAACATCAGCAAGAGAAGGACCAACAGATCAGAGAGCACTAGATCAAAACCACAATCATAAACTAGAGAGGCTCCAAAAATCAGCAGATAACCAGCAGAACAAGTCCAAATCTGCCAGAGCAAAACAGGCCAGACCAGACCAGCAGTACACAGCACAGGTCAGCCACCGTTCCTGAGGCAGAATAAAACCTATTGTAGATTTGAAACAATGTCGCTGACAGAGAATACTAGAGAAGGTGATAAGGCCTTGACCCATAGTGCTATTCTCACCTTAATAAGATCACAAAGCACCTCTTGGTTAGGTTGAGCCCCATTAAAGACACATTCATTTCGGAGTTTCCAAATGGACCAGAGAACAGCAAAAGGAATAGCCAACCAAATTTTCTTTTCCATTTTTTTCAGCCTGCAGCCAGACCACCAGTGCATAAGATCTGGCACAGAACCAGGTAACACCAACTTGAGACCCCACCATCGTACAATGTTGGACCAAATCAGCCAAACAAAAGGGCAGAACAGGAGGATATGATTCACAGATTCAGCTTCATTGTTGCAGAAAGTACAAGCTTGGTTGACATTTGAACCCAAGACCCCAATTCTGCAGAGAAAGCTTGCAGTCTTAACCTTGCCATGCCAAGCTAACCAACCAAAAAATTGGGCTTTGGGAGGGGCGCAGTTATTCCAAAGTATATTAGGGCAGCTCAGAGCATGACCAAGAGAAAATTCTCACCAATTGTAAGCTGAAGACACAGTGAAAGAGTTTGAAGGGCCAGGAGTCCAAGATAGGGTGTCAGGTTGGGAATTGCATGAAACAGGTGCAATTGTAAGGAAGTCATACATCCTAGACACCTCTTCTTCCTCCCAAGCCAGCAAGGCTCTTCTAAAACCAAGATTCCAATCCATAGGACTAACTCTTCTCTAATAATAGGCATCAACCACACCCATCTTATCAATGGATAAAGAGAAAAGCCTGGGATATGCCTCCTTGAGGCAGACATTTCCTGCCCATTGATCCCACCAAAATAGAGACCTCCTACCATCCCCCAACACAATGATGGAATTATTGATATAAAAGTTATGAAGCACTGTGTTTGGTAGGGCAGAAGATAAGATATCAGTCCAGATTTTGGAACCGTTGCCACCAGAACTAGGAGTCCAGCTGCCACCCCTTAAGTTATATTTGTTACATATTACAGCTTTCCAAAGAGAGTGATTCTCAGTCCCAAAGCGCTGTAGACGTCCCCGAACGCATCTCGGGAGGGTGCGACTCCCCTCCCGTTCTGGTTCGCTTGCGGGTCTGCTACAGTTCGAAGAACTCAAATGTCACGGTTCTTAATCTTGAACCAAAGAGTCCAAATCCGGCAAATCGTTTTGAAAACAGATTTTTTTGAAAGAAGTGCCAAACATGGACTGCTTTGCCAGATACAGAGTCGCCACCTAAATATTTTATTTTAATGGGAAATTTAGGAAACCCTGACTCGGTGCCAAAGGCCACGTGTCCGTCATCACCAAAGTTGCCTCGGCTCGGGAACTTGGGTACGATTGGGGAAGGTCACTTCGTGAGCACCCCCGCTCGCCCGGTCAAAGACCGGCCTCTACTAACCATGATATCTGATTTTGAAAACATTGTGCGTTCTTATTCCGGTTATTAGCCTAGATTTACTATGTGATGCGCACAGCATACAAGTATAGACTAAGTCGCCTGAATTGGAACAAAACATTTCATGTTTGTTTGTTTGAAAATGGTTTGATGGTGCTACCCGCAGGTAGGCTAAGACGTGGATTTGCCACCCTCGGGTGGGCTTAGAAAACATGATTTTGCCACTATCTAGTGGGCTTAAAACAAACATTTGATGAATTGTCCCACTCCAAGTAACCCAACCTCCACCCACAGACATTCAAGGCAGTTATATCACATAAGCACATAGCCTCATGGTAAGCATGCTATTCATGGCAGTCACTCACACGCATGCAAGGATACTAAAGCATAAAAACTCACCGAGTACTCCAAACCAAAACAGAAGCTCATTAGAAATCATGCATGATCCTAAATATACAAAAATGCCTAATGCAACACATGCAAAGATGCAACTATAGCAGGCTCGGCTATTCTAAACATGGTATATGGAATGCTACAACTAACACGTATTCAATTTGGAATTGAAATACAAATGCAGTTTGTGTGATGCGCCGAGCCCGGTGCATGCAAAACAGATGAATGAATGCAAACATGCTATCATACTGTATGCTAATTGAAACATGCCCTAATCTAACCATCATAAGCAGGTAAATAAAAGGGAAGAAAGACGTGGGGTTGAAAGACATGCATCACACTCACCCACACTTATTACAATTATGCCCTCGCACAGAGGGTCCGAATAAATATACAGTCCCGAATGAAAGAATAGTACAGTCCAAATAATACAGAGTCCAAATAGTGTACAAATTCCTAATTAATTTACAAATTAACTAAGAAAATAATAAAACTGGCATGCAAGCCAGGGACTGCCTTGATTCTGCTCCGGATGATGGAATGATGCATGTTTGGGCTGCTTTGTGCTGAAATCCACTGGAATGCCCCAATTAGCCTCTGTTTTGCAATGATTCTTGAAATGCGCGCCAAGCCTCGGAAGACCGCTGATTCTTGATATGCTGCAACAGAGAGCAGGAAAGGGGCATAGCAATGTATTTTCACAAATGTATGCATGCCTCGATCCTCGTACCACCAATCACGCATCTTGATGCATGATGGTCGAGGAGCCGAATTGCACAACTCAATATAGAATGAATGCATATGAACACTACAACAAAACCTAACTCCATCATGGATAATCCGGAGTGTCGGTGACTTGGGAATTGAGACACGTTTCGTCACTCGGAGTACGGAACGCACCTCGTTTCCCGTGCCCGGGCTAACTCCTATCCCGAACATGATGCAATATGCATGATATGCGTGAAATGCAACTAAGATACAATCCTAACATACACAATGTTATGGAATGGCATACACACTACACGAGGTGATACACAACCAAGCATACACAATGCTATGGATGAAATGGCATACGCAATGCAATATGGGCTTACACCAACATGAGAGAGCCTCAGCCACACTCACATAAGAGGCCACTAGATGAAAATGAGACAACTCGAAATACGTGCACGCGTGCACGCAAACCGAGGACCGACCCTCAGGCACCGAAATGCCACTCTAATGAGACATGGCAAAGACATGGAATATGATATGCAAACATGCAAAAATCAGTAGCAAAATGAGGGGGAAAACAGCCCCGAAACAAGGCGAAATGACACCCGATGCATGGAATCTCTCCCGAAATGCGAAACTAGGTACGTGAAATGGCTTACAGCTATACAAAGCATGCACAATCTGGACATGGAGTGAAAAATAAGAAGCAAGGCAGCCCCAAAATAANTTAGTAAAATAACTTAGTAATGTATAACTCAAAATTAATTTAAAATTAGATTACACAACTTTAAAGTTTGTTCAGTGAATAGTAAGTAATGTTCAATCTTAAACTAAACCGCATGGTTTGATTTATTTTTTTAATACATGATTTGGTCTTAATTTTTAAAATTGGCGAACCATACCTCACGATTTGGTCCATAATTTTATAGTTACGATTATGATTTGGAACTGAATTGATCCGTTTATATGTATATATATATATAATTTGTTATTTACTATATACACTCACTCGATTAGTGTTACATTTTCATACATAAGTTGTTAATCCTATAGGTTTACAAGTGTGATTCTGTATAGTAGTTGAATTAGTTCTAAACAATTATCTAAAATATTTTTGTCTGCAAAATGCTGACATATATATTTAAATAAATTGTGAGTAATATTTTGTAATTATGTTGTGAAAAATGTGATTCCAAACTGGATCGAACTTCATTTTATTGGTTCATTCTGATTTGGTTATAACATTTTTATGATTTGATTTCAAATTTCGTGAATCCATAGGTAGTTTGGTCGTTTGGTCATTGGTTTACTCTTAAATGAATCAAATCGAACTATGCCCACCCTTAATAGGACAATTTAAAACTTAATGTGACTTTACTTACCATTTGATGTGAGTCTGTTTATTACTAAATATAATGAATCTCATAAGTTTAATATAATTACACCGATATCTTTTTTAAGAAAGTTAAAACAACTGTAATTAATGCGGATTGTATGTAAACATAAAAAATAAAAAAGCTAAAATGATATTTCAATATTAAAGAAATAGCATCAATTTTTTTATTCATTCAACTAACAAAATATTATATATAAATGAACTAAATATTATGTAAATTAAAATTTTAAAAAAAATCTAATATAATTATGTCAAATTTTATAAAATTGAATATATTTTTTAAATCCTTAAAAAGATTAGTGTAACTTTTTTTTTTTTTTTTTTCTTGTATTTTCCCATTGCATAAAAGGTGACCACCTTTAGGAGTGTAAATCTGGCCCCGCTCGGCCTGGCTCGGCCTATGTCGGGTCTCGCAGATTCTCGAAAAAATTCAAGCAGGGCAGGGTCGGGCCGGCCCAGCCCAAAAAATTAGGCCCAGGGGTATTTGGGCCTTGGGCGAGTCGGCCCGGTAAGCCTAGGCTTGACCTTTTTTGTTTAAAAAAAAAAACTCTACTAAAATTTTATTATTTTTCAATAAAAAAGACATTGGGTCTCGGGCGGACCGAGCCTCGGGTTGGGCCTTGAATGGGCCTTAAGCGGGTCGATGGGCTGGGCTAGGCTGGTCGGGCTTTAAAATGATAGCCCAAGCCCAAGGGCTCGTGCTGGACCCAAACGGGGCCTAAACGGGCTGGGCCCACCTTGAGCCACGGGTCATTTTTATACTAGTGGGCCACATATTCTTAGAAGGAAAAAAAAAGTCACCACCTGTAAAATCGGTGATTTTCGCTGGGTGAAGTATGTTGAGAGTGGTATTCCACTTTTTTATGTGGTACAAGAAAATCATTTTTTTGTACTGTCATTGGACTCGAAGAAGAAAGAAGAGAAAAAGAGAAAGGAGAGAGAGAGAGAGAGGAGAGTGGGAAAAAGAGCAAAATATATATATATATAGAGAAACACTTGGTGCAGTTTGGTTTAAGTTTCAAATCATAATTTCATTCTTATATTTGGATGCTATGTTTAGTTTAAGTTTTTAAAAATTAATTCTAAGATCACATTTGAATACACATTTCAATGCATGTTTGGCAGAGTAGAGTTTTTGAATTCAAAAATGATTGAGAGCTAATTTTGGAGCTTTAGAAAGAGCTCTAATGGTGGGACTCACTATGTGATGTGATATTTATACTTGTGTTTTTTTTTTTTTTTCTTTCTATATATCACATCACTAGAGCTCAAATTTTTTCAGAATTTTTTTAATTTTTTAATAAAAAAATTATTTTTTTGAATTAAATCTTAAAATGGGTTCAGTTATGAGTTTTGAATATAAATTTCAATAGAGTTTTGGTTGTGTGTTTAGTTATGAGTTATAAGTTTTTGAATTAAGTTTTAAAAACTCTTTTCAAAACTCATAATCAAACAAATTTTCTCTTTTCAAATCACGATTCAACAACTCACAAACTTAAAATATAACTCCATTATCAAAACATGATTCTAAAATAAACCAAACACAACCACAATTTTGTTTAATTGAACAGAGTTTTCCATCCATGCCCTCAAACCCAAAGAAGATATAAAATGAAACATCGGGCAAAATTGACTTTTTGTGAAAACATTGTTCATACAAGTCCGAAATTATGAATTGAGGCTTTATGGAGGACATCGACTCAGGTCTCCCCTCTGATCTGGTTCTCTCTCTCTCTCTCTCTCTTAACACACACACACACACACACACACACACACACACACATCAAATCTTCTCCATTTCAAATACAAATTTTTGTTTTCTAAAAAATGCCCAAATTGAGAACCCTAACCCAAAACCCCCAAATCTTTCAATACCATCCTTACTGAACTCAGCCATGTGGAGAATAGCAACAATCCCATCAACACCAGCCATTTCTCAGATGACAGACCAAGTAACCATGTTCCAATTTTGTCTTGCATCTCTTTTATGTGTAAACATTTAGTTTCTTTGTGTTTGTCCCCTATCTCTTTCTTTTTCATTGGACATGTTCATTATTCCGTCTGGCAGGCTATTTTAGTTAACCTTTTAACTTTTTTGGCTAATTTTAGCGTGGCTAAAAATATTATGTTTAGGATGATAGTTATTTTTTAATTGATTTAATGATTATGAGGAAAAAAGTAAAATAATAATGATCTAAATATGATATTTTATCTTATTAATTATTTTAATCTAAACCCAACTTCCCAAATAATGTTTAGTATTATACTTGCTTATGCCTCTCCCTTGCATAATTACATAGATGGAAGGAGATGTTTATTTCATAGTTGTTTGTGAAAGAATTGCATTGACATATATCTTTTAGAATTCAAAATTGGCATTACAATCACAGACTTTGATTTTGAATTTTGAATTTTGATTTGAATGATGTTTATAACCTATAATATAATATTTTAAAATAAAGATCTTCATTCCAACCACATATAGATCTAAATAAAAAACAACACTATCTACTTCACACTTGAGCTTTCAAATCACATTATTAAACCACACTTTTAAGACATTAAGGCTCCCTTTGGTAAGCAATTTAAATTATAGTTTCACCCATTGATTTGAGTGTGTTGTTTGTTTTGAGCTTTTAAATCATAATTCTACACCCATTTTCAAAACTCAATTTAAAACATAATCATTACTTTTCAAAACTCATAACCAAAATCATAATTCAAAACTCAATTCAAATCAATATTTTAATTTTGTTAAGATTTTAAATATTTTAATATTTAAATATGTTACGATTTTTTAAACTTTTTGAATATTTTTAAATATTTTAATTTCAAAATATTACGATTTTAATTTTTTAAATTTTAAATATTTTTATAAAAATAAATTCAAACTATATTTTATAAAAATATTTTAATTTTTTTTGTTATGTATTTGGTTACGATTTGAGTGTAGAGTTGTGAAAGTAGTATGGAGTTTCGAGTTATGTGTTTGGTTATGAGTTTTAAAAATAATTTCTTAATTGAGTTTTGTTTTATGTGTTTGATTACGATTTGAGTGTAGAGTTTTTTTAAATTTAAAATATTAACATTTTAAATTATTTAAATTTTTTGAATATTTATTTTAATTTTTTACTTATTAAATTTTTTAGATTATTTAAATTATTTAAATATTTATGATTTAAATTTTTTGAATATTTATTTTGAAAAAAAAAATATTTCCTTTGTAGTATTTTCAATTAAAAAATTGATTAATGTTATTTTCTGTTAATAATAAATTTTTTTAATTGAATTTTAAAAAGAGTTTGGTTATGAGTGTTGATCAGAATTTTCAATAGTGTGAAAGTAGTGTATTTTGTTATGAGTTATAACAATTTGAATTAAGTTTTGAAAACTCTTTCCAAAACTCATAACCAAACAAATTTTCTTAATTTACATGTCAAATCAAATTTTCAAAACTCAATTTAAAACTCAATTCAACACTCTATTCAAAAACCATAACCAAACAAATTTTCTACACTCAAATCATAATTTCGCAACTCATAAACTCAAAATACAACTCATACTCTCAAATCATATTTACAAAACTCTACCAAACGCAACCTAAGATTCTTAAACACACAACAAAATCACACTATTAATACATTAATCCCATCAATGGAGGCCTATCATAGTCTAAGGTATTGTGAATCATTTTTCCTATTTTGCAAACAAACACAATATTAATGGGCCCAACATCCATCCTAATCCAATCCCATCCCTTATAACCAAAACAAATGGACCCTAAGATTCTTAAACACACAACAAGCATTCAACTTCAGATACTACAATCCCCATCCAAAAAAAGACTTAACATACTACAACAGGACACTACATTTGGGGTCTTGTTTCATTACACAATCAATATTTCAATACAATATTTATTTTTATTTATTTATTTTGAAAATTTTGAAATATGTGACCCCAACGTTGCCTCAAGTGGTTTAAATTTGTAGAAATAAACTTTTCTTTTTTTAAGTTACACAGCCATTCTTCTGCCGATGCCCCTTTTTTTTTTTGGTCTTCTTTTCCCATTCCCTCAAACCACTTTTGGAATTCCTGCTTGGTGTAGGAATATTTTTCAACATTAAATTGGACAACAGCGGCAACAATATGGAGCCACTTCTGGTTCTCGTCCATGTTATTGCGTGCTTTTTGCATCATTGCCTTTTGCATCATTTCTTTCCACTTCTGCTGCGAACCCCAAATGGGCAAAAACACCACCTGATGTGAGCATAGTAGTATATTCTAATAAGCAATACTTGAAATATATATATATATATGGTGGCAAAAAAAAAAAAAAAAAGAGAAGAGATTGAGCTAGTACACGGATCAACATTTACTGCAATATATACAATCTACTAGCACGGTGCAAATGGAGTCAGGGTCATAATTTAGAGGAGTTGAATATATATATGTATATATATATATTCAGTTCAAAATATATATATTAATAATAAAAATTTTGAAAAGAAAGTATATATTACAATATTAATTTTTATTGGTATTGTTAATATAAATATGTTAATATCTGATATACTTTAGTTGGACTTTAGTGCTGATATACTTTAGTTAGGCTTTAGTGCTATGAAGATATGATATCACTTTAGTTCATTAGTGCTACTTTCGGCAAGCTTTAGTATAGTGCGGCAAGCTTTAGTTTAGTGCTCCATTATTATTTAATGTAAAATGATTGCTCCATTGTATCCCATTCTCTCTATAAAAGAGAACTCATTCTCTCCATTGTAAACACACCATTACAGATTAATACAGAGCTATCAGTTGCTCTCTCTCTCTCTCTCTCTTCTCTCTCTCACTCTCTCAAACTATTGTTTCATGGTATCAGAGCCCAGTTATACAATTTTGGCATTCTTCAATTTTGGTGCTTAGTCCCGTACACAGTGGCATACACCAAACAGCTCGGAATCTCCTTACGATTCCAACGGCACCACACCCGTCGTCAGAAACTCCGTCACGCGCTCTCACGCGCCGAATTTGTGATCGGCGCGTCTCTGCTTCCGTTGCCACTCTCACACGCGCCTTCACGCGCCCACAGCTCTGCGCTTTCCTGCGCCGTTCTGCTATCGTGCACCCGCGTGCGCCATCTGTCTACCGTAAGCCGCGCCTGCGCCGTTCTGCTAACGTGCACCCGCGTGCGCCACCTTGCTACCGTAAGCCCCGCGTGCGCCGTTCTGCTAACGTGCGCCGCTGACATTATTTTTCAGCCTGCTGACATCATCTCTGCACAGCCCACCTTTCCTAGCTATTTTCGACATTCCGGACTCACTGGTACACTCTGTTTTACCTACAGGTCTATTCCTATCAATTTAGCCCTACTCAACCATTATTATGGATCGTCATGATGCCTCCCATCCCATTTCCGTTATTTTGAATGGCTCCAACTATGTTTTGTGGGCCCAAGCCATGTCTTCCTTTCTCAAAGGAAAGAAGCTCTGGCGAATTATCACCGGGGATGTAACCCACCCAGTGAAAGACACTGCTGAAACTACTGCTACTACATATGAAGACCGACTTGAGGACTAGGACAGTAAAAATTACCAAATCATTACCTGGTTTCGAAATACATCTGTTACCTCTATCAGTCTTCAGTTTGGTCGCTTTCAGCTTGACTCTGTCACTACTCCTGCCAAGGACATCTGGGATTTTTTGAAAGAACGATACCAGACTACTGGTCTTACTCATCAATATCAACTTCAGAGCCAAATTCATCGGATGCGCCAAGAATCTAGTCAGTCCATCAATGACTTCCTTTCTCAAATGTACTCCGTTTGGGACCAGCTTGCTCTTTCCGAGCCGACTTGGCCCCACCGAGAAGATGCTGTCTTATTTACTGCCTATCGTAATCAGCAAAGGTTGGTGCACTTTCTCATGGCTCTCACTTCATCTTTTGAGCCCGTACGTGCCTCTCTTCTTCATCGCCATCCTTTGCCCACTCTGGAACAAGCCATTTCTGAGCTGCTATCAGAGGAGACTCGTCTTGGCACTCTCCAAACTCATCGTGTGGACTCTGTTCTTGCCACTCCTCCGTACCGGCCATCATTTACCCAGTGGACCACTGCCTGCCTCTATTGTCAGAATCGGGGCGTTCCTTCAACACATCTCCTGGTCAATTGCCCTGTCAGAACCTGCCGATACTGCAACAAACTTAGTCCTGGTCATCTGCAACAGGATTGTTTTCGCAATCCATCCCGCTCCTCCTCAACAACCACTCTTCTCGCGGTGGTTCTTCCCGGGGGAGCTTTCATCGTTCCGGGAATCAGTCTCATTCTGGGAATTAGTCTCATCACACTACTGTTGCTGCCTCTGCTGCTACCTCTGAGGGTTTTTCTGAGTCTCCTGCTCCATCTACCCCTTTCTTTTCTCCAACGGATGGAGAGGCCATGTTCAAACACCTTCTCTCCCCTTCCGGTACACCTCCTCCTACTGCTTTGTCTGTGATTCCAGGTAACTCTTCTTGGTATTTTGACTCTGCCTGTTGTAATCATATGACCTCCAGTTCTACTATATTTTCTTCTATCTCTTCATCTCCTCATATTCCCTCAATTCAAACTGCTGATGGTTCTCTCATGACTGTTCGTCATATTGGTACTGTTTCCACATCTTCTTTATCGTTGCCTTAAGTTTATCATATCCCTGCTCTCACTTTAAACCTTATTTCTATTGGTCAATTATGTGAACTTGGTCTAACTGTCACATTTTCTGCTACTCATTGTTTGGTGCAGGACCCTCAGACGGGGCAGACTATTGGGATCGGCCATAAGCACGGAGTCTCTATGAGCTCATTCACCTTCATGTTCCTGACTCTCCTCAGATCGCTGCTCCTGCATCTGCTTCCTCCTTATCTCCTTTTCATCTTTGGCATTGTCAGTTAGGGCATATTTCTGTTAATCGCTTAAAGTCTTTGGTTTCTAGTGGACAATTGGGTCATGTACTTCTGGATACTTTCGATTGTATACCCTGTCAACTTGCCAAACAACCTGCTTTATCATTCAATAAAAGTACTTCTGTTTCCTGTGCACCTTTTGATCTTATACATTCAGATATTTGGGGCCCCTCCCCTATTCCTACTATGGAGGGATCTCGTTATTTTGTTGTTTTTATTGATGATTTTTCACGGTTTACTTGGATTTTTCTCATGACAACTCGGGGAACTCAAAACCCTTTATTATGATTTTGCCCAAATGATCCACACCCAATTTTCCAAAACCATCAAACTTTTTCGCTCTGACAATGCTATGGAATATCGGGACTCAGATTTCCTTTCTTTTCTTTAGAGTCATGGTACACTGCCTCATCGATCCTGTGCTGGCACGTCCCAGCAAAATGGTCGTGTTGAACGGAAACATAGGCATATTCTTGACACTACTCGCGCTCTCCTTCTCTCTTCTTCCTGCCCTGAAAACTTTTGGGGGAAGCTGCCCTCACTGCTGTCTACACTATCAATTGTGCTCCTACCCCTGTCATCCATAATCAAACTCCCTTTGAACGTCTGCATGGCACTCCCCCTCCATATACTAATCTTCGGGTTTTTGGCTCTGCCTGCTTTGTTCTACTTCAATCTCATGAACACACCAAGCTTGAACCTCGTTCTCGTCTTTGTTGCTTTCTTGGGTATGGAATTAAACATAAAGGCTTTCGCTGTTGGGACCCTCTCTCTAAACGTCTTCGTATCTCCCGCCATGTCGTTTTCTGGGAGCACAAAATGTTTTCCTCCCTTTCCTCCTTTCACTTACCGCACTTTCCACTAATGTATTGTTTACTAATCCTTCCATAGATATCTTCTCTGATGATTTTGATACGGTTCCTCCTTCATTGAGACGCCCTTGCTCACTCCTGCTTCCGACCAGACTGCTCTCCCTGAAGGTCCACCTCTCATTACACCACTTCCTTCTCCACTGGTTCTTCCTCCCACCGATCCTCCTACGGGTCGACCACACCGGCTAACTCAACCTCCTATCCATCTTCGTGATTATATTGTTGGATCTGCTGCCTTTTCTACTTATGAACCTACCTCCTATCGTGAGGCTTGTACTAATCCTCTTTGGCAGCAAGCTATGACTAATGAACTCCAAGCTTTGGACAAAACTCATACTTGGGATCTTGTTGATCTTCCTCCTGGCAAAACTGCGATTGGTTACAAATGGGTTTACAAAATCAAGACTCATTCTGATGGCTCTATTGAACGCTACAAAGCTCGTCTTGTTGCCAAGGTTTCAACCAGGAATATGGGATTGATTATAAGGAAACCTTCTCCCCTGTTGCTCGGCTTACCTCTGTTCGCAGTTTACTTGTTGTTTCTGCTGCTCGCCACTGGGAGCTCTTTCAGATGGATGTCAAAAATGCTTTCCTCAATGGTAATCTTCTTGAGGAGGTCTACATGCAACCTCCACTTGGGTCCACTTTTCCACCTCATAAGGTTTGCAAACTACAGCGTGCCCTTTATGGCCTCAAGCAAGCACACCGCGCCTGGTTTGCTAAATTCAGTTCTACCATTCATGACTTTGGGTTCACCTCTAGCTCCTATGACTCTGCTCTTTTTATACGGACTACTCCTCATGGTACCACTCTTCTCCTTCTGTATGTGGATGATATGATTATCACTGGCAATGATGCAGCTGGTATTCTCCAACTCAAACGTTTTCTCCACCGTCAGTTTGAAATGAAGGACCTTGGTACTCTTAACTATTTTTTAGGCCTTGAAGTCTCTTATGATTCTACTAGTTCTTATTTATCTCAGGCCAAATATGCATCAGATCTTCTGGTTCGTGCTGGTCTTACCAATTGCAAAACTACCTCTACTCCAGTTGATCCTCAGATTCGTCTCATTCCTCTCGATGGGGATCTCCTCAATGATGCTACTCTTTATCGCCAGCTCGTCGGTAGCCTTGTCTATCTCACAGTAACTTGTCCTGACATTGCATATGCTGTTCACATTGTTAGTCAGTACATGTCGGCTCCTCGCACTCCCCACTATACTGCTATACTCCACATCCTTCGATACCTCAAAGGCACTCTGTTCCATGGCCTTCACTACTCTGCTTCCTCCTCTCTTGAACTGCGTGCCTTTTCTGATGCTGATTGGGCTGGGGATCCTACGGATCGACGCTCCACCACGGGATTTTGTTTCTTCTTAGGGGATTCTCTTATTACTTGGCGTAGCAAGAAACAATCCATCACTGCTCGTTCTAGCACCGAAGCTGAATACCGAGCTCTTGCTGATACTACTCAGGAACTTCTCTGGCTTCGCTGGCTCCTCACTGATATGGGTGTTTCCTCTTCTGGCGCTACCTCTCTTTATTGTGACAATCAGAGCGCCATTCAGATTGCTCACAATGATGTGTTTCATGATCGCACAAAGCATATTGAGATTGATTGTCATTTCATTCGACAGCATGTTGCACGTGGTACTGTTCATCTTCTCCCTATTGCTTCTGCCGATCAACCTGCTGATATTTTCACCAAGGCTCATCCTCCTGGGCGCTTCCGTGATCTTATTTCCAAACTCAACTTGGTCGATGCCTACCCTCCTTGAGTTTGCGGGGGGCTGTTAATATAAATATGTTAATATCTGATATACTTTAGTTAGACTTTAGTACTGATATACTTTAGTTAGACTTTAGTGCTATGAAGATATGATATCACTTTAGTTCATTAGTGCTACTTTTGGCAAGCTTTAGTATAGTGCGGCAAGCTTTAGTTTAGTGCTCCATTATTATTTAATGTAAAATGATTGCTCCATTGTATCCCATTCTCTCTATAAAAGAGAACTCATTCTCTCCATTGTAAACACACCATTACAGATTAATACAGAGCTATCAGTTGCTCTCTCTCTCTCTCTCTCACTCTCTCAAACTATTGTTTCAGGTATAAAAAGTGAAAAATAACTTCAAAATATTGTCTAAATAGTGTTAAAATGGGTAAAGCTATGATGTAGTATGGAAGGGTTGCAAGTCAACTCTTTACCTTCCAATTTTCGTGTGATCGTTTTGTACCTTTAAGCATTTCCTCAATTTCTTGCCATCTGCAGAATTTGGGATACTAATGAAAAAAAACATCAACGTGCAAAGTTCTACCTTATGGTTGAATGCCATATACATGCAGTCCATATATGTATTAGTATTACCTAGTGGGTTGGGGGGAACGAAAATGAAGAGAACTTGACATTCAAAGCTGTTGGAGCACAAATTGTTGTAGTTTAAGGCTTTCAAGTTGGAAGTTGGGATTTAAGTCTATGTTATATATATACATATATATAAGGGTAGACCAAGTTGGGATTACTTTCAATCACAATAGTCAATCCTTGCACTTCAGACCAAGTTGCAATAGCACTCTTATGTTCGTTTGCTTGATGTTAGCGAAATTGACGTAATTGGCATGTGTGCCACACGTGACACATATTTGTGAGGCCACAATTAAAAGTGAATGCAACAAAGTAAGATTTTGGTCAAAGTGTGGGAGTGTTAACGAGGCAAGAAAAATGGCACATGTGATGCCAATTTTTGTTAATAAGAGTGAGTGGCGTTGTACCTTGACTTAAAATTGTGAAAGTTGACTTACATAGTTGAAAGTAAAAGGCTAATTAACCCTATATAGATATAGATAAATATACTATCTGCCATTTTACATACTTTCATCCATGTATCGCAATTGCTAGTATCAGGTTTTGATGCTCTTCCAAACTGTACTTCTTTTTTGTTTGGCACGGTGGGTGCCCTGAAGATGATGGCACATGATGATTAGTTATGTCATGAGGTGCAACAGGAAAACTAAACTCGGATTCTAGTGGAGCTGTTTGGCCATAGTTACTGCATCTGAAAAGTATTATAGGAACCTCATAAATTTCAAAATTTAATATTACTTTAAATCACTATAGTAATTAGAAAAAAAAATTTCTTACCCTAAAACTAAAGAAGGAAAAGAAATGATATAAACATTGACAAGCATATGAATAAGCATGGAAAAATTTAGCCAATTATAATTTGTCATGTACTACAAAGGTTTACAAAATATAATACAATTATTGGCAAATCAAGTCTTGCCACGTGTCTAATTGGTCTCAAATCAAGATTGCATGATAGTCAAATTAAATATTGCCACGTTTTAAAATGATGGAGTAAGTCTTCAGCTAATCAAATTAAGCTAGTGATGCAGCAAGTAAGTCTTGGACTAATCAAATTAAGTCACTTGTCAAATTGAGATGGTCAAGCTAATAAAATTATGACACACTATTATAGTGATATTTTGGTATTTATCTCTATACAAATTAGAGATAATTATCAAAAAAGTTGAAATCTTTTAAGACTCTCCTCCACCCATGCTGATAAACAGGAATGATCGCCACCAGATATAAAATTCTACATACACAAAATCAAGTTAAAGAGACAAAAATCTACATCAAACAAGAGAAGGCTCTATCGAATTAAAGCTCCAAAGTCCCAAAGGTCTTGTCATCAAAGCCTATCTATCTTACCAAAGTCTATTAATCTTCATAAAGCATAAAGATTGGAGATTTAAGCTAAAATTCGTCAAATTTTATCTTCTACTAAATTGGAGAGAATTTTACAATTTCTTCTACTAAATTAGAGAGGATTCTACTATTTGATTTGGGAATAAACTATCAAGCCTTCAAGTCAAAGTCTTACGAATTCACTGTCTTCTTCGCACTACTTGGAAGAGATTTAGCTATTCGATTCGAGAACAAGCTGTCAAGCACTGGAATCATTTTTGTTGGAGGAGAAAAATCCAAGGATTTTCTTTAATTAGTAATTTCATTAGGCTATTGTACTAACATTATTTTAAATCAAATAATTTATATTTGTTATTCTATTTTTCTATTTTTATTTTTACAAACAAGAAATTTTTGTGGACATATATCAAATTTGATTATGAAAATAAGAAATACTGCACTAGGAGTTAGCTCTAAACAAGGTAGGCCCAATCTAACTTTATATACATTAAAGGCCCAAAAAGAAGCAAATAAAAAAAAATTGGGTCTAAATTGCAAAATTTTCCCCTTATCTCAGTCTATCGACATACATCAATAAAGCCTTTTTTTATTTTATTCTTCCCAATCCCATACAACATACACAAAACTAGGGGTGAGCAGCGAATTTTCCGATCCACCCAAACCAACCGAACTGAATCGATCTGCTGCATTTTTGACAAATGTGTGATGATAAACGGACGGTTGTAGATTGATTTTTTCCAATCCACCTAGTTTTGGACGAATGGCGAATTTGAGATTTCTTTGGCCGCAACCGAACTGCGAAACTACGAGCACCCTTGGTAATTTGTAAGACTTTGTGTTTTCAATTTGTTTAAATATTCTATTTGTCTTTTCAATTGAAAAAGAGTTTAAATATTTGGGCAAATTACCCTAATAGTCCCTATAGTTGGGGACTTGTGTCACTTTAGTTTCCGACTTTTCAATTGTGACACATTTGACCTTGAATTTTGAATCTTGTTTCAAATAAGGACAATTGAACAGACTATTGCTTAATTTCATGGGCAAAATCGTCAATTTGATAAAATATAAACTAATTTGACAAAAATAAATGTCAAAAAAATATTTTAAATTTTTTAAAAATTATTTCTATGTACCAAAGATAAAATTATGTAAAATTGATAAAAATTAATAAAAATTACATGATTATTTTTTAAAAATTAATTTTATATGATCATCATTCAAATACATAATATTTATCAATTTTATATAATTTTATCTTTAGTAGGTAGAAATAATTTAAAAAAATTCAAAAATAATTTTTTGACTTTTATTTTTGTCAAATTAATTTATATTTTATCAAATTGACGAATTTGCCCTTGAAAAATCCAATAGTATCTTCAATTGTCCTTATTTGGAACAAGATTCAAAATTCAGGGTCAAATGTGTTGCAATTAAAAAGTCAGGGACTAAAGTAACATAAATCCCAAACTATAGGGACCGTTGGTGTAATTCATTCTAAATATTTTGTTGTGTTTTCAATTTATTTTCAATTTAAAAATCCTTTTATCAAATGACAAGTGTTAATATTTGATATTTTTGTGTGGAAAATATAATGTTTAATTTTATCATTTTTTAAAAAAATCAAATTAAATAGTTTTTTAATAAAAAAAAGTAATGAAATAGTTTTGATAATGCATGTTTTTTTTTTTATAATATATATTAATTATCGGTATTTGACAATTTACTTAATAATCTTTTGGTTATGTTAAGTTGGATTGTTATCCAAAAAAAAATGTTAACAAGTTGTATTATGTCCAAAATTTGTAAAAGTTTAAACTGCTAAATCGATTCGCATCCATTCGCCAATCCGCTCTCCACATCAGTCAATCTAGCGGGCAGATGCAGATTGATTTTTTTCAATCCGCAATCCAGTGGATGGATGGCGAATTGAAAGTTTTCCGACCGCAACTGAACCGTGAACAACCCTACACAAAACAATGAACAAGCAGGAATCTGGCAATCTACTGAAACTGTTTGGCAAATTCCTCGGCGATGACTACTATATTCTTTGGTGTCTGGTGAGCCCTCCCTTCTGTCTCTGTTTCTTTTAACACATTTTAATGGAAGAGTCTTTTCACTAATTTCTATAATTTATGTTTTAATTGGTTTTTGGTTTCATGATGGTTAAATCCATTAAATCCTAATTTGTTTTTGCTATTAGTTTCAATTGTTTTAGTTCGTTGCGTTGATGATGTTGTATTCTCTTTGCTATGCGTTTTCAACCTTTTTCCTAAAGTTTTGGACATTCGGTTCTAATTTCTGTTGTTCTACTTTGTCTTTCTAAATTCATTAAATCCTTAATGTTGTTCTCATTTGCCCTCATCTTTTGGAGTTCTATGTTTTGGTTCAATCTTTGTTGTTGCGTGCTGTAGCTCGATTTTCCACGCTCCTTTCGGAAGGCGAATAGCCCTACAGTTCGAACTCCACTTGTGGTTCTAAATCTGATTTCACAAGTGCAATATGAAATAGTAAAAACACAAAAAGAGTCCAAATCTGGCAATTCTTTTTTGAAAAATTAATGTTTGAATCAAATGCGAAAAATATAATGTTTTGTTAGATTTCAGAGTTGCCATCAAAATATTTCTTTTGGGAATTTAGGAAACCCAAGACTCATGCCAAAGGCCATTAGTCCATCATCACTATAGCGACCCCGGGTCTCTACCCGGCTGTCATGGTATTCTGGATCCGAATCTTGTTGTTTGATGCTGCCGGTTATGTCTTTCTTCCTTACACCTCTTGAATTTGAGTTTTGGAATGACTTGAGCGTGTTTAGAACAGGTTGGTTGCCTTTCGGTCTAGAATCTTGTTGCCCAGAATTTCGGTCTTTCGCTCGAGCGGGCCTTCTTGCGCTCAAGCGGAGTTTGCAATCTTTCAGTATCGGGTGTCTCTACAAAAGTGCTACAAGAGTGTTTTTCACGCTCGAGCGTGTCTGAGCTCGAGCGGCCCTTCTGGCGCTCAAGCGGTTGTCTGCAATTTGTGAAATACTGGATGGGTGTAATCCACGCTAGAGCGGTGCTCTTTGCGCTCAAGCGAGTTGTTATTGTTGTGTCTGACGCTCGAGCGTGAAACTCTCTGCTCAAGCGGACTGCGTGTATATCAGATCGTAAAAGTGACTTTTTACATAACTTTTTCATCTTTTTTTCATCCAAACCCTAAGTTGAGAGCTTCTCTCTCCAGAAATACTCCCTCTCTCCATATTTGACCTAGATCTAGTGATCTTCTCACCCTCCTTCCTTAGACAAAAAGATTGAGCTCTTCAAGATCTTCATTTGCATCCAAGAAGAAGTGGGATTTGCCATTTTTGGAAGCTTCACCTTTGTCTAGCCCTTCTCCTTGGGCTTCTACTTTGAGGTAGGGATATTTTTGAGTTATATATACAAGTTTTGCAAGATTGAGTGTTGATTTTATACTTCTCTTGTATTATTTAGAATTTTTGGTTCGATTAAAAAAAAAACAATAATGGAATTTCTCAAAGGAGAGTTTAAAAGCTCAAAGATTTTCTTGTTGATCCTTAAGATTTTGTATCTATGATCTCATAAAGTAGATTTTGATGAACTCTCACCATAAAATGGGAGTTATTTTGGTTTTGATGCAAAACCCTAGAATTTGGGAATTTTTGGAAAAACATGGAATTGTCCATGAAATCTTCTTCTCATTTGATCAAGATGAATGTGTGTAGATTTCATAATGGGGTTGCATAGATGGGAAGCTTGTCATATGGTAATGGAGAATTTGTTTGGAAACTATGGTTAAGGATATGGTGATATATGATAATAAAATGACAAATTGTTGAGCACTTGGGTTTGTAAGAAACACAAACATTGAAAACTTTATGTTTGAAAGCATTTCATGTAGTCTAGATGAGCATTGAAAGAGGTAATGGGAAACATGAACGTTGATATTATTGTCGAGGCTTGAATACAGAGAAATGTTATGAATCATGGAAGAATCATTGCATTGCATTTTATTCAATTATTAATTTGCATTGTAAACTTAGATTTGAGATAACTGTTTCATAAAAGGAAATGATGTTGAAAAGAAAAATGTGGAAACGTTCATGGGGTAAATACGGTGGTAAGTCCAGATAGGGGGTGTAGATGATAGATAAGTTGGCCTGAGTATCCTTAGTGAAAGACCAGAAACCCGCGCGGATAGGTGTCAAGCCTTCCGGTTAATACCGGTAAAAATGACAGTTTGGTAATACTCGTAGAGTCTACTTGCAGACACCAGCCTAGGGATTACCAGTGTCGTATTTACCGCCCTTTGATTAAAAGAATTGGAAGTTTGAAATGGATGAGATTGCCTAGTATCATTGAAACATGGTGATTTTCAAGTGGTGCATTAAAATGACGTTTTTTCTTCATTATGGCATGGCATGGTAACACCTTTACATCTCATGTCAAGAAGTTTAGCATAACTGTATATACTTTGTTAGAATTCTCTACTGGGCTTTATGCTCACCCTTATGGGTTTTGGTGCAGGTAAAGATGTGGTGATCCCGCCGAATTGAGGGCGTGGAAATGTTTTGAGAAGAGTAGTGTACTCTTTATTTTGTCATGAATATTTGCAAAGCCAAGGGCTATTTTTGGTATGGGTCCGAGAGACCACTTTTGTGTAATCGGGCTATTGCTTTGGAAGATGTAAGCCCATAAGGGCATTTCTTTTGTTTTACTTTCACATGGAAGTTCATATGTTTCACGTGCTATAGATTCAGATGTTTTCATATCTTTGAATGTATAAATGCATGTAGAACCTTTGTATAAACCTTGGATATTTTTGAGACGGAGAATGAAGAATGATTGTAATTGAGGAATGTGCATGATTGATATGTTATTCATGTTGGGTTTATTTTGGGGTGTTACAACTTGGTATCAGAGCTACCTGGTTTGAATACTTGGGGCTCACGCGGAGAGGTTGTTATACAACAATGGAATCATCTCGCATGATTAGGAAATGTCTTGTTTATTTGTGACTATGTGATAGTATGTTTATGTGACTATGTGGGTATGGGATTAGACTTTTGGGATGTTATTTGCGCCTGTTAGTTTCCTTGAAGTCTTTTTAGAAGGGTACTTGATCACTGCTCATTCTACTAAGAATTCTTGGTTTCTCATGGGACAAATTTCATCACTGAAGGATAATTCGTATGTGTTTATGTGATTAAGGTGCTTATGTGGAGTGAATTAAATTGTTTGTGTAGTAGGATGTATCTGGGTTCTTTAGCCTAACGTGTGAAGTTAGTGGCGAGCACATTTGGAATCATGTGCTTAATTAATTGTCTTGTCTCTCAATTAGGATGTCGAGAAGAGTTCGAACTCGAGGTGGTAGAGGTGGAAGGCGAGGTCAAGGTCGCCGGGGTGTATTTGAGGTGCCAGTCCAAGAGGTCCCGGTACAAGAAGAGGGTTTAAGCCAAGCTGACATGGCCGAACAAGTGGGGCAAGCGGAGGTGCCGGGGCAAGCCGGCCAAGCCGCAATGGGGGCTCTAGCCCGGGAGATGGCGGGGGAATTGAGGGAGTCCATGAATATTTTGAGGGCGGAGACCCAAGCAAGGGAGAATGTTGTAGAGACTAGGGCTAGCTTCCTCACGAGGGAGTTTCTAAGGGCCAAGCCAGATGAATTCCATGGCGGCCCTGATCCAAAGAAGGCAGACAAATGGTTGGAACAAACCGTGAAGACCTTTGATATGCTTCATATAGAGGATGGGGAGTTGAGGGTGACCCTTGCTAGCTATTACCTCAAGGGTGATGCTGGCTAATGGTGGAAGTATGCAAAGGGCCGGATAGCACTGACATGGGAGGCATTTTTTGACAGCCTTCCAAGACAAGTACCTACCTCCCACGGCTAGGTAGAGGTTGAGACAGGAGTTCAAGGACCTTAAGCAACTAAACATGTCCGTGGCCGAATTTGATGCGGCTTTTTCTAGTTTGTCCCGGTTTGCACCGGAATTGGTAGCGACGGAGGAGCGCCGTTGCTTTGAGTTTGAGCAGAGGTTGAGGACAAAGATTTTGTTCAAGGTTGGCAGGAACATGATACGAGAGTATGATCGCCTTGTGGAGACGGCCGCACATGTGGAGATTACGGTGGAGGCTGAGGAGGAGAGACTTCGAAATTCGAGGTCTAGAGGCCAAGGGTCACAGGGGGACTTTAGGCCTAACAAGAAGAGCAGGAGCACTTTTTCATCCCAATCCTAGCCACAGCAGTCTAGATCCACTTTCCCCTTGCCTAGTGCGGGTTCGGAGAAGAGTACATCGAGTGGATTTTCTTGCTTCAAATGTGGCCAACCGGGTCACAAGGCCTTTGCGTGTCCGCAGAAGGGCGGAGGATAGCAGATGTTGTCACCACCGCCTAACCAATCTCAAAGTCAGTCTTAGAGTAGGAGTCAGGGGCCTGCTTGCTTCCAGTGTGGTCAGTCGGGGCATATGAATAGAGCTTGCATGCAGTTGGGAGGCGCATCAGGGTCCAGGCAGACATAGAGCCAACAGCAGGCTCACTCAGCATAGGCTTCACGAGTTCATCAGGGAGCTGCTTCGGCTCAGTCAGTACAGCAGGCCTATGCTCCGAGGGATGAGCAGGTTGACCAGAGGCCACAGGGGCGCGTGTATGCTATTACAGCGCCAGAGCAGTTGCTAGGACCTTTGGTTGTGAGAGGTATATTTATTATGTGTAATTCTTTGGCCAATGTATTGATAGATACGGGTGAGTCTCATTCATTCATATCTGCTGCATTCGCATCTGCATTGGGGTTAGAAGTGGCACAACTAGCGTCTCCACTTAGAGTAGAGTCACCAGTTGGGGGTACAGTTGACTTAGACCGGGAGTGTCGTGATTGTGAGATAGAGGTTGCCGAGCATAGACTCCCGTTTGCTTTTGTATTGCTAGACATGTCCAGTTTTGATGTCATTTTAGGTATGGATTGGTTGTCTTCGTATCGGGCAGTGATTGATTGTTTTCAACAAAGAGTCACAGTGTGCACTTCAGGTGGCGATTGTTTTTATTTTCTGGGAGATAGGGTTGATTGGGTTTTGTCACCGGTGTTTGACCCTCGTAGTAGGAACGAGCTTAGCGGCCTTCTAGCTACTCTCTTGGATAGTGAGAGTGTCGGAACTCGAGTTGAGTTGCCAAGGGTAGTGTGTGAATACCCGGAGGTGTTTCCCGAGGACCTTACCAGTTTGCCACCCCACCGGGAGATTGAGTTCACCATTGACTTAGTGCCTGGAACGGCATCCATTTCCATGGCGCCGTATAGATTTGCGCTCGCAGAGTTGCACGAGTTGAAGATCCAACTCCAAGAGCTTTTAGACAAGGGCTTCATTTGCCCTAATACGTCGCATTGGGGAGCATCGGCTCTCTTTGTGAAGAAAAAGGACGGGTCGTTACGGTTGTGTATCAACTACCGCAAGTTAAACCGAGTCACTGTCAAGAACAAATACCCTTTACCCAGGATAGATGACTTGTTTGACCAACTTAGAGGGTCTTGTTGCTTCTCCAAAATAGACTTGAGATTGCGGTACCATTAGTTGAGAGTCTAGGAGGAGGACAACCAGAAAACGACCTTTCGTACGCGTTATGGCCACTATGAGTTTCTTGTAATGCCTTTTGGGTTGACCAATGTGCCGGCTTCCATTATGGATTTGATGAACCAGATATTTAGAGAGTACTTGGATCATTTTGTGGTCGTCTTCGTGGACGACATCCTAATTTATTCGGTTTCCGAGGAAGAACATGAGGCTCACTTGAGGGTAGTGCTTGGCTTGCTTAGGGAGCATCAGTTGTATGCCAAGTTTGAGAAGTGAGTTTTGGCTCACCGACGTGAAGTTTTTGGGCCATGTGGTGTCAAAAGAGGGAGTAACTGTAGACTCTTCGAAGATAGATTCGGTACAAGACTAGGAGTCACCTAAAAATGTTTTTGAGATCCGGAGTTTCTTGGGATTGGCGGGTTACTATCGGGCGTTTCGTGCGGGATTTCTCTAGACTAGCCGCGCCTTTGACTAGATTGACTAGAAAGGGGGTTAAATTTGTGTGGAGTGAGGCTTGTGAGAAGTCTTTTCAGGAGCTCAAAACTAGATTGACCACGGCACCAGTATTGATCATTCCGGAGAGAGGGTTGGGGTATACTGTCTTTTGTGATGCGCCTTGGGATAGGCTTGGTTGTGTTTTGATGCAAGAGGGAAAAGTTGTAGCGTATGGCTCTCGACAGTTGAAACCTTATGAGAAGAATTACCCCACCCACGACTTAGAATTAGCCGCAGTAGTGTTTGCCTTAAAGATTTGGAGGCATTATTTGTATGGTGAGAAGTTTGAGGTTTTCTCCGATCATAAGAGCTTGAAGTATTTGTTTTCCCAAAAAGATTTGAATCTACGCCAACGGAGGTGGATGGAGTTTTAGAAGATTATGATTTTGAGTTACACTATCATCCGGGGAAGGCCAATGTAGTGGCCGATGCCTTAAGTCGTAAAATTGTGAGTAGCTTAGCAAGTGTGGCCATTCGGGAGTGGGCTATGTTGGGTGAAGTCGGAGAATTTAAATTGCAATTGGGTGAGTCCGAAGAGTGTGCAACTTTGTTCACCTTAAGTGCTCAACCTACCTTGATTAGCAAAGTTGTAGAAGCACAACGGGGAGATCGGGAAATAGAGTTGATTCGTGATAGAATCTCTAACGGGAAGGAAGAGAAGGGTTTGAACATTTACTCAGATCAGAGTGTACGCTACCTAGACCGTTTATTTGTGCCTGAATCTTATAGAGAAGAAGTGCTTCGGGAGTTCCACCACTCACGCCTTGCAGTACATCCGGGAGGCACCAAAATGTATCGAGACCTTAGCCGTCAATTTTGGTGGAGGGGTATGAAGCGAGATGTCGCATCCTTCGTGTCGAAGTGCCTTACTTGTCAGCAAGTTAAGGCCGAGCATTAGAGACCAGCGGGTTTGTTACAACCCTTACCACTAGCTGAGTGGAAGTAGGAACACGTGACCATGGACTTCGTAGTTGGGCTTCCTAGAACACAGCGGGGTAACAATGCCATTTGGGTGATTGTCGATAGATTGACTAAGTCCACACATTTCATTCCAATGCGCACTAGCGACTTAGTTGAACACCTGGCAGAGTTATATATTAGAGAGATAGTTCGGCTTCATGGGGTGCCGGTAACCATTGTGTCGGATAGGGATCCTCGTTTCACCGCCCGGTTGTGGCAAAGCCTTCAAGAGGCGTTGGGAACCAAGTTAACCTTTAGCACCGCTTATCACCCTCAAACCGATGGGCAGTCAGAACGCACCATTCAGATTTTAGAGGACATGCTTAGAGCTTGTGTCCTAGATTTCAAGGGGTCTTGGGAGAGACATTTACCGTTGATTGAATTCGCCTATAACAATAGTTACCAAGCTAGCATCAAGATGGCACCGTTTGAGGCCTTGTATGGCCGACCGTGTAGGCCACCAGTTTGTTGGGCCAAGGTGGGGGATGCACCGTTGTTGGGTCTGGAAATTGTTAGGGAGACAATCGAGAAAGTCGCTTTCATTCGGAAGAGGTTAATTACGCCCAAAGCCGACAGAAGAGTTATGTCGATAAGAGGAGACGACCCTTGTCCTTCGGAGTAGGTGACCACGTTTTCCTCAAAATTTCACCTAGGCAGGGTTTAATGAGGTTTGGCAAGAGTGGGAAGTTGTCTCCGAGGTTTATTGGACCTTTTGAGATATTGGAGAGAATTGGGGAAGTGGCTTATCGGTTAGCCTTACCGCCACAACTTTCGGGAGTACACAATGTGTTTCATGTGTCCATGCTTAGGAAGTACGAACCTGACCCTTCTCATGTGTTAGATTGGGTTGAATTGGAGGTGAATGAGGATGCCTCCTACGAAGAGCGGCCAGTTCAAATCTTAGATACCCAAGAACAAGTGTTACAAGGCAAGACCATACCGTTAGTAAAGGTGTTGTGGAGACACCATGGAATTGAAGAAGCGACTTGGGAAAGGGAAGCGGAGGTCCGCTCCAAGTATCCAGATTTATTTGAACATGCTTGATTGTTCTATTTTGAGTGAATGTCCCCTAGTGATGAGGGGAGAGTGTGAAATTGTTAATCATCTGTTGTTGAATGTATTGTTAAATTGAGCATGAGCTTAGGAAGAATGATACTTTGTTGTAAATGTTTTATCTCATATCTCTAATTTGAACGAATGTTGTTTCGATGAAATGATGATGGAAAAAAGGGTAAAAGTTGGTTGGGTGTTGATGTTATAACTTGAAAATGTTGTTAGAATGATTATAGTTGTAAAAGCACATTTGTTTGTTGGTTTGTCTAAATTTTGGGGACAAAATTTCCTATGGTGGGGAGGTTATAGCGACCCCGGGTCTCTACCCGACTGTCATGGTATTCTGGATCAGAATCTTGTTGTTTGATGCTTCCGGTTATGTCTTTCTTCCTTACACCTTTTGAATTTGAGTTTTGAAATGACTTGAGCGTGTTTAGAACAGGTTGGTTGCTTTTCGGTCTAGAATCTTGTTGCCCAGAATTTCGGTCTTTCGCTCGAGCGGGCCTTCTTACGCTTGAGCGGAGTTTGCAATCTTTCAGTATCGGGTGTCTCTACAAAAGTGCTGCAAGAGTGTTTTTCATGCTCGAGCGGCATTTCTTACGCTCGAGCATGTCTGAGTTCGAGCGGCTGTCTGCAATTTGTGAAATACTGGATGGGTGTAATCTACGCTTGAGCGGTGCTCTTTGAGCTCGAGCGAGTTATTGTTGTTGTGTCTGATGCTCGAGCGTGAAACTCTCCACTCGAGCGGACTGCGCGTATATCAGATCGTAAAAGCGACTTTTTACATAACTTTTTCATCTCTTTTTCATCCAAACCCTAAGTTGAGAGCTTCTCTCTCTAGAAATACTCACTCACTCTCTCTCTCTCTCTCTCTCTCTCTATATATATATATATATATTTGACCTAGATCTAGTGATCTTCTCACCCTCTTTCCTTAGACAAAAAGATTGAGCTCTTCTAGGTCTTCATTTCCATCCAAGAAGAAGTGGGATTTGCCATTTTTGGAAGCTTCACCTTTGTCTAGCCCTTCTCCTTGGGCTTCTATTTTGAGGTAGGGATATTCTTGAGTTATATATACAAGTTTTGCAAGATTGAGTGTTGATTTTATACTTCTCTTGTATTATTTAGAAATTTTGGTTTGATTAGAAAAAATAATAATAATGGAATTTCTCAAAGGAGAGTTTAAAAGCTCAAAGATTTTCTTGTTGATCCTTAAGATTTTGTATCTATGATCTCATAAAGTAGATTTTGATGAACTCTCACCATAAAATGGGAGTTATTTTGGTTTTGATGCAAAACCCTAGAATTTGGGAATTTTTGGAAAAACATGGAATTGTCCATGAAATCTTCTTCTCATTTGATCAAGATGAATGTGTGTAGGTTTCATAATGGGGTTGCATAGATGGGAAGCTTGTCATATGATAATGGAGAATTTGTTTGGAAACTATGGTTAAGGATATGGTGATATATGATAATAAAATGACAAATTGTTGAGCACTTGGGTTTGTAAGAAACACAAACATTGAAAATTTTATGTTTGAAAGCATTACATGTAGTCTAGATGAGCATTGAAAGAGGTAATGGGAAACATGAACGTTGATATTATTCTAGAGGCTTGAACACAGAGAAATGTTATGAATCATGGAAGAATCATTGCATTGCATTTTATTCAATTATTAATTTGCATTGTAAACTTAGATTTGAGATAATTGTTTCATAAAAGGGAATGATGTTGAAAAGAGAAATGTGGAAATGTTCATGGGGTAAATACGGTGGTAAGTCCAGATAGGGGGTGTAGATGATAGATAAGTTGGCCTGAGTGTCCTTGGTGAAAGACCAGAAATCCGCGAGGATAGGTGTCGAGCCTTCCGGTTAATACCGATAAAAATAATAGTTTGGAAGTAGTCGTAGAGTCTACTTGCAAACACCAGCCTAGGGATTACCAGTGTCGTATTTACCGCCCCTTGATTAAAAGAGTTGGAAGTTTGAAATGGATAAGATTGCCTAGTATCATTGAAACATGGTGATTTTCAAGTGGTGCATTAAAATGACGTTTTTTCTTCATTATGGCATGGCATGGTAACACCTTTACATCTCATGTCGAGAAGTTTAGCATAACTGTATATACTTTGTTAGAATTCTCTACTGGGCTTTATGCTCACCCCTATGGGTTTTGGTGCAGGGAAAGATGTGGTGATCTCGCCGAATTGGGGGCGTGGAAATGTTTTGAGAAGAGTAGTGTACTCTTTATTTTGTCGTGAATATTTGCAAAGCCAAGGGCTATTTTTGGTATGGGTCCGAGAGACCACTTTTGTGGAACTAGGCTATTGCGTTGGAAGATATAAGCCCATAAGGGCATTTCTTTTATTTTACTTTCACATGGAAGTTCATATGTTTCACATGCTATAGATTCAGATGTTTTCATATCTTTGAATGTATAAATGCATGTAGAACCTTTAAATAAACCTTCGATATTTTTGAGACAGAGAATGGAGAATGATTGTAATTGAGGAATGTGCGTGATTGATGTATTATTCATGTTGGGTTTATTTTGGGGCGTTACAATCACCAAAGTGTCTTGGCTCAGGAACTTAGGTACAAGAGGGGAAGGACATGAATTGAGCATCCTACTCACCCGATCAAAGATCAGCCTCTACTAATCATGATGTATTTCTTATTTATATTATATGCTCTTGTTTCGATTTATTAGCTATATTACTATGTGATGCGCACACAAGGTATAGACTAGTTTGTAATAATTGGAACACTTGATCTCGTGTTTTGTTTTGAAATTGTTTTGTGAATTTGTCACTTGAAAAAAGTAGGCTTTAAAATGGACATTAATCAAGCCATCCTAATTCAAGCAATTAGCTTTCATCCACAAGCATTCAAAATATCACTTAAACACTTAGCCTCATAGTGGACATGTTAGACATGGCAGCAACCACATTCGATACAAGATGCTAAAATATAAAATTGCTCACCTAGTACTCCGAGCCAAAACAAAGCAAAATAATTAGAAAAATATGCACGTTCCTAATTAATGCAATATGACTAATGCAACTAGAACATTATGTATTTTACAGGCTCGGCTATGAGCATGGCATATGATTTCACTCAAGACATGCGATAAGGCACGTATTAAAGTAATGAATTTTGAACATTGATATTTGGTTAGTATGATGAGTCGAGCCTTGAATGCATGCAAGACAAATGGATGCGAAACATGGAATATGCTAAAAAATGTGATGTTTCTAAACTAACCATCATAATCAAGTAAGTAAAAGGAAGAAAGACGTGGGGTTGGAAGACGTATAAGAGCAACTCCAAGGGAATAGGTATATTGGTACTGTTAGCTATTTTAGCTCATATCACTCTCATATTCTGACTCCAACGGGTTGGCTAAATGGCTTCCTATTTTCCCTCGCGGCTTCTCCACTGGCTTCAATTGGAGAGTGATTGAAGGCTCTCCAAACTCATCTCTCCCGCGAAATCGATCAGCTCACGTCTCTCCCGCGAAATCGATCTGCTTCTTTAGCGCGAAATCGATCTCCAAACACGTCTCTCCCGCGAAATTGATCTGCTCCTTCAGCGTGAAATCGATCTTCTCCTTCAACGTTGTCTGCAACTCCCTCCATCGACCTCTTCCTCAAGGTATGGATCCTTCTATCTCTCTATCTTCCCCTTCTATGCAACTCATAAACCCTCTCTCTCTCTCTATATATATATATATATGTATAGCACAAACTTTCCCTGTTCCTCTGCAATCTGGGTCTCTCCCATTTTCTTGGTTTTACGAATCTGTATACAATTTATGTGTGTGTCGTCTGTCTGATCTGTGAGTTCAAGCATACTTGATACTTTACTGTTCTATTTTTGTGTTTTGTGTTTTTGTGTTTTGTCATAGTATATTATAATGGGTTTACTCACATTCTGGCATTTTATTTGATATTGCCTAGGATATATAGGAAGAACAGCTACCATAGAGATACTCTCTTCTTCTCCTATCTGATTTTATGACCTTGTAAATTACTAAGCATAAAATTATTACTTCAATTGAAATTCGATTATTCTTTGATCTTTGTAAGATTATTTACAAATTTCCCTAATTTTTTTGGGGGGTATTAGCTAAGAACTCTGCATAACAATCAAACTTCTTATAGGATAAAACTATCACCAGTTGCTTTTTTAAGTGCCTCGTAAACAGGAAATCATTTTCTTGGGCTTACCTTATTAATTTGAATTGAAACCCCCATGAGACCAAACTATCAAGAAACACAACCACCTCAAAACAGAGTTTGCACCCAAAACAACAATCAACCAACAAAATTAGCTACCTCTTTGCAAGGCTGCTTTGGCCTCACTATGGGTAGGCGTTACAATATTATGATGTACCTTCATAATACAAAGAAAGTTCATATTCTTACATATATTACTTGTATCTTCTATTATGAATTTAGAAAATCAGTCAGCAGCAATATTAGATTTCAAACTATTGATTAATCCTTGGCAATCTGTTTGAATTAGCACTGCTCTGAGATTTCGAGAACAACACCATTGAAGTACATCCATACAGCCACGAGCATCAGCTTCATGTGTTGAATGTGCTTGGAATGGAAATTTATATCAAAAAGATTTCCCACACTCAAATTGTTAATCATATGAATGGTGGAAAGTGGATCAATGAAATGATTATCAAAAACCGCTCGATTCTTGTGAACCCAAATACCCAACCGAACTTTAATTGCTTCTGTGATAGCACTCTCATCTGGAGCATTACAAAACCAAAATTCAATCCAATCCTCCACCCGTAATTCCTGTCCGATATCAAAATTAAGCCCCAGCTTTGATCCAAAGCACATGTGTTTCGGCATTTCATCATATTTCTTACACCTTGGGCAAACAGAATCTACCTTATCTCCTCTTTTCTGAATAGCTACTTTAACTGGCACAATTCGATGACTTCACTTCCACAAAAACATTATCCACTTTGCAGGAATGTTAAGACACCAAAGCTTTTTCCAATGCACTCCCATATAACCTATCCAAACCTTGAATACCAACAGCGTACCCAGATTTAACACTATACTCCCCATTTTTACTTCTGTCCCAAATAATCTTATCAACAACTTTGGACTTGGGAATATAAACATTGAGGATCTGTTGTGCCATATCTATAGGGAAAATGGTTCTAACTAAAGGTTCCCACCATTCTTTTTTATCATGGTCAATCAAATGCTGGATGCTGTTTGTTATTTTAAGTAGAGTTAATTTTGTCTAGCCTTAAGCATCTGAATGACTTAATTATACCTATTTGGATAAAAAGATGCAGTGTTAAGTTCTGTATTCGGATAGAATTTTGTCTAGCCTTAAGCATGTGAATGACTTAATTATACCTATTTGGATTAAAAGATGCAGTGTTAAGTTCCGTATTTGGATGGAATTTTGTCTATAGTTATCTTATTCAGCTTTAGCTTATACGTTTTCTTGTTTTTGCATTCAGCATGCCTAGTTATGGTTAGAATCTTATTCAAAATTGACATAATTACATTGTTTATTGGTGATGAGTGATTGTCAGGTACTTGACAGTTGACCCTTTTTTTTTGCATATGTTTAGAACATAACTACTCCAACTAATATTTGTATATTGTTATGTATAGAGAGTTTTCTTATGCACTTCTTGCAATTCTTTAATAATATCAATATAGCAGCTTGAACTCATTCATCTCCCTTGTTTCATACTTTCATGCTACTAAATTGTTTTTGTTTTCTTTCCTTTTGCTTTATTAGTTTCCGATTCTGAGGGACAGTCTCTTATAGGGATAGCCAATCTTAGATATCAAAATTGTATTGCCTTCATTCTTATGCCGAATGTCTGATGAGAAAAAAGTAACCGAAATAGAATTAAATAAAAGAAATGTCAAGCATAAGAAACAAAAAGAATCTTAAACTTCTTAAGTCAAATAATATTCCCAATACCTAAGTTGTCTGTCAATGATAGAGAGTTGGTTGCAACTATCATTGAATTCTTTCTCATTGAATTTACATGATCTCCATTTATTTATCTAAAATTATCATTGAATCATTTTCAACAAAACAACTAGTGTTTTAATTTACATGATCTCCATTTATTAATTAATTTTCTTCCAATTGGGAATCTTTGTTATTTCTCCAACCCAATATATGTTGCCATAATTTTCTTTACCTTGTCTATAGATGAGTCAGCAACAAAATGATGCATATTTCACCAACTTGTTGAATGATGGGACTGATTATGAATTTATGGATGAACCTCTTGACCAAGGGGATCAGTCTTCCCCAATCTCTCCTCAAATAGAAACCACCAAGAAACCACAACGAGGTGGCAACTTCACTACAGAAGAAGACAGTATGCTCATATCGGCATGGCTTAACATTAGCTTAGATCCAGTGCAAGGGAATGAACAAAAATCAAAGGCATATTGGCTAAGAGTGTGGGAGTATTTCCACCAGTTTAAAACGTTTTCATCTAATCGTAGTCAAACTTCTTTAATGAATCGTTGGTCAGCGATTCAACTTGCCACGAATAAGTTCAGTGGCTGCTTCGCCCAAATCCAAAGGTTGAATCAAAGTGGAAAGACTGAAAAAGATAAGGTATTAATGCCATTGAGATTTTTATACTTATTATCATTGGAATTGTCTAATCTCATGATAATTAGTATTCTTTTGTCTATTATTCAGATTCATGATGCGAGGAAATTATACAAAGAGTTGTACAAATCGTCATTTCCATTTGAACATTGTTGGCATGAGTTAAGAGATCAACCAAAATGGCGAGAGGAATATAGCACGAAGAAACAAAAGCCAAAAAAAGTGGCAACTCCTGGCATTTGTTCTCCTAGTGCACCGGATTCAATCAATTTAGAGGACAATGACGTTTCACATAATGACAATGTAGACTTGGAATGACCACCGGGTAGGAAGGCTGAAAAGGAACGTTTGAATAAAAGAAAGAATAAAGACCGTGGAAAGGAAGGAGGGTCGCCTATTTTAATATTATTAGAGGATTTAAAGGAAGATAGAAAGAAAATGAATGACAAGAAAATAGAGATGTATGAAAGGTCGTATCTTCAAGAGCAAGAAAAGATTGATAATGAGAAAAAGAGGACGCAAACGGAACAAGAAAAGGTTGATAATGAGAAAGAGAATATACGAATGGAACAATTGAAGGAGGAAGAGCGAATAATGTCAATAGATACAAGTGGTCTGCCTTCACTGCAAGCAGAATACCTTCATCGCCGCCAAACGGAAATTCTCCAAAAAAAGATTTAATTGTTGGAACTAATATTAAAAAATTTAGTTGTTGGAACTATGTTTTTCACTTTATTTATTGTTGGATTTGATTTTCTATTGTAGGCAGAACTATGTTTTTTATGCAGTTTATGTTGGAATTATTTATTATATGTTAAAATTATTTTGGAACTACATATTGTTGAATGGTTGAATTAGTAGTAATTTAATTACTGAGTGGATTTTTTGTTCAATGCTTGCTAAAGTACTTCATGGCTAAATATAATTGCTTGTTGTATGTTGGATTGGAGTGCTTCTTATTTACTGGACATTTCTATTTGTTGATGAATTAAATACAGATTATGTAAGTTGCTAATGTTTTGATTTTGGAAGTTGTTTGATATGTTTTATAAATTTGACTTTGCAGAAAATTGAAGTTGTTAGGTAGGAACTTGCAAAGCTTAAGAAGCAAAACACAACCTAATATTTATTTTCAGTAGTTTATCTCTCAACTTCATTCTTCTTTTAATTTCCATGGCTCGCAATAGTGTAATGAAGATGATTATTGATGACTCTGATTCTGATAATGAATTGGAGATATTTGCAATAGCTGCTTTAGAAGAAGAGCGGCTAAATAATGAGAGGCAATTGGGATTACGTCGTGGTTCCATTCAAGGTCATACAGTTATTTATCGTAGTCGAATTCAAGGTCACAAGAGACTTTATCAAGATTACTTCTCTGAAACGCCTACATATCCTCCCAATTTATTTAGGAGGAGGTTCCGGATGAGTCGATGTCTCTTTCTTCGTATTTTATCTATGGTCGAAGCATATGATCCTTATTTTGTCCAGAAGAAAGATGCTATTGGAGTTCTTGGTCTGTCTTCTCTTCAAAAGATGACAGCGGCTATGAGGATGCTCGCTTATGGAGTAGCAGCCGATTCTATAGATGATTATGTAAGGATTAGAGAAAGCACTGCAATAGAAAGTCTACAAAGGTTTGCCGAGGCAGTGGTTGCAAATTTTTCAGATGTGTACTTGAGGGCACCAAACAAAGATGACATTGCTAAATTACTAGAGGTGGGAAAAAATCGTGGGTTTCCTGGAATGTTGGGGAGCATTGACTGTATGCATTGGAAGTGGAAGAATTGTCCTACTGCATGGAAAGGTATGTATTGTGGTCACATCCATGAACCAACTATTATTTTAGAAGCGGTGGCTTCCTATGATCTATGGATATGGCATGCATTTTTTGGGTTACCTGGATCTCATAACGACATCAATGTGCTAGACCGTTCTCCTGTATTTTCTCTCCTTGCTGAAGGGCGTGCTCCCCAAGTTAATTACTCAATTAATGGAAATGAATATACAATGGGATATTATCTCGCTGATGGTATATATCCTCAATGGTCAACATTCGTTAAAACAATCCCATCTCCATGAGGCAATAAGCAAATACATTTTGCTAAAGCTCAAGAGTCAGCAAGGAAGGATGTCGAACGAGCATTTGGAGTGCTCCAAGCACGTTTTGCAATTGTGCGAGGACCTGCACGTTTTTGGAAAGTTGAAACGCTTAAAGTTATTATGAAGGCATGTATAATATTGCATAACATGATTGTTGAAGATGAGCGAAATGAGTAAAATATAGATTGTAATTATGATGCAATCGAAGAAAGTCTCCCTCTAGCAGTGTCACATGAGCGTACACCCGAACTTTATGAATTCATTCAAAATCATCATCACATCAGAGATAGACAAACTCATTCTCAACTCCAAGCAGACCTAGTTGAGCATTTGTGGCATCTACATGGAGATTTGTAACAACTTGAATTAGAAATAGTTTATTTATTTTTAAGTTTATTCCTAACTTTGCTATTTGTGATTTTTTTTTTCTTATTTTATTCATTGACCTTTGTAAGGTTTTTGATTAGTTATTTTATGTTCTTTCAGTTCTTAATTTAATTTGATAAATTACAATTATTGAAGAACTTCCTTCGTATTGTTATTTTTAATTTTTTTTTATTGTTTTCTTTTATTCTTCCCCTCCCCCCCCCCCTTCAAGATGGTTCCACAAAATTCATATGTTGGTATATATTCACGTACTATAAATTTTATAAAAAAAATTAAATATTACTTAACATTATTTTTTATAATATTTTTAAAACTAATATTAAAAAAATATTATTTTTAAAAATATTATCGCAAATGTCACATTGGCAACCATATTAGCGTTTGGTGCGTAGGTAAAATATATATTGAATATATATTGAATTTTTTGTTTTGAAAATTGGTTTAATTAGTTTGAATGACTAGTTAAAATAAAGAGTATGATTGGAACATACAATAGCTAAACTAATTAGGTAAAATAAAGAGTGTCTTTTTTTTGTACTTTAGCTAGTGAAAAATAAAGATTGTGGTTGGAGTTGCTCTATAACTTATTTCAACATTGTTCTCATACAAGAGGGTGTGAATCAAAGTCCAAAATCTGAATTAAACGAAATATTACAAAACCGAATGAATAAATTAAAGCATTACCTAGCTAACTATGCTATTACAACAAGGGTAACCATGATAAGTAAACTAGCTATTTAAGCTAATTAACTACAACATTTACAAATAAACAAGGTTAATTATAATAACAATAATTAATTACAATAATGACTAATAAGTTAATGATCAATCAAGGATGCACGATGTTTGCATGCGCAGCATCCAAGAACAGCACTGTCTGCCCAGAACATTTTGTTTCACCTTCAGCCATTGCTTTCTGTTTTCTGCAAAAAATACATTGTTGACCAAACATTGAGGACCGGCGGGCCCTCAATGAAGCCCGGTCGGGCCTAAAGAAGGCTGAATGTGCCTCAATGTCATGCAAAAATTCTGTTTTGTGCTCTGAAATGAAAACAGTGTAGACAGAGTGCTTTGGACCCTATTTGTCCCTCTCACACTTCTCTGCCATGGGAAAGCCTCGAGAGAAGGTTAGAATTGTTTCCAAAACCATCAATAAGCAAGTTGATTGCTTGATGATTTTGATGCGCAACTTGGACAAAAATCAATAAATGAAATGAATAATGACCACTCCTCCCTCTTATCATGGAGTGAACTCAAAGAAGGAGGTAGAGACGTTTCAAGATCTATCAAAACGTCATGAATTGATGTAAGACAACTCTTGACACAACGGATTTGGCATAACGTCCGGCCAAACCCCAAGTAATATAACTCATTTTTTTTTTATGTGAGTTGGTTCATTTTAAGCCAAATTCATTAATCTTTGCCATCCTTTAATCCATTAAGTCCACGGCGATTGTTACGTCCACTAAGTGAGAAATGTGTCAAATAGGAGGTGGTTCTCAACATGAAAAAAAAGATTACACAGTTGGCAATGAACCTCCGTAGAGATTAAGCCATTAAGTGTAAATCGCTAGTTCACGCTTTCAACAACCATCAACTGATTGAAACAACTCTCACATGAAAGAGATGAATGGCAAGTTGATTATTGAAATGAGGTTCTTAAAAATGGAAATGAATTGAAGAAAAGCTTGGAACAATGGATAATAAGCTATGTATGCAAACGTATGTGGCAACAACTAAACTAAACAAAGCATGAATTATTTAAACAACTTAGAACAGTTCTAAAACAGCCTTCAATTGATGAAAAACAATGGTTAAAAATGCATGAAAAGAGCTTAAAAAGTTAAACAACAAAGAGAGAAAACAAGGCTAATAAACAAGAAAAAGGAGAAGTGGTTAACCCCTTCACTTTTGAAACCTCAAAGCGTGGTTTTTAGCCTTTTTTTAAACTCTGAAAATCAATGTAGATAACAAAAAAAAAAGTGTAAAAGTAAAGGTTTGAGCTATAGTTAAAGGTGTAGAAAGAGTAAACTCTCTCTACTTTTTTGGTAGCTCTTCAAACCCAAACTTAAACACTTAAAATAGGATCAAAACGCCACAAAATAATAAGAATTATGTAGCAAATGAAAGAAATGAAAGCAAGAGAGAAGATAATAAGCTTATACCTCTCAAAGGGGTAAGTTTTTTGTTTGTGATCAAACTAAGCTCCAACACACTCTCAAGCTTGAATTATGGTGTTCAAAGTATGAAAGTGTGTATAGTGTATGGATATGAGTTCAAGGTGGTAGGTTAACTCAAAGTGTTGCTTGCATAAGAAGAAGGAGAAGAAGGAGCTCTTAAGGTGATATATTGGCTTTCTTCAAATTCTTCAACCCTCAAAACAGAGATATATGGTCGTTTTTTATAGAATTTGAGCCAAAAATATCATAAATATCTTCAAAAATGGACAATTGGCAGCCTCCTGCCCAGAACAGTGTTTCTCGCTACCAAGGCCTGGTTGGCCCTCAATAGCCATGGCTGGTCCTCAATGAGGCACGGCCAGGCCTCAATGCATTCCCCTGTCTTTTCTATTTCAGCCTCAACACAGGGTGGCACAAGGTGTAAAAGTAGATTTCTTGGGTATAATCATTGGAAATATGGAAGGTTTGGGATTGTTTGGAAGCTTAAACAAGGCATCTTCGTTGAGACCTCAAACCACGCACAATACCACTTTCATCATCAAGTGTACCATGCAAAGCGCTCGAGCCTTGCGGGCGATCAAAAATAGGGTGTCCACAGTTGCCCCTTTTTGACAGAGCTCGAAGTCATAACGTGATGTGAGTGAATGTCAAAACTTAGAGACGACCCATTTGACAAGGCCGCGAGGCTTGGGCAAGAAATCAAGACATGAATGCAAAGATTGAACTCGAGGGCAAAATGCAACATGAAATGCAATGCAACAAATAACTTATGATCATGTAATGAAGCAATGCAATGAAACAATATGTAAATGAAGCAATGAAACAACGCTACACTCTAGATAAGAATGCAATGTTTGAATGAAAAAAAAGCAAAACAAAGCAAAATAAACTTCGCCGTGTTCCACATGGAAAGAAGTGAATAAATAGGCACGTCTCGTACGTGAAAAGCACAAAGAAAGCATAAACCAACCTACGTCTCATAGAGAAAGGATGTAAGAAAATGCAGATCTAACTACGCCTCATGTAGAAAGAAGGAAGGGCGACGCAACCATCGAGCGCACCCGAGGTCTCAACCAAGATCCTAACGCGTCTCATGCGATAGGAGGAAGGGTGGTGTAAACAAACACGCACACCTAATGTTTTTAACCGGGGGTATAACACGTCACACGCAAGAGGAGGAAAGGTTGTGTGAACATTGGGCGCACCTGATGTTTTTAACTGAAGGTACATTCCTAACGCGTCACACGCGAGAGGAGGAAAGGTGGTATGAACAATCAGGCACACATGTCGTTTTTAACCAAAGGTAAAATCCTAACGCGTCGCACGCGAGAGGAGGAAAGGTGGTATGAATGAACAGGCACACCTGCCGTTTTTAATCAAGGGTACAATCCTAATGCATTGCACACGAGAGAAGGAAAGCTGATGTAAACAAATAGGCGCACCTACCGCTTTTAACCGAAGGTACAATTCTAACGCATCGCACGCGAGAGGAGAAAAGGTGGTGTGAACGAACAGGCGCACCTTCCATTTTTAACCGAAGGTACAATCCAAATGCGTCACACGCAAGAGGAGGAAAAGTTGGATGGATAAAACAATAAACAAATCACGTAAGTAGGAATTAGAAAGACACATGGATTCCACACAGAGAGATATAAAATCAAAACAATCAAAGCGGTCAAAGCGATGTAGTAAAGTGGAAGCCAATTTACTCACGTGTTAAAACAATGAACACAGTGCACCGTGTTTCAAATTGGTTGTAAAAGGGACAATGGTTTTACTGTGACACGAATGATTTTATTTGGAACTTCTCTGAATGAACCGCACATACAATATCGTTTGGTTACGATAGAACATAATAACAGAATGAACTATGATTCAGACTGAACAAATTATAAACTACTTGGAATAGTTTAAACAAATTAAAAGTTTTGAACAAATGAATTTAAACAAGCTAGCTTAAACAAATTAAATCAAAAATCAAACAAATGCGCTCACACAATAATAAAAACAAAAACAAAAACAAAAATCCCCCCCCTCCATTTTTTTTGTTTTTTTTTTCTTGTTTGCCTTTTCCAACTCTCTTTTTTTCTCTTTCTTTTTTTTTTTCTTCTTCTCTTTTTCTTTCCTTTTCTTCTTCTTCTTCTTCTTCTTCTTCTCTTTTCTTTTTTTTTTTTTCCACTCTTATTTTATTTTTTGCTAGTTTTCTCCTGTCTTTTTCAACTCCCTTATTTTTTTCATTTTTTTTTTCTTTCATTTTTTTTCATTTTTTTTTTCAACTCCATAATACAAGATACAAAATAAAGCAAAGAAAAACAAAAATTGGACTGGGTTCATACTGAGAGCTGGACGAGCCTCAATGAAGCACGGCCGGGCATAGAGACAGCCTGTCGGGCTTCGATAGCGGGAGGGGCAGTTTTGGCCTTTCCTCGCGATTTATTTGTTTAAAACAAACCCATACCTTAGATCTCACCATTAGAGGAGGGATTGTAGCGATCCCAATTTTGATCCTTCTTTCATGTTTTGCCACTTCGACTGGGCCGGTCGGGGATCAAGCTGCTCGGTCAGCTCACGGGGATCGAGGGGGTAGCGCCCCTTGGCGGGTCCAAGGGACAGCGCCCTGGCGGTGTCGAGGGACAGTGCCCTGGCGGGGTCGAGGGATAGCGCCCGGAAGTAAAAATGCAAAATACATTCGAAGTTGGGGGTTTCATCTCATTTCTTCTTCAAAACTTGAGGTAAGGATTTTCTTAGAGTTATATATATATATATATATTTTGCAAGATCTATATGATTTTCGAAATCATCTTTCGATAGCTTTAAAAATTGATTGTTGATTCAAGAAGTTGAGCGATTTTGAAAGTGGGTTTGTCTCTTGTTCTTTTAAAATGATCTTATGGGTTTTTATCTTCGTTGATTGAAGAAAATATGATTTTGGAAAGTTTTCTTTCAAAGTATTCGAGTTGTATAGTTTTGGTGAGGAAACCTAAAATTTGGGGATTTTTTTAAAGAGACTGAAAATCTATGAATGATATTGTTGTATTTATTTTGTGTGTCAAAATAAATGGATGTTTAGAAAATTTCTTATTTATATTTATATAAATGATGAATTTCAGGGAATATGAGAATTGTTGTTCATTTTAGAAATTATTGTTCAAAACGTTGAAATAGTCTTGAAATGACTAATTGTTGAGGATACTTGAGAAGAGGGAATTGTGTTATTCCTTGGATGATGAATTGGAATAAAAACATTTATATTCATCTTGTATTATTGGCATAACAATTCATTTGATTACATTAAACTTTGAAAGTTGATTTGAAAACTTGCATTGAGAAAAGAATGTTGAGAAACAAGTTTTCATGAAATGGTTTTGGGGTAAATACGTTGGTAAGTCTTGATAGGTGGTGTAGATGGTATTGAATAAGTTGGCCTGAGAGTCCGGGGTGAAAGACCAAAAACCTGCGAGGATAGGTGTCGAGCCTTCCGGTTAATACCGGTAAAAATGACAATTTGGTAGTACTTGTATAGTCTACTTGCAGACACCGACCTAGAGATTACCAGAGTCGTATTTACTGCCCTTGAAATAAATTGTTAAGTTTTGAATAATTGAAATTGCATGACATCATTGAGCATGATGGTTTTCAAAAGATGAAAATGTAATTTATCTTCAAAAAGGGCATAGCATGGCATGTGCATTTCATCTCTTGAGACTTGTATAAAATGTATATATTTTGTTAAGGATTTGGTATTGGGCTTTATGCTTACCCTACGGGATTTTTGTGCAGGAAAAGGTGTGGTGATGCCACCTAACTAAAGGCGAGGAAATGTGTGTTGAGAGAACGAGACTCTCATTTTACTGTGACTCTGTGTGTAAGCCAAGGGTTGTATGTGTGTTGGTTTGAATAACCGTTTTGTATAACCAGGCTCAAGCCTTGAAAAGTTGTAAACCCTTGGGGGTATTTATTTGTTTATTTACTTGTTGTTGGATTAATGTAATGTTGCATGAAGAACTATTGTATCATGTTATGTAAGTTTGGAGATTTATATTTGGTTTTCCTTGAAAGAGTCATGATTGTTGTATTATCATTTGGGCTAGAAATTTGGGGCGTTACAGGGATTCTTTGTATTATATTAACTAATGGGGACAATAGTCGGTTAGATGTAATGTCTCCGAAAATGAGAGAATGGTTTGATGTAAATATAACCACTGTTATGATTAATGAAAATTTTTATTAATTTTATTTATGAAACTACTCAAACTTTTATTTACTTACTATATTTATCTTGTCATCAACTATTACATCTTGAGTCTCATTACTATTTTTTACACTCATTATTACATTTCGTAAAACATCATAAAATTGTGTGGGGTCTATAACAACTGAACCTCTCTGATCAACTTTCTCTTTTCTAACACCAACCTCCGAAATCGATAGGTTAGGATCAACATCACTAATACCATCACCACCTCCGTGTACATCAATCTCAGACAAACTCAAACGACATCTGCGTTTATAAATAATTGAACCACTTTCTCAAAACCTCCTAAGGGTGTCATATATGTAGTGGTTGCTATTGTTAGTGGAAAAGAATGCAAAATTATGTTAAGGAGTCAAATGTACTTTAAAACTGTTTAGAATTATAATTTTATGTATTTTTATTTGTAGGGTAAATTATACTGACACCCCTTGAGGTTTATATTTATTACAGTTTCCTCCCTCACCTTTTGGAAATTACATCTCCCTCCCTAAGATTTAAAGTTTCATTACAGATTCCTCCCCTCGGCAATTTAATTTTTTTAAATACCAATTTTGCCCTCGCTGGGTAAATTACATTGACACCCCCCACATTTTAGAAATTACAATCCCCTGCCTAAGGTTTAAAGTAGCATTACCAATTGTCTCCTCGGTTAGTATTAGTTGGAAAAAAAGTTCATTGAAAAAAAAATTAATTAAAAAAAAATTTAGTAAAATTTTTAAATTTCTGTTTAAAAACCAACGTAAACTTATTTTTTGAATTTACGTTTTTTCCTCAAATTTACAAATTGAGACAACCATTTATAAACTAAAAAAATTATCAAACAAATTTTTATAACAATTTTTAAAATTTTTGTAAATATAAATTAAAAACTGAAAACGAAATGGTTACCAAACAGGTTTCAGATGATAAAAATGTCGTAAAATTAACAAATAATTAAATAAGTTACCAATGTAAGAAATGACTTATCAAAAGATTATTAGGCTATGTATGGTTTGATTGTTAGAATTTTTTTAAAAAAAATTAAAAATTAATTTGGTTAAGAAATAAAAAATAAAAAATAATTATCATTTTTATATAATTTTTTATCTTTCAAGTGGTTAGAAATAATTTTTTACAAATTAAATTGAAACAGCCATACCTATGTATATAACCTGCCCAAAAGTTTAAATGATAATTATTTTTACCGTTAAATGATAATTATTTTTTATTTTTTATTTCTTAACCAAATTAATTTTTAATTTTTAAAAAAAATTTCTAAAAATCAAACCATACATAGCCTAAGAATCTTTTGATAAGTCATTTCTTACGTTGGTAACTTATTTAATTATTTGTTAATTTTATGACATTTTTACCATCTGAGGCCTGTTTAGTAACCATTTCGTTTTCAGTTTTCAATTTATATTTTCAAAAATTTTAAAAACTGTCATAAAAACTTGTTTGATAATTTTTTTAGTTTATAAATTATTGTCTCAGTTTGTAAATTTAAGAAAAAAAAATGTAAATTCAAAAAATGAGTTTACGTTGATTTTTAAACAGAAATTTAAAAATTTTACTAACAAATTTTTTTTTCAATTAATTTTTTTTTTCAATCAATTTTTTTTTCCAACTAATACTAACTGAGGGGGCAATTGATAATTCTACTTTAAACCTTAGGGAGGGGATTGTAATTTCCAAAATGTGAGGGGTGTCAATATAATTTACCCAGTGAGGGCAAAATTGGTATTTAAAAAAATTAAATTGTTGAAGGGAGGGAATCTGTAATGAAACTTTAAACCTCAGGGAGGAAGATGTAATTTTCAAAAGGTGAGAGGGTAACTGTAATAAACATAAACCTCAGGAGGTATCAGTGTAATTTACCCTTATTTGTAATATTCAGGTGAATGGAGGCGGACGATATAAAAACTGGTGTTGTTGAAGGTGTTTCAGCAAGTGTTTTCAGTTGGATTGAATTTGCGTTACCTAATTTATTTTCTCAGTTGAGGTTGAGATATAATACTATCACCACCTCTGTGTACATCAATCTCAAACAAACTTAGACGACCTTTGTGTTCATGAATAACTGAACCACTTTCCCTAAAATCTCCTAACAACAAATCTTTTCGCCTCTTCGATAAACCCACAGACATAATCCTTGTCAGAATCAAAATAGCCTTGGTTGGAGCACAGTGCCAAACATCAACATTATCATCAGTATACTTTTTAGATAACACAACAATAGATGGGGTCCTCATTTGTGAATCTTTGGGCATATCACTCGTAGAATACTTCAAATACCCCTTCATTTTATAATATGTAATACCCTTTTTAATATTCAAATTTTCCAGTCGATACTTCACCATCCATGGCACTTGTTTGTCATTAATGGAATAATAACCATTTCTATAATCCACTAACTCACATTGACAATCCACTAACTCGCATTAACAATCCATAGAGAAAATAAAATACGCCTGTGTAGACGCGCCCCGAGGGCTTTGCTTCTACAGTTCGGACTCAAATGTCACGGTTCTAAATCTAATCCCGTAAAGTGCAATGCGAGACCGATAAATCATCAAAGAGTCCAAATCCGGCAAATCGTTTTGGAAAACTGATTTTTAAGAAAGAAGTGCCAAATATGGACTGCTTTGCTAGATACAGAGTCGCCACCTAAATATTTATTTTGGGGGAATTTAGGAAACCCTGACTCGTGCCTAAGGTCACGTGTCCGTCATCACTAAAGTTGCCTCGGCTCGGGAACTTGGGTACGATTGGGGAAGGTCAGCTATGAGCACCCCCGCTCGCCCGATCAAAGATCGGCCACTACTAAACATGATATCTAGTTTTTGAAAACACATGCGTTCTTATTCCGGTTATTAGCCTAAAATTACTATGTGATGCGCACAACACACAAGTATAGACCGGATCGCCTAAATTGGAACAAAACATTTCATGTTTCTTTATTTGAAAATGGTTTGATGGTGCTACTCGCGAGTAGGCTAAGACATGGATTTGCCACCCTCGGGTGGGCTTTAGAAAATATGATTTTGCCGCAATCGAGTGGGCTTAAAGCTCACATTTCAATGATTTGTTCCAATTCAAGTAATCTAACCTTCACCCACAGGCATTCAGGCAGTTATACACTTAAGCAGTTAGCCTCATGGTAAGCATGCTGTCATGTTAACACTCACACTCATGCAAGATGCTAAAGCATAAAAGCTTACCTAGTACTCCGAGCCAAAACAATAGCTAGTTAATCAATGCATGATCCTAGCTCATGTTAAGATGGCTAATGCAATCACAGGCAAAGTGCAACTAGAATAGGCTCGACTAATCTAAGAATGGCATGTGAAATGCGACAATTCGATACACGTATTCAAGTTGGAATTGAAATACTATGCAATTAGTACGATGCGCCGAGCCCGGTGCGTGCAATGCGATTGAATGTATGCAAACATGCTAACATAAGTATGCTAATTGAAACATGACCTAAAACTAACCATTGAAAGCAGGTAAGTAAAAGGGAGAAAGACATGGGGTTGGAAGACATTCACACACGCACGCACACTTATTACAAAATTCGCCCTCTCGACGGGGGGTCCGAATAAATAATACAAACCAAATGCTTAATTAACTATCCTAGCTAATTAATTATTACAAACCCTTAATTAATTACAAAAGGAGGCCGCTGCAGCTCCACCTTGGAATGATTGAATGATGCATGCTCGATCGCCTCGCTCGGAAACCCGTTGCCATGCCACATGTTGCCTATGTTTGCACTGTTTTGCTCCTCTGAAAATTGCACAAGTCCCAAGGATGCTTCTGAACCACTCCCTAAGCACTGTGTGATGTCACCGGCCAAGAGATAGGACCACCGGCTATTGGAAAATGGTTATCGACCATTGGTAAGGCTCTCGGCCAGATTTTGGTAGCCGGTCGGCACTGAAGATGGCCGACCGGCCATATCTTCCTGCAGAATTCTGTTTTTGCTGCAGCAGAGGACAGACAGTGCATGGCAAGGTGTTTACAAGATAATGTGTGCACAACCACCCTCCTTATCATGCTATTAACTCAATGGAGTATGGCTCTCGACCCTCGGACCACCAATCACGCATTTCAATGCATGATGGTCAAAGGTGTCAAGTGTGCAAATCAATGTGGAATGAATGCAACAAAACATATGAATGCCTAAAACTCTATCATGCTTGATCAAGAGCATCGGCAACCGAGGGTTGAGGCACGTTTCGTCACTTCAAGTACGAAACGTCCCTCGACCCTTATGTTTGGTTTGACACCCCAAACCAAACACAATGCAATGCATGCAACCAAGTACAATGCAACATGGGAATGTAAGGCAATGTAATATGAGCATGCCAAGTGCAATGTGATGCGACCTAACATGCAAACAGCATGGCAATGCAACATGCAATACTACAATGCAACCTAGATATGGAAATACACAAAGTGATAGGCATGCAACAATGACGCCAACCATAAGGATGCAACAACATGCAATGCGATAAGCATACAACAATACACAAACGCATGGTCCATGGACTTACACTAAAGATGGATAGACCTCAGCCGTACCAAAAATAGTAGCCAAAACACCCAAATCAAGGTACCAAAAAGGGAGACATGCATGCACATACATGGATCCGTAAGCTACGCAACGATGCACAATCCTCAACCATGAGCAAAATGGGATAAACATAAGAACATGACAATGCAATGAGCTCTAAAATCATGTGAAGAATGATGCCAAATCATATACACAAGTGGAGCATAGCATGCTAATGGGCTCAATGCCCAAAGCTAGTCAAGGGGCTCTCACCATGGCCAAATCAACCAAGCCCCAAAGGGTCAAAGTGACTTAAGACAGTCCTAGGGCAGGCCAAAACAAGGCTAGAACATGCATGGAATGAGGCCAAAACATGCTAAAAAGATGGGCACAAACAAAGGGCATGCAAGGCTACAAAGGGAGCATTACACTACACCTATCACAACCAAACATGGCATGAATTATTCAATGAAAAACAGAGTTATAATATGTCAAAATAAGCCCCAAAACCCAATGAGATGGCATCCCAAAAACCTAATCATGGAGGCATACACAATGACCCAATCTTATGGCACAAAACAACAACTCTTCAAAGCATAGAAAAGATGGCAAACATAAGTGTGTGGCTACACTACATGGACTGAAATGTGATTTCAAATGATGCCAAATCATGAGAATAGTCAAAACAATGCATGCTAGCAACTTAGTGCACAAAGCTTAACAAGCTAGGATGAACTAAGGCTATACAAAGCAATGCATATATGATCAAATCAACACCAAACAGAGCTTAAACATGGTGAAACATGACTAAAAGTTCCTTGGAGTTGAGCCGAAATATGCAAGCATGATGGTCCAAATGCAAGATACATGTTAAGACAATATAAGGAATTACAAGGTAAGTACATGGTGCATGCAAGAGACCAACAAACCAACTTAAAACAGAGGTATATCATGCCAAGATAACACCAAATACTTGCTGAAAAGGGGCCAAAGCATGCTAAGCAAACATGCTACTATGGAGAGCCAACAATGCAAGGAAATGAGACACAAAGGGAGGGGGGTGTCCCTCCCCTATTCAAGACTTCAAAACCACTTCTCCACCACTGAAAATCCTCTGGATTTCAGTGGTGAGAAGGTCAAAACAAAAAGGTTTCAAAGCTCAGAAAGGTCACAAAATAAGACCAAACAAGGCCTAAGAGGGGGTAAACAACCCCCAAACCAAAAGTAACCTTAAACAAACATATTTAGCATACAAAAACAGAATTTTTTTCAGTTGGACACTAAGCTTAAAACAGTATGCAAGTATTGCTAAAAGCTTAAGCAAAAAAGGGGAATAAAAGAGTAGATTCTCACCCTTGAAGAACACTTCAAGAACACCAACTCCAGCACCTCTTTCTGATCAAAACCAACTCAAAAACTCTGAAATCAACTCCTTAGCACCTCAGTAGCTAAGGGATAGTGTACCACTAGGTGCTTTAGTGCAAAAATATGAACAAAAACACCCTTTAGAACACTATTACACACACAACTATAGAGAGAGAGGAGATATAGAGAGAGAGTGATATATATCTTCTATATTAGTTGGCTAAACCTCTGGAAAGGGAGGGGAGGCTCCCCTCTTATAGGAAGTCCAATTCAAAGCTTTCAAGAGAAGCTAAGTGTTGGTTCAAATCCCTCCATACACGTGTATGGAGGGGGGGAATTGTGCGTGATAGCTGTGCCAGCTGGCACAAAATATCTGCCAAAAGCAGATGGAGAAGGGTCGGCCGAAAAATATGGCCGATTGACCAACATAGGTGGCCGACCGACCAAATACAGTGCCGATCGGCCAAAACTTTTGGCCGATGGAAATAAAAAGGGGCCGGTGGCTTCATGCCTTGGCCGATGGGTTGAGGGGATAACCAACAAGCCACCCTCCTCCCTCAGAAGCAAAAACACAAGTGTTTGGTCCACAACTAAGCACAAAACAGACAATTTGAGAGATCTTGAGGCAAGGCGCGTAGCCGAGACCTTCGAGAACTCAACACGAACATGAGCATGGATGATCATCGAGTGTTCAAACGATGACGTCCAAGTCTTGAGGACGGTCAAAAATGGGGTGTCTACAGCCTGCAAATTGTCGTTATCATCTAACCTCCGATCATACACATTTATTCTGACCAATCCACTGGCATTGGGTGCGCAAAGCGGGGAATATTTAATCAATATTTTATCAACCTTAATACTCTTTTGTTTGTGTCTCAACCTCAACTGAGAACATAAATTAGGCAACACAAGTTCAATACAACTAAAATCACTTGCTGAAACACCTTCATCAACATTAGTTTTTATATCGTCCACCTCCATTCACCTAAACATTACAAATAAAAATACATAAAATTGTAAGTCTGTAGACGTCCCCGAACGACCCGGGAGGGAATCCCGTTTTGTTCATTGTGCTTACTATAGTTCAGGACTCAATGTCACGATCCTGTATCTAATCTCGCAGAGTGCAATGCAAGACCGATGAATCATCAAAGAGTACAAATTCGACAAATCGTTTTGAAAAACAGATTTTTAGAAAGAAGTGCCAAACATGGACTGCTTTGCTAAATACAGAGTCGCCACCTAAATATTTTGTTTTGGGGGAATTTAGGAAACCCTGACTCATGCCTAAGGCCACGTGTCCGTCATCACCAAAGTTGCCTCGGCTCGGGAACTTGGGTACGATTGGGGAAGGTCACTTCGTGAGCACCCCCGCTCGCCCGATCAAAGATCGGCCTCTACTAACCATGATATTGAGTTTTGAAAACATTATGTGCTCTCATTCCGGTTATTAGCCTAGAATTACTATGTGATGCGCACAGCATACAAGTATAGACTGGATCGCCTGAATTGGAACAAAACATCTCATGTTTGTTTTGAAAAACGGTTTGAAGGTGCTACTCGCAAGTAGGCTAAGACGTGGATTTTGCCACCCTCAAGTTTGCTTAAGAAAACATGATTTTGCCACTCTCAAGTGGGCTTAAAAACTCTCAATTGGTGAATTGTTCCAATTCAAATAACCTAACCTTCACCCACAGGCATTCAGACAGTTATATCATATAAGCTAATAGCCTCATGGTAAGCATGCTATCATGGCAGTCACTCACACGCATGCAAGAATGCTAAAGCATAAACACTTACCGAGTACTCCAAGCCAAAGAAAGGAGCTAATTAGAAATCATGCATGAATCCTAACTATACTGAGATGCCTAATGCAACACATACAGGTATGCAACTAAGATAGGCCCGGCTATTCTAAGATGGCATACGAAATGCAACAACTGATACATGTATTCAACTCGAAATTGAAATACAATGCAGTCAGTATGATGCGCCGAGCCCGGTGCATGCAAGACAGATGAATGAATGCAAACATATAGATGCTAATTGAAACATGCCCTAAAACTAACCATCATAAGCAGGTAAATAAAAGGGAGAAAGACGTGGGGTTGGAAGGCATGCATCACACACACACACACTTATTACAACATTGCCCTCTTCGGAGGGTCCGAATAAATAATACACAACCGAATGAATAATGAATTACAGCTAATTATTACACAACCCTAATTAATTAACAAATTAACTAAGAAAGCGAGTAAACTAACATGCAACGCTACATGAAGTAGACTGCCTCAGCTCTGTTCGGAATGATGAAAGATGCATACATGCTCGAGTCGCCTTGTTGGGAAATCCATCGCGATGCCCCGATTTGCCTCTGTTTACAATTGACCCCAGAATACTGTACACAACTCCATAGGAACTTGTAGGGATAATGCTGACCAGTTTTTGCTACTGGCTTCTGGTTCGCTGGAACAGAGAGCAAGAATGAGGCATGGCAAAGTATTTTCAACATATGTATGCACAACCACTCTCCCCATCATTGCATGAGCTCTAGGGAGTGTAATCCTCGATCCTCGTGCCACCAATCACGCATCTTGATGCATGATGGACGAGGAGTCAAATTACACGACTCAATGTGAAATGAATGCACAAATGGACACCTAAAGCCAATAACTCTATCATGGATAATCAAGAGTGTCGGCAACCGGGAATTGAAGCATGTTTCGTCACTTTGAGTACGAAACATCCCTCGTTTCCCGTGTTTGGACTAAACCCTACTCCAAACACTATGCAACAACTAGAATGGCATGGCATGCAGACATAATGCAACAACTAGCATGCAATCCTAAACGAAATGCAACTAAGACACGCAAACATGCAAGGAGTGATATGCAAAGGTGCAACTAGCATGCGCAATGCTATGAACTATCAATGGCATACTCAATGCACATGACATAATATGGCATACACAATGCAAGAAGGACTTAAACCAATATGAGTGGACCTCAGCCACACTCAAATCAGTGGCCAATGGATGATGGAATTAAGGCACCAAAACACATACGAGCATGCACAATGCAATGGACCAAACCTAAGACACAAAACACAACATTCCAAATGCATTGAAAGGATGAAACATGGAGTATAATGACATATGTTCCAGCTCTGAAATGGCATACAAAATGACTTCGAATCATGCAAACCACTCACGCAATGCATGTTGAAAGGCTCAAGTACCGAAAGCTAGTGAAGCATATTACACTAGAGGCATGCAAGGCGATACTCAAATGACCAAACCAACCCCAAATAGACCCTATGCAGGCCAAAATAGTAGCAAAATGAGTTGGGATGATGGCTGTCACGACCCGAACCCGCCCCTATGGGTTAAGGCCATAACCGGCCAGTAATCACGAGATTACCTACGGCCTCAAACCAAATAAGATAAGACTTATCAGAGTAAAAGGGGCCAAACGGAAGCAAATTTAAAACTTTGTCCATAGAGCCGTGCTTATATGTACACCATAACATTCCATACATACATATGTTAATAACTCACAACAGAAAGTGTAATGACAGAAGACTCTATACAGACAGGATCATCCAAACTAAGTCAACCCATGAAAACTATATACAGACGTATTCAAAACTTCGCCAACCTGACAAAATGTAAATACATAACAAAAGGGCGAAGACGGGTCTCGTGCGTGAGACACAAGGGCTAACTCTCTCAAAACCTTAGTCGTTCCATACAGATTCCACTGAGGCTGGGTCTGGACTTCTCTTGGCTCACCTACAAACACATGAATGAGCGTGAGCGAAAGCCCAGTGAATAATATCAAATAAGAAGATACAACAATATGTAGAACAACATATTCCGAACGGCCTTGGACCCAATTTATATTTCTATTTAACATATATATATACAATTTAAGTCGAGTGACTGTGGTTCCAACATACTGGTCTTTGGTCTATTTATCTTTCCATAACAAACTGGCCCTTGGCCCATTCAGACTTTCGTTCATGTCAAAACGGCCTCTGGCCCATTCATTCATGTCAAAAACGGCCTCTAGCCCATTCATTCTATTATTCAGATCGAACTGTTATTCGTGTCAAACTATTATTTATATCAAACTATCATTCGTGTCAAACTATTATTTATGTCAAACTATCATTCGTGTCAAACTGGCCTTTGGCCCACTCAAGTGACAGACTGGCCCTTGGCCCATCTAAATGACAAACTGGCCTTTGGCCCATTCAGACTTTCTTTCATGACAAAATGGCCTCTGGCCCATTCATTCATGTCAAAACGGCCTTTGGCCCATTCATTTGTGTCAAAACGGCCTTCGGCCCACTCATTCATGTCGAAACGACCTTTGGTCCATTTATTCATGTCAAAACGACCTTCGGTCCATTCGTATATGTCAAAACGACCTTCGGTCCATTTATTCATGTCAAAACGACCTTCGGTCCATTGGTATATGTCAAAACGACCTTCGGTCCATTCATTTATGTCAAAACGACCTTCGGTCCATTCATTTATGTCAAAACGACCTTCGGTCCATTCATTTATGCCAAAACGACCTTCGATCCATTCATTTATGTCAAAACGACCTTCAGTCCATTCATTTATGCCAAAACGACCTTCGGTCCATTCATTTATATCAAACTGTGTCCACCATTCAAATTAATGAACTTTACAAAACTTACATAGAAGTAGCCATTGGACACTAACATATGTCAGATATTACTCAGAGTGATCGGTTGGTTGAATTGCCCTGGAGCTTGACCCTACATATCACATAACACATATGGGTCACAAATAATTCAATCCGTTCTTTAATTCATATATTCCTCTTTAGGCTTCATTCTTATTTCCTTAACTCAATTACAAAGCTCAATGTATGCCTAAGAGTGCTTAGAAGTGAAAGGGAACGGAAAAACAGAACACATAATGCATTTTCAAATTTCAGAAAACAGGGTCCCCGCTCGAGCGTGAAATACCCCGCTCGAGCGGACCCTTAAGGCCTGCAAAAGTACTGGTTGCATGAAAAATACGCTCGAGCGTTAAATATGGAGCTCGAGCGGAAGGCCTGTCTACAAAGCTCCCCCGCTCGAGCGTGAAATACCCCGCTCGAGCGGACACCAAGTCTGCAAAAAGTACTGGGAGCACGAAAATCACGCTCGAGCGGCAGGTTCCCCGCTCGAGCGAACATAAAATTTCTGGGTTTTCCAGATTGAGTTCTTGAGCTCCCTTCAACATGCAAACCATCATTTATTGCCTTTAATGGCTCCAATTTCACATATACTTGTACTAACATGGTATAAACACCGAAACACATCTTCATGGAGCCCAATTTCATAAATCAAATACATGCATGGCTCAATTTAGTTCAAGCTCAATTCTATCATACACATTCATGCATTCAAAGCTCCTATCTTTAATTATTCAAACATGCATGCTAATCTTGACTTCATTTCCATTCCAAATAATGCAAATAGTGTTCATTCTCATGGAGCTCAACAAAAACATGCTTGCATGTATGATTCAACACTCACATTTCCATATTCAACTTAATACATGCTAGATTATGCAATTCCACAACAATTATATACATGCATGCCTTCATTGACTTTCAATTGAACACAAACAACTCAATTTCCTTATAATCAAGCTAACTCATGTTCTTGGTCATTAACCACACTTGAATTTACAAATTTACAAACAAAAATCCATGAGTTTACTTACCTAATAGTTCAATCTCCCAAACTATAACAAAATCTTGGGTTTGATCTTCAAGTCCTCCAAACCTTGAACCAAAATCACCCAATCCTCTCCCTCTCTCTCTAACAACCGACCCTCCTCTTTTCTTCTTAGAGTTGATCAGCCAAAATCAATGTAAAGGGAAGGAATTGGTTTTAATAAGGCTTATAATAGCCCTACTCACATATTATTTTAACATAAAATAATTGGGCACTCAATTTAATCAGTTTAATCGATTTAATCTGGCCCGAATCAATTTTCAATTAAATTCCACCGTAGGCTCTAAAAATTATGCCAATCACAATGGCGTAATCAATTTCGGATTCTGTGGCCGATAAGGCCTCCAATTTAATTTCTGAAGCGGAAAAATCAAACAGATATTCCTACGGTGAACAGATAGAAATTCAAAACCACATACTTTCACATAATGGTGCACAAAATCATATCAAAACACATAATCACATTCATATTACGGACCAATTAACATATTACGGAACAGGGGTATCACAGTCTTCCCCCCTTTAGGAAGTTTGGTCCTCCAAACTTAATTTACCTTTAGTCGAAACAATTCAGAACACTTTTCATTCAATGGTTCCAATCATTTTGATAGTTACCTGCTTAGTCTCAAAATCAAGCAACACTCTATTCTCAATCAGTCAAAGACTCAACTTTTCCTCCATGCAAGACTTGTATGGTGTCACACCAAATCTAGAGTGTAGGCTGTGGTTGTAAGCAAAGTCTGCCAACAATGGATAAATCTCCCAAACTCCCCGAAAAATCTACTGCACATATTTGGAGCATTTCTCCCAAAAGTTCTTTATAATTATACATCAACTTGTGGATGGAAAATAGCGCTGAATCACAATTCAGTTCCCATTGCCTCTTGAAGGCTTGTCAGAATTCAAACACATTTTGGGGTTCCTGTCTAAACAATAGATATTGGGACCCCATGCAAACAAGCAACCTTATTGATGTAACAGTGGCTAATCTACAAGCATTATAAAAAATTTCACAGGGAGGAAACGAGCAATTTAGTAATCCCATACACAAAAACTCAAACGGGACTTATACCTTGGGTGTCCGAGGTAGTCTCACAATGAAATTCGTAGTTACATATTCCCATTTCCATTCCGAAATAGATAGAGGTTGCAGTAGTTCCGCCAATAACTGTTATTCAACTCTGACTTGTTGGCACCGAAAACATTTAGACACAATTTCAACAATTTCCTTCTTCACAATAGGTCGCTAACATATTTATTTCAAAAGCCAACTAACTTTACCATAGGAGTTCGGTCTATTCCCTTGTCACAAAAGTTCAATTCATTCTCCAACAATTCCGCAATTCATAATCCAATTTGGTATTTAATTCAGTTTCTCATCACAGTTATTCAAGGTTAATCAAAAGTCTTCAGGAATTTAAAGTGAATCCGGGCACAAATCCCCGAGTCAACAAGGATAACAACGAAACAATCCACCACACGACATACGTAACTCATGTATCCCCATAGTACCAATTGTAAAGTACAATAACACTAAAGCAGTCCATTTCTAACATAATACATGTTCCCTTAATCATCCTACAGTTTACAATTCGGTTTAATATTCAATTCCCGGTTCCATCGAGTCTCTCTACATCATCTGATAGTTGTCCAAAGCATAAGACAATTCATGCATTAATCCCCATGACGTCAAGGGTAATATCAAAACAATCAATTACATGTCAAACACAATTTACACATCTTCGGATAATCAGGGTTTCTCAAAGCTTCTTGGATGTTAAAACATCTATATAATACCAAAGGATGACATTCCGAACAAAACAAAGGAATAATCGTCTCGGAATCAAAGCACACCCGTTCACGACCGTCGGTGGCCGACTCGAGATCGATTAGACAAACCCACCCGTACAAAACCGTCGGTGGCAAAAGAGATTTCTCAACAAAGGTGCTACATAGGCTTAACGTCCCCTAGCACGAAAGGACGTCTCAAGAATGTCATCAAAACAAACACAATATCACTTACTATAACCTGATTTCCCAAAATCCGATAACACCGAAACAAACACATAAAACATATTCTGATTAGTCGAGGACAAATATTCAGTACTGTTTTCAATCAAATCAATCTGTTGACATCGGTTTCCATAGCGTCAAACAAGCAAGAATATGACAACACACCAGCATTGTTCCTTAAGACACCCAATCACTGGATTTGCACAATTCAGTTCATTTATAACACATATGTCCTCAATAGTTAACGGTTGGCTCTCAATGGTGCCCATGGTTAGATCAATCTGTTGATAGCCCACAAGAGGTCTTTCAAATAAGTTAGGTATTCCAAACGGATTCAAGTTTTGGGTCTATCAGTTTTTCTGCCAAGAATAATCTGGCTATTTATTTATAAGCAATTCTTAATCCCGCTTAACAAAATCAAATTAGATAGAGGGTCTTATCAAATCAATCCAAGCAAAGGTCTTGTCAAAGTAAATCAAACAGAGGTCCCATCAAGTTATATCAAATGAGGGTTCTATCAGGCCAAATCAGACAAAGGTTCTATCAGATCGAATCAGATAAAAGTTTTCTCAAATGGGGTACATTTGGTTCCGTAAGGCTCACTTCGTTTGTTTAGGCACATGGCTGATAGTTTCACAACTGTCCTAAGTTTATCAGTTCTCAAGGTCATATCAAAATCATTCATCTCAACTGTTCATATCAAAGTATTTCAAGTCATGTACAATATGGCATTGTCCACATGAATTCAGGTATAGTTGCATATGCATGCAGTTGTTCATGTTGGGAGGTACGTATCATAATCAGTATAGCAGTTCCCAAATAAGTCTTATACGTAAGTACATGGTGCACAATAACACATTAAACAAAGTTCCTTGGTTGTACATAAGGTAGGGTCTGTTATACAAAAGTTCTAAATCAGTCACAAAACATAGGCTTACGAGTCAAGCTCAGTTTAGTCACGTAGTTCAGCCAATTTTCTACCAGTCCACATACATGGTCCGTAATTTGCAGAGTTTATTATTTGGGGTGCTCAACTCAGTTATACAATCACAAGGTCACAATTCCAGTAGTTTAGTCGTTAAAGACAGTAATATAACAAATCACCCTGAGCATAGGTTTAGATGTACAAGTGCATGTGCAGAGTTAATCAATATCCCAATACATATTCCACAGTTTTCCCAAATGAAGCATATACATTCAATGAATACGGTCTCGATTTGATGGGTCTAACCAATCTAGATACACATGCAGCAGATATGAAGGAATATGCCGATCCGAATCAAATAATATCCCAAGCAAAAATGTACACATGTACTAATTCAGAACCAATCAACACATAGGCATTCGTTTATAAACAGTATAGATACCTGGGATAACGGTTGCAGTATTCTGAGGGCTTTCTGGGATGAGTGCAATTACTCTATCCTGAGTAGCAATTCCTACCACTGGTACGGATTTAGCCGGGGCAGAGGATTCATTCACATTTCGTTCAATCCGAGGACAGTTCCTTACCGTATGGTCCATTTTACCACGTCTATAATGAGCCCCAGAAATCTGATAACAAACTCCTCGGTGTTTCTTACACTGGTGGTGGCAAAGGTTCTTGCCGTAGCGGCAACTGACGCTGTTGTCTCAAAATCTCTGCCAATTCTTATACCACTCTTTCCGGACTATCAAGTCGGGCTGTGGAAGAATCTTCCAACCCGTATGCCCTTAATTTGCCCATACTCTACACAAATTCTTATCGAACTTTACCGAATACTGGGATGCCCAATATGAAATTAAACACAAATACACATGGGTACATTCGCACATAGGCACATTGTTATATTCTCATTTCACATATCGTACGCAATTAATCACATACGTAACAGATAATTGCATACTTATCAAATATCGCATGCTGAACATCTACTAAGTAATTATATACTCAAATCATGTTCATATTTCACATAGACACCCATTTGCAGAATCGAATGCACATAAGCAACTTTTCATGATTCATATGTTCATGATTGTGCATTATAACAAAACAAACTTGTTGTACACATTAGTGCAGCAATTCATATCTCATATTCAAATCATGTGTGGTACTTCCTTTAGCGTAACATATCATGTTGGTCAAGCACATCAAGTTCCATAACGGAACCTCTGGTACCGGGTAACATATCTCATACATAGGCCACGGTATTGTTTCCCCCAGGCGAGGGCCTGCGCCATGGTATTATTTCCCCCGGGCTAGGGCCTCATGAGCATAAGCCACAGTATTATGTCCCCGGGGCGAGGGCCTCTGCTAAGGATACCACAATTACGTTTAAGGAAAATTTGGGCAATCATTCATTCATGCAAAAATAGCATTTCAGGGAACTCGTCATTTCATATCGTCAGAAAATATTTAAAGTTCACCATCTGATTAAACTTGCATCATACTTTATACAAAAGATACACAAGTGTGTATATACTAGAAAGCATGCATATTCGAACAATTTCAATGCAAGAAATTCACTATTTATAGCACATAATTATTCGTAACAAAAAGTTAAGCATATTATCGATGCTTCCAAATTCATACTTATGAATGCATCCTAGATCTTTTCTAGACGCTTATTGCTCATTTGGACAAGTGTGTGAGTTATTAACTCGTGCTCTGATACCACTCTGTCACGACCCGAATCCGCCCCTATGGGTTAAGGCCATAACCGGCCAGTAATCACGAGATTACCTACGGCCTCAAACCAAATAAGATAAGACTCATCAGAGTAAAATGGGCCAAATGGAAGCAAATTTAAAACTTTGTCCATAGAGCCGTGCTTATATGCACACCATAACATTCCATATGTACATATGTTAATAACTCACAACAGAAAGTGTAATGACATAAGACTCTATACAGACAGGATCATCCAAACTAAGTCAACCCATGAAAACTATATACAGACGTATTCAAAACTTCGCCAACCTGACAAAATGTAAATACATAACAAAAGGGCGAAGACGGGTCTCGTGCGTGAGACACAAGGGCTGATGTAGACGCGCCCTTGGGCTTCACTCTACAGTTCGGACTCAATTTGTGTCACGGTTCTAAATCTGAACCAAAGAGTCCAAATCCGGCAAATCGTTTTTGAGAAAACAGATTTTTGAAAGAAGCGCCAAACATGGACTGCTTTGCCAGATACAGAGTCGCCACCTAAATATTTTTTAATGGGGAAATTTAGGAAACCCTGACTCGATGCCAAAGGCCACGTGTCCGTCATCACCAAAGTTGTCTTGGCTCGGGAGCTTGGGTACGATCGGGGAAGGTCAGCTATGAGCACCCCCTTTCGCCCGGTCTGAAGACCGGCCTTTACTAACCATGATATCCGATTTTGAAAACGCTATGTGTTCTTGTTCCGGTTATTAGCCTAGAATTACTATGTTATGCGCACAGCAAACAAGTACAGACTAGATTGCCTAATTTGGAAACAAGCATTGCATATCCGTTTGTTTTAAAAAGTGCTTTGGAATTTGCTACTCGCAAGTAGGCTAAAACACGGATTTCAACGAGTTTTTCCAACTCAAGCAATCCAACCTCCACCCACAGGCATTCAAACAGTTTATCTCATATAAGCATTTAGCCTCATGGTGATCATGCTGTCATGTTAACATTCACACGCATGCGAGATGCTAAAGCGAAAATACTTACATCGTACTCCGCGCCAAAACAATAAACTAGTCAGCAAACATGCATGCCCTAGTTCATGTTAAGTGTCTAATGCAACACAAGCAATGGTGTAATCTAGACAGGCTCGGCTATCCTAAGCATGACATGTGAAATGCTACAAGTAACAAGTATTCAATTTGGAAATTGACATACAATGCGGTTTGTATGATGTACCGAGCCCGATGCGTGTAAACAAATGTATGGATGCAGGCATGCATTGCATAAGGTATGCTAAAATAGACGTGCCCTAATCTCCCATCATAAGCAGGTAAATAAAAGGGAAGAAAGACGTGGGGTTGGAAGACATACACACACCCACGCACACTTATTACAGAATTACCCTCGCTCGGAGGGACCAAAAGAATATACAAGCCAAATAACAAATCAACTAAATTAACTAAACAAATTAATCTAATTAAAACAGTAAAGCCCCTCGGGAAGCGGGTCAGATGCAGCACATGCTCAGGATTTGCTCGGAATCGCACTGCCATGCATAGTCTGCCTCTGTTTTCCCTGCTTTGCTCCTCTGAAAACTGCCAAAATCTCAGGAATGCCTCTCAGGACACTGGGGGATCCCGCCGGCCAAGTAAAATGACCACCGGCACTAGGATGTGGCCATCGGCACAAAATAGATCCACCGGCCATCGATTGACTGCCGGTCGGCACTAAATACTGCCGGCCGGCAATAAGTTCCTGCAGAACCTGCAACTCACAGCAGCAGAGGGCGAAATCTTGCATCGCAATGCAATTCAAGCTATTTATGCACCAATCACACTCCCTATTGTGTTAATGACTCAAGGGAGGATGTGTCTTGATTCTCGGGCCACCAATCACGCATTTCTATGCATGGTGGCCTAAAGGATCAAGTGTGCACTTCCATGTCAAATGAAATGCAAACCAATCAAACAAAATGAGGCCCAATTCCTATCACCAAATCAAGGAACAAGGCATGCATGTCTATGTGTGCAATCCTAAACATGTCAACTAGTATGCAACATGGGATGCAAACAAGAATGCTAGTATGCAAACACACATACAAGGCAAGCATGCAAACCAAGCAAAGGGGTGGACTTAAACATGACTTAGGCAACTCCAAATAGGCCCAAAATCAGTAGCCAAAGTGCCCAAAAAGGAAGGCTAAGCATACACACATGCATGCACATGTTAAGGCACAAACCTAAGCATTAAACAAGAACTCTCAAACACACTTGAAAGAGGCTAAACATGGACAATTGGCATGGAATGAAAAGCTTTAAAATCATGTCAAAATGTGGTGCCAAACCAACCCAAATGAGACAAGCATGAGCATGCAAGCATAGTCCAAGTAGTTGAGGCAAGTCATGAAGCCTTGAAGCACATTTAGCATAACGAACATGGCATGCATTAAACAACTAAAAACAGATTTTTAGCATGTTAAAACAAGGCCAAAGGACTACTTAGATGGCATCTAAGTGGCTCAAATTCAAAGGCATGCACAATGGTCAAAACATAGGGCATACAACACATGCTCTCAAAGCAACAAAGAGGCAACTAAGGCAAACATATGAGCATGCCAAAGGGACTGAAATTACATGTTGGATGGTTCCAAACCACCAAAATGATGCAATCAACACATGCTACACATTCACATACTTGAGGCATACAAGCCCGACAAGCCACAAATGCAAAGGAGCTATACTAAGCATGCCAAAATCGACCCAAACAACTATGGACAGACCTAAAGCATGGCAAAGTAAGCACAAAATATTCACAAGGCTAAGCCTAAAACATGCTCGAATAAAGGCTAACAACCTAAGACATATTAAGGGATCAAGGAGGCATTACATGGCAACTATACTAAACATGCATGGAGTACCAAAACCAACTTAATAAAAAGTTATAACATGGCAATATAATCATGAAATACAGCCATGGCATGCTCAACACACACTCTAACATAGGCTCCTTCAAGAGGCCAAAAATGGTCCCTTTCAAGGACAACAAGGAGAGGGGGTGGCCCTCCCCTTTTGGAGACTTCAAGGCACCATCTCCACCACTGAAATCCCTCAAGATTTCAGTGGTGAAGAGGCCCAAACACCAAAGTCTCGAAACTCGCACAAAATGGCACAAAACAAGGGCCTTGCAAGGCCTAAGAGGGGTCAAACTTCTCCAAAGCACAAAACACTCTTAATAAACTATCAAAAGGGCCTAAAAACAGAACTTTTTTATGTTATACACTAAACACAAAAACAGCTCTAAGATAGGTAGAAATAGGATGCAAAAATGGGGAATAAAAGGGAAGTTTCTTACCCTTGAAGACCACCTTCACAAATGATGCTCCAACAGCCCTTCTTGGCTTGAATCCACCTCCAAAACACTCAAACAAGCCTCCAAGAGTCTCAAGTCCAAGAGATAGTGTGTTAGTGTGTGTGTGTGAGCAAAAATGGCACAAAACACACACTTATAGAGATAGGAAATATATCTAACCCTAACCCTAGAACTCAAGCTTTACCAAGCTGTCTAAAATGTCTACCAAGTGTCTAACCTCCATGCCAAGAGAAGACCCTCTCCTATATAGGCAATTCCCTCTTGTAAAGCTTACAAAACAAGCCATTCAAGAGGGAAATCCCTCCATACACGTGTATGGAGGGGAATGGAGTGGGTGCCAGCTATCACAGCTGGCACAAAATATCTACAAAAAGTAGATGAACAGTGGTCGGCCACTCAAAATTGAGTGCCGACCGGCAACAAAGAGTGCCGACCGGCAATATATATTGCCGGTGGAAACAAAAACCAGCCGGTGGCCTCTAGCCACTGCCGGTGGTGTGTGGGGATGCCTCACAAGGCATTCCCTGCCCCTCCGAGGCAAAACACAAGTGTTTGGTGCAAAACCAGACACAAAATGGTCGAGTTCGGAGATCTTGAGACAAGGCGCGTAGCCGAGAACTCCGGGAACTCCAAACGAACACAAACATGGATAATCACCGAGTGTTCAAACGGTGACGTCCAAGTCTTGAGGACGGTCAAAAATGGGGTGTCTACAGTTGCCCCTCTTTGACAGAACTCGAAAGTCATAACAATGACGGGAGTGAATGTCAAAGCCCAGAGACGACCCATTTTTGACAAGGCCGAAGACTTGGACAAACTTGCAAGATGAACAAGGTATGCGCCTGAAGGCAGGGGAAAAATGCAACTGAAAATGCAAGAAGCGAAGCATAACTTATGATCATGCAAAGAAAGCTGTAACGAAGCACGCATGCCACAGTTTTAAGCTAGCATACACCAGACTACACTATAATGCAGAAAGGATGTAAGAGAAATATGTAATTCTCTGTACGTCTCACGCGGAGGATATAATACCTGTGTGGCTCGTCCGATTGCACCGGCCTCAAATGAACTGTACATACAATATCATGCCTGAAAAGAAAACAAACTTTAACAGGTACAATGTCGTTAGCAACATGCATGACAATGCAATGATGAATGCAAAATGATACGCAATATATACAAAAACTAAGTATAAACAATGCAAATAATAATGCAATGCAATTGAAACTATGCAAACTAAATGCAGAGCAATTGAATCATGATTCAATCATGAGCGGTTCGAAACTACACATATGTCAAATAGATTGATGGAAGTAACAAGTCCGTCTACCATAGAACGATGTCTGAACTATGAGTGATGTAGACGGACACAAGAACAAGTATTGGATGGAATGACATAAGTGGGGTGACAACCCGCTGAGGAGAGAACAATGATCCTAATGCCGAATGCAACAATTACACTACAATGCAATAGAAATGGATATGGCCTGTAGCCAAATCGTATTTTGCCTAGGAAAGGCATGTACACGTACAAGTCATGTCTAACATAGAAAAGGTGCCGCAACCCTCAAAGCACGTACACATGCAGAACTATGAGTGTATAGACGTGAAAAGTATGAGCACATACCAGACCAAGCTCAACAAGGAAAGGTGCGAGCCATAGATGGAAGATGATGCAGTGGATGCATGCAACTAAAATGCAATATATACAATATGCAATGGAATGGATATTTACAATGGATAAGTGAAGGCGAAACATGCGTATCGACGCAAGTGAAGAATGCACGACAATGCGGGTGGAAGCGAGACATGCGCGTCAACGCAAGTGGAGAATGCACGACAATGCGGGTGGAAGCGAAACATGCGCGTCAACGCAAGTGAAGAATGCACGACAATGCGGGTGGAAGCGAAACATGCGCGTCAACGCAAGTGAAGAATGCACGACAATGCGGGTGGATAATGCAGGGGGTGCATGCAAACTATAATGCAATATAGATGGATGTTTACAGAAAATGCATGACATATGCACTATATTACAACGAAATGCATGACATATGCATGGTTTTTTTTTTTTTTGGATTTTTTTTGAAATGCATGACATATGCAGTATTTACAATGATGCATGACATATGCAAGATTTATTTACAATGATGCATGACATATGCAACATTTTTTGTTTTGATTTTTTGAAATACGTGACATATGCAAGATTTATTTACAATGATGCATGACATATGCAACATTTATTTACAATGATGCATGACATATGCAAGATTTATTTACAATGCTGCGCAAGCAAGCAGGCATGAACCCAAACTACATCTCATGCAGAAAGGATTAAGGGAATCAAGCAATTCTCACAGCGCCTTACGCGGAGAAGGCTAAAAGCGACTATCGAGAACACCCGGAGTCTCAAACACAACATCTCTCAGCGTATCGTACGCAGGAGAGGAAAAGGCAAAGCAAAAAAGAAACCTCTCTGCGTAGTACACGCGAGAGAGGAAAGAGAAGAGCCTCTCAGCGTAGTACACGCGAGAGGGGAAAGACAAAAGCCTCCCAGCGTAGTGCACGCGAGAGAGGAAAGACAAAAGCCTCACACGAAGGGGGGGTGTGAGACAAAGCACGTGACGAGCGAGACCACGCGAGTCACAAAGGGAATGCAAGACACTGCAAATGAGACACTCATGCCAATGCAAGTGAGACACGCAAGCCAATGCAAATGAGGCGCGCATGCCAATGTAAATGAGGAGGCACACGTGCCAATGGACATGATAAACGATGCAAGTGTGACACGCATGCCACACGGGATGTAAAGTGAATGAGACAAATGAGACACGCCTGCCTCATAAGAATGGAAAATGATGCAAATGATGCAAATGAGACACGCGTGCCTCATAAGATGCAAGACAATGCAGATGGACTTAAATGCGTAACAACGCACGCACTTCGGAAGGCATGACGATGCATGGTATAAAATGCATGATAATGCACAAGAGATGTGCATGACAATGCAAGGGGTGCGTGTTACAACGCGTGCAGTACGTGCATAACAATGCAACTGTGAGGTGCGTGACGGCGCGATGCAATGCACCGAAATAGTGCGATGAACACGTGCAATGCACACGGGGCAACTTTTGAATCTTGCAAAAGACAAAAGGATACAAAAGGATACAATCATTGCATGAATTTGAGTGCTACGCACAGAAGACACGGTCCGAGGTCAAAACGGAGGCCGGTTGAACATCGGAGATACACTTTCTTGCACTTTCTTGAGATATGAAGACCAGAAACTACTCATATGGCCTAAACAAGGCTGTGGGAACACCACCGGCCGGGAGGGGAAGCCACCGGCTGTCCACCGGCTACAAAAGAATTCCATCGGCAGAATATTCTGCCGGCCGGCACAAAATGTTGCCGACCAGCAAAAAGTTGCTGAGTCGGGGCAGATTTGACTTTTCACCTCGGGTCTTTTAAAATAGGGTTTCTAAACCCTATTTCCTCATTTCTCTCCACCGAAAACAAGCTTTCTCTCTCTCTAGAGCCTTTTCCTCTCTCATTTCCTTGTTTTCTTCGCGTTCTCGCGCCTTTTCGTCGTTCGATTCGCGAAGTTTATCGCGTTTCGAACATTTTGGACCGATTGAAACTTCGTTTCGACGCTCCTTTTGCTATTTCCGCCTTTCCGGGACTTGTTCCCCTTGATTTCCTCTTCATTTCCGTGCCTTTTCACATTCCGACCTTTCCGGCCATTTTTCCGCCCTCCCGGGAGTTGACTTTTCGGTTGACTCTTCGTATTCTGACCCGATTTTCATTCTCCGGTCATTTTCTCATCTCTCTTGACATGGCCGACGACATTCCGCGCGGTGGGACTCCCTCGGATCACGAGATGGATCCCGGGGTCGAGCTCCTACCTTTGAGCGAGCGCCCGTTCGATCCGGCGACCTACCGGCCGGCGATTCATGTTCTGCCACCCGACGGACTGCGCCAGTTCAGGAGTTTCGACATGGCGTTGGATCCCGAGCTCCTACTACGTGAGCCTGACTCCCACCTATCCTCCAGCGCTTCCGAGGTAACCTTCTTTCTCTGTTTTACTTTCTGCAATATAGAACTCTTTAAACTGTCAACTGCCATAGCTAATTCGGTTCTTTAACTGCTTAGTTTGGATACACTGAAACACAGCCTTTTGTAGTCGATTACAAACGTGTTTGCAACTGATTATCTGTTTAAGACTCACACGCGCACCCACTGCACTAGCCTTGAGCCACTCAAACCACGGCACACACCGTATTTCACTGTAAACACTGACACCCGGTACCTGTTTGAATCTGAAAAACTTGCACGCATGCCACATTTGCACTGAACCACTCAAACATGCTGACGCATCACACGTTGTAGTTCACTGTAAGCACACCGGCACCCGGTATCCGTTTGAATCTAAAAATATGCACGCATGCCAAATTTGCACTGATTTTGACTGTTTCTTCAAAAACTGTACATTTTATATTGCTTCGCAATTACTCGTTTGAAAACAGGGAGATTCCCATACCATCCGCGGGTATGGGAATACCGTCGCCCGTGAGTGGTACGCTGAGCTTCCCGACGCGGTTCGCCATATCGTGGACCAGGCCGGCTTTGGCGCGTTCTGCAGAGGACTCTCCAGGCTCACCACATGTAGACCTCTCCTTGCCGCTCTGGTGGAGAGGTGGTGGGACACCACCGATTCATTTCATTTCTCCGCGGCTGGGGACATGACGATGACCCCTTACGATTTCTCGATGCTCACAGGCATCGGGGTGGGGGGTGATCCGATCCCTTTCGATATTGACATGGATGAGTGGACCGCAGCTCAGGTCTACTTGCTTGGCGCGGCACCGCCTCTCGCGCGTCCCGGCCTCGTCCGGTACTCCTGGTTTGAGGTGCAGTTCAGGGTCCTGCCCCTTCTTGTCGATGCAGCTCCGATGACCCCAGAGGTCGTGGAGAGATATGCACGCGGCTTCCTCATGTTCTTGTTTGGGACGACCATCTTCGCCAACCGGGCGAACACCGTGCCTCTCTGCCTTCTCAGCGCACTGGTGGATGTCAGAGACATTTTGCATTATGACTGGGGTGGCGCCGCTCTGGCCACTCTTTATGGATATATGAGCTCAGCCTCCCGTGGCAGCGGACAGTTGCTCGGGGGTTACTGGCGTGCTTGGGAGGTACATTTCTTTTTCTGCCTTTCATTTCCGTTCTTTATTTTCTGTACTCTGCACACTGCACACACTGTAGTCTGCTTCGCACTGGCTGTATACTGTACACACGGCACACACATACTCTGCTTTACACTGACTGTACACTGCTCACACTGTACACTCTGCACAATACACTGCACAACACACGGCTCTGCTATTTCTGCCTTTTATTCTGTATTCTGCTTTATCTGATAAATGCACTGGTATTTACTCTGCAGTTGTGGGTCTACGCCTACCTTCCTAGGCTCGCTCCTGTACCCGAGGCAGAGACCCCTCTGGTTGTCCCTTTTTCGCGTCGCTTTGATGGGAGATGCACCCGGAGGCCGCGCGAGACATTCAGTTTCTTCCGCCGCTACTTCGACACCATTACCCCTGCCGAGGTATGTTTTACTTACAGTTTATTTAGGTTACGCCTTTCCACTGCATATTTCAATAACAGTAGGTAACAAACTGTACTTCAATTTCAGATCACCTGGCGGCCGTGGGCTCCACTGCTAGCGATGATGAGGGATCGGTTTGCCGGTGCCGATGAGACCTCACGTTACCGGATTCTGCTCGAGGGCCCGGTCTGTCGGGCTTGGTACATGGGTGAGCGTTTCTTGCGTCAGACCCTAGGCCTACCTGAGCAGATAGTCCCGGTGCACCCTCCTGAGCACATGCGGGATACGGAGAGATTCACTACCGAGCTAATGGCGGACTACACCGTTGGCTGGGAGGCAGACGATTTCAGAGGCAAGAGCGACTACTCGAAGTACGTCCGGACCTTTATCATGCGACCTTTGAGCGGCGACCGCCGGGTGGAGAGAGAGAGACCAGCGGCGCCAGCGGCTAGAGTGGGAGCGGGGGCTGGAGGGGGAGCGCCGAGGAGGGCTCGAGTCCGTGGCAGGGGCGGAGTCCAGCGAGGGTGAGGGACCGGTTGGCCTGCTCTGCCCGCTGCATTGACTTTCAGAGGGCAGGGTGGGGGGACCTACCAGATCCCCTTCGCCCCTCCGCCGGCTGATCATGAGTTTGTCGGTATCCTCGACTTGCCTCCGGTATGTATTACTGCATTCTTCATCTTGCACTATTATTTCATTTCAGTTTATTTGACATTCGACAGAATATTGATGCCTCTGATACTTTTGCAGGCGTCTTCTGAGTATACCCGGCAGTCATTGGAGATGAATGCCTCCATGATGGGGATGCTACAGTGGACATTCAACCTCCTAGCCCTTTACAGCATTCCGGTATGTTCTTTCTGACCACGGCCTCAAACCATACACAAACTGCTTTACATAATCTGATGCACAACACAACATCTGATAAACTGCTCACGGCATCTGATACATTGTACTCACACATTGCATTCTGCACTGATTCACTGCTTACGGCATTCACATACACACTGTATTCTGTACTGATTCACTGCTCACGGCATCCATAGACCGTACTCATACACTGCATTCTGCACTGATTCATTGCTCACGGCACCCACACACTGTACTCATACACTGCATTCTGCACTGATTCATTGCTCACGGCACTCATAGACTGTACTCATACACTGCATTCTGCACTGATTCATTGCTCACGGCACTCATAGGCTGTACTCATACACTGCATTCTACACTGATTTACTGCTCACAGTATTCTGATACATTTGCCTTTATGCTTTTTCAGCCTCCCTTCCAGATTCCTCCGGTGGGTGGCGCGCCAGCTGGACCTCCCATTTCTACCCGGGATGGCAGAGCATATCCCCGTACCAGAGGGGGGCGCACTCATGTCGGGAGCAGCTCGCGGGCTCCAGTTCCGGATGATGAGTCTGAGGCAGAGACAGAGGCAGAGGAGACCGGTGATGGCTCAGACTCGAGCTCAGACGGCGATGCCCCTAGCGGTGCCCCTGTTGATGACGCTCCTGGACCTTCGTCCAGGAAGAGGACCTGGACAGCTTGACGGCCCCGGAGCCATTTTGACATTTGATACAGATTTTTACTGTTTTTCTTCCTTTTTGCATTTTCCCCTTTTGGTTAGTAGTTAGGGTACTTTGTACTGCCGCAGGCAGATTTTGTTTCCAAAACTTATGTACTTGAAAAGATGATATGAAATGAAACAAACTTTTTGTCTTGAAAAAGAGTGTTTACATTTGTGTATATTCCATACCTTGCACTGTATTGCATCATATTACACCTCAAATGTAAATGATATTGATCTGTTGTCTGAAAAATGTACACTTGCAATTGAGCACTTGCACTATGATAATCGGATGACCAACCAACTAACAGCAAACAATTCATACAAACCACTGCTCAACCTGGACACACAACCCATACTCTACTGGGGATTGATCTGCATACAGCTCATAACACAGCATTCGGTTCATTCCGCACACAGCAAACCCTGAACGAACAGTCCCAATCTAACAAGACGGACCACAAAAGCTGACACGGTTGTAGTTGAAACACACTCGGATGTCCCAAATTTTCCCTTTCCTTCTCTTGCTTCGCACGAATGTAGAGAATGGCACAGCATTCTGAGCACAAACAATTTTTTTTTGAAATAAAGAAGGGTTTTCAACTGGGGTATCGAGCCTACCACAGAACACAGCGGAGGGACTCAAACAAAGAAACAAAAGGCACGCGACCTGAACACAACGAGACACACTCGGAACAGACTCAAAGCCAAAAACGAAACCGACAAATCAAAAGACACGACACACGGACATGTTTACACAAGGAGAGACCTCGAATCTCGGGGAGCCAGTTCCTCGGGGTACTTCCCACCCTTTCTGATTTGTGATTCTCACATCGCTCGGCCCTCAGACTCGGTTTTTCTCTCAAAACAAACCTCTTGCTCACTTCTCTCTCTGCTTACACCTCTCTATTCTTTATTTTCTCATTTTTCATCCCTCCCCAGGGTGATTGACGGATGAATAGGAAGTCGCAGGTTCACACCCAGCACTGTTAGCTCACGGCTATTCCTCCCAGTAGATAGAGCGCCTTTCTGGCAAATATGTTGACGGGGGAAAGACAGAAGACCTGACTCAATTGTGCCCCTAGTTCGTCACTTTGACCATTTTTTGTTTTCTTCCTAAAACAGTTTTGATCAAAATGAGAGTTAGATTAACATACTTGTTCGATTTTTGATTTGAAAATCATGCGAATCAGGCTGTGAGCACTGAAAATTCTCCTTTTTGGGTCCAAACATGGTCCAATTTTGAAAAATGAAATAGTTTTCGAGAAAATAGTCAACTTTAGTAAAAATTTTCAAAAACTAGTTTTGCAAACAATCAACGCTCAACGAGCGCGGAACTTACCCTCGAGATATGCAACCTCGGATCGGGGACGATGGAAAATTGCCCCTGGCTTAAAAGGGGGGGGGGAATACGGCAACGGAAAGTTGCCCCTGGTTTAGGCAACAACTCAGGGCAACTTATGGCAATGTATGGCAACGGAAGGTTGCCCCTTGTTTGGATGATGCCGCGGCATTCTGTAAGCCAGTCCTCGTTGATGACGATCGGATCCTCGGACGCGGAGGAGGCGAAGACGGTTTGAATCAATATATGGACACAGTCACCTGGAAGGCATTGGTGGTTGGACTTCAAGAGGAAGTTGGTCACGTAATTCCAGGTTGCTGCAATCGAGACATTGGATTCGGAGGAGGCAAAAGTGATCAAAACCATGACATGGACTGAGACGCTATGGAAGCGTTGGGGGCTGGACTTCAAGATGAAGTTGCCTACGTATCCCAAACATGGGAATCAAGCCTTACGTAGTTCCGGTTAAGGTACACTCGGGTATTTTAACCTTCACTGTTTAGGCTCTAACTTTTGCCAAGGTGCCCGATGCGGGTTTTCGACCCTGCGAGCTATGTTTTTCTTTTTCTTCTTTTTCTTTTTTTTTTTTTTTAATTTCTTTTCTTTCTTTGCTTTTGCTATTCTTTGTTCTTTTCTTTTCTTTTTTTGCTTCTTTTTCGTCTCTTTTTTTCTTTGCTTTTTTCTTGCTCTAACTTTTGCCTGGATCGCCCTTTCGGGTTTTCGGCCCAGCGAGCCTCTCAAAGGGTAAAAGTGTAGCAAGCCCCATGCCAAATGGTTTTGAGATTGAAGCCTTTCCGTGTCCAGGAGAATGACCGTTGTGTTGATTTGCAGAAAAGTCCACAACGGCTGCTTTGCAAGCTTCCTCTGGTAAGGTCTAATCTTTTTGACTCGACCTTGGTGCTTCCTGTTCGGGGGCTGCTTCAAATCAGACCACACAGGCCTCGCGTTGTGGTTGACTTTTGAACATTCTGGATGCAAATCCAAGGTTTTGAAGAATGAGGGGTCGAGTCTCGAGGCTGAGAGCGATCCTGGGCTGCACAATCTCAAGAGCGATTCCACACAGGTCTTCGCAAGACTGCGCGAAACATTTTGTTTTTGAAAGTTTTTAAGAAAGCGACAAATCGCTCGCGCAGAAGATAGTGTGGGACCAGTCTGGATCGAACCAGGATCCTTCTCAGTACTCACGCCGACAAGCATGATTTCATTCATAAAAAAGCTTAGCATGCCTGTCGTTCTCTCAAAAATGATCAAAGTTTTGCAAAACCCGAGGAATTCCTTCCTCTTTGTTTTCATGACCGCAGTGTTCGAAAAGGGGTTTTTAAAAAGCTTAGGTCATTACAACGATGTTCAAGGCACAAGAAAGTAGGTTGTATGTACTGTCGTTCCATTCACATCCCCTGGCACAACTAGCTGAAACAACAACAAGCACGGAAACGTAATAGCCGTAGCTGTTTAATTCAACTTTGTGGGTATAACTGGCTCCTCGGCATCGACAGACTCAAAAAGCAAAAACGACTAATTACAAGACAAAACGGTGTTTGAGGCAACAACCCCGAAAGCACCTGGTATACTATACAAGAGGGACTGACTCGTTACAACAAGACAGACCCTGTAAGCAAAAGGACTGACTCAGTGAAAAGAGACAGACTCAAAACAAAAGAAAAGACCTGCCCTGATACCCAAGCCAGAGCTTACAAAATTAGCAACCGCAGATGCTCAAAAATGCGTGCCAGACGCCACATTCAAAAATATGTCAAGTACCGCCCGCAGGTGGTCCACTTCCTTATTACATGCTTGCACTATCGGTATCTTCAAATTCCAAGAACTCTGTAGTGACTGACTTGGCCGAGGTAGGCGGGAGGATAACTTCGTTGTCAATCAAATCCTGCACCTCATGACGGAGGCGGAAGCAATTGTCAGTAGGGTGGCCTGTCTGCTGGTGGTACGCACAGTACTGAGCAGGATCATGCGTAGCAGGGAGATTCTTCGGGAGGGGTCGGGGTTCAAGAGGTGTAAGATGCCCCTTTTTGGCCAAAATCAAAAGTGCCCTAGACAAAGGCATGTAAAGAGGATGGAAGACTCGGCGCCCTCGAGGCAGGTACTTTGGAGCCTGAGCACTCTTGCTAGATGCACTAGCGAACGGATCGGCGGGTGCGGTCTTGGATTTCTGATCCTTCCCGGCTGCAGGGTTGGGAGCGGGAAGAACTGTTTTGGCGTGACGGGGCCTATCCCGGTTCTCTGATTGACTGGAACTGCCCTCAGGCGGAGTGGGGAAAGCGTCCTCCACAGCTTTTGTCACAACTGCAGATATCTGTAGCTTGTTCATCCCCCTGGCTTTCAAAGCCTCTACTGCCCACAGCAGTTGTTCGACAGGGTTGGCATCTGCCTTCGTCTTACCTTTGTCTCTGGCCTCAGCCTGATCTAGGATTTGAGTTGGTGTTGACATGTCATAGTTATAACTGGAGGCCATCTCCGGTTGACTAAGTTCAATAACAATTCGGCCCAACAGCGGGGGCTCCTGGGGTACAAAGCTCCCGGCATATGGTGCGGCTGGCGGTGAAGCAGACATCCCATAGGCGAGATCCGCCACGGATCTTTAAAGCTCACCTATCATTCCCATTAGTTCAAATGTAGTAGGCTCGCGAGCCTGATATAGTTGAGGGGCCCAAACTGGATGCGCAGCCGGTGATCTGGGTGGATGCGGCATATCAACAGTAGTCTCATTGTGTAGGGTGATTCCTTGATCCAACGCGGCCGTCATGACCACGAACTCTTTTGAATTCTGCGTCATGCTACGTCCTGCCTCAGCAAGGAGAAGACACTAACTGTTTTGGGTCGACTCTCCGAACCTCTAAACTGAAACGGAAAACAAACAGTATTTCAGCCCCAAACAGATCGAAACACGGGTGTAGCCGAACAACTGCACTCTACTACTGATCACTATTCCCCAGAATCACTGTTCAAAACTGAACTGATACCCGTAGACACAACTGATTCTCAACAACACTGATACTAGTGCCCTCGGGTCTGATGCTCAAACTTTGTAAACTGATATATGCGTTCCCTGCAGAGATACACTCTAAAAGCACATAGCAGATAAATGAGAGCCAATACACCCCTATGTTGGGGTAGGGTTTCCCTGTCCTATTTTGTCAGGAGCTAGGGCTTCACTACGCACACAGCGGTTTCAAACAACCTATATCGGGTAAGCAACCTGTCCTAGTTTGGAATGGTCACTATGGATCCGAATATGCACTAGGTCGAATGGTCAAAAAGGGTGCCCCGGTAAAACCGGGGTTTGTGTTCCCATACTGGCAGAGCCCGTAACCGGTCAGCCTTATGGTCATGTCTTGACAAGACAAGCCTCCAGCAAACCGCTCAGGAATAACAGATGGCCAACACGGTGTCCTAGGCGCACCAATGCACATGCAATGCAAAGAGACACATAAATGAAATCAAAACGGGATATCACGAGTTCGAGTCAAGCTCTCTAAACCTCCCCAGCAGAGTCGCCAGAAACTGTAGACGCGCCCTTGGGCTTCACTCTACAGTTCAGACTCAATTTGTGTCACGGTTCTAAATCTGAACCAAAGAGTCCAAATCCGGCAAATCGTTTTTGAGAAAACAATTTTTGAAAGAAGTGCCAAACATGGACTGCTTTGCCAGATACAGAGTCGCCACCTAAATATTTTTTAATAGGGAAATTTAGGAAACCCTGACTCGGTGCCAAAGGCCACGTGTCCGTCATCACCAAAGTTGTCTTGGCTCGGGAGCTTGGGTACGATCGGGGAAGGTCAGCTATGAGCACCCCCTTTCGCCCGGTCTGAAGACCGGCCTTTACTAACCATGATATCCGATTTTGAAAACGTTATGTGTTCTTGTTCCGGTTATTAGCCTAGAATTACTATGTTATGCGCACAGCAAACAAGTACAGACTAGATTGCCTAATTTGGAAACAAGCATTGCATATCCGTTTGTTTTAAAAAGTGCTTTGGAATTTGCTACTCGCAAGTAGGCTAAAACACGGATTTCAACGAGTTTTTCCAACTCAAGCAATCCAACCTCCACCCACAGGCATTCAAACAGTTTATCTCATATAAGCATTTAGCCTCATGGTGATCATGCTGTCATGTTAACATTCACACGCATGCGAGATGCTAAAGCGAAAATACTTACATCGTACTCCGCGCCAAAACAATAAACTAGTCAGCAAACATGCATGCCCTAGTTCATGTTAAGTGTCTAATGCAACACAAGCAATGGTGTAATCTAGACAGGCTCGGCTATCCTAAGCATGACATGTGAAATGCTACAAGTAACAAGTATTCAATTTGGAAATTGACATACAATGCGGTTTGTATGATGTACCGAGCCCGATGCGTGTAAACAAATGTATGGATGCAGGCATGCATTGCATAAGGTATGCTAAAATAGACGTGCCCTAATCTACCATCATAAGCAGGTAAATAAAAGGGAAGAAAGACGTGGGGTTGGAAGACATACACACACCCACGCACACTTATTACAGAATTACCCTCGCTCGGAGGGACCAAAAGAATATACAAGCCAAATAACAAATCAACTAAATTAACTAAACAAATTAATCTAATTAAAACAGTAAAGCCCCTCGGGAAGCGGGTCAGATGCAGCACATGCTCAGGATTTGCTCGGAATCGCACTGCCATGCATAGTCTGCCTCTGTTTTCCCTGCTTTGCTCCTCTGAAAACTGCCAAAATCTCAGGAATGCCTCTCAGGACACTGGGGGATCCCACCGGCCAAGTAAAATGACCACCGGCACTAGGATGTGGCCATCGGCACAAAATAGATCCACCGGCCATCGATTGACTGCCGGTCGGCACTAAATACTGCCGGCCGGCAATAAGTTCCTGCAGAACCTGCAACTCACAGCAGCAGAGGGCGAAATCTTGCATGGCAATGCAATTCAAGCTATTTATGCACCAATCACACTCCCTATTGTTAATGACTCAAGGGAGGATGTGTCTTGATTCTCGGGCCACCAATCACGCATTTCTATGCATGGTGGCCTAAAGGATCAAGTGTGCACTTCCATGTCAAATGAAATGCAAACCAATCAAACAAAATGAGGCCCAATTCCTATCACCAAATCAAGGAACAAGGCATGCATGTCTATGTGTGCAATCCTAAACATGTCAACTAGTATGCAACATGGGATGCAAACAAGAATGCTAGTATGCAAACACACATACAAGGCAAGCATGCAAACCAAGCAAAGGGGTGGACTTAAACATGACTTAGGCAACTCCAAATAGGCCCAAAATCAGTAGCCAAAGTGCCCAAAAAGGAAGGCTAAGCATACACACATGCATGCACATGTTAAGGCACAAACCTAAGCATTAAACAAGCAACTCTCAAACACACTTGAAAGAGGCTAAACATGGACAATTGGCATGGAATGAAAAGCTTTAAAATCATGTCAAAATGTGGTGCCAAACCAACCCAAATGAGACAAGCATGAGCATGCAAGCATAGTCCAAGTAGTTGAGGCAAGTCATGAAGCCTTGAAGCACATTTAGCATAACGAACATGGCATGCATTAAACAACTAAAAACAGATTTTTAGCATGTTAAAACAAGGCCAAAGGACTACTTAGATGGCATCTAAGTGGCTCAAATTCAAAGGCATGCACAATGGTCAAAACATAGGGCATACAACACATGCTCTCAAAGCAACAAAGAGGCAACTAAGGCAAACATATGAGCATGCCAAAGGGACTGAAATTACATGTTGGATGGTTCCAAACCACCAAAATGATGCAATCAACACATGCTACACATTCACATACTTGAGGCATACAAGCCCGACAAGCCACAAATGCAAAGGAGCTATACTAAGCATGCCAAAATCGACCCAAACAACTATGGACAGACCTAAAGCATGGCAAAGTAAGCACAAAATATTCACAAGGCTAAGCCTAAAACATGCTCGAATAAAGGCTAACAACCTAAGACATATTAAGGGATCAAGGAGGCATTACATGGCAACTATACTAAACATGCATGGAGTACCAAAACCAACTTAATAAAAAGTTATAACATGGCAATATAAGCATGAAATACAGCCATGGCATGCTCAACACACACTCTAACATAGGCTCCTTCAAGAGGCCAAAAATGGTCCCTTTCAAGGACAACAAGGAGAGGGGGTGGCCCTCCCCTTTTGGAGACTTCAAGGCACCATCTCCACCACTGAAATCCCTCAAGATTTCAGTGGTGAAGAGGCCCAAACACCAAAGTCTCGAAACTCGCACAAAATGGCACAAAACAAGGGCCTTGCAAGGCCTAAGAGGGGTCAAACTTCTCCAAAGCACAAAACACTCTTAATAAACTATCAAAAGGGCCTAAAAACAGAACTTTTTTATGTTATACACTAAACACAAAAACAGCTCTAAGATAGGTAGAAATAGGATGCAAAAATGGGGAATAAAAGGGAAGTTTCTTACCCTTGAAGACCACCTTCACAAATGATGCTCCAACAGCCCTTCTTGGCTTGAATCCACCTCCAAAACACTCAAACAAGCCTCCAAGAGTCTCAAGTCCAAGAGATAGTGTGTTAGTGTGTGTGTGTGAGCAAAAATGGCACAAAACACACACTTATAGAGATAGGAAATATATCTAACCCTAACCCTAGAACTCAAGCTTTACCAAGCTGTCTAAAATGTCTACCAAGTGTCTAACCTCCATGCCAAGAGAAGACCCTCTCCTATATAGGCAATTCCCTCTTGTAAAGCTTACAAAACAAGCCATTCAAGAGGGAAATCCCTCCATACACGTGTATGGAGGGGAATGGAGTGGGTGCCAGCTATCACAGCTGGCACAAAATATCTACAAAAAGTAGATGAACAGTGGTCGGCCACTCAAAATTGAGTGCCGACCGGCAACAAAGAGTGCCGACCGGCAATATATATTGCCGGTGGAAACAAAAACCAGCCGGTGGCCTCTAGCCACTGCCGGTGGTGTGTGGGGATGCCTCACAAGGCATTCCCTGCCCCTCCGAGGCAAAACACAAGTGTTTGGTGCAAAACCAGACACAAAATGGTCGAGTTCGGAGATCTTGAGACAAGGCGCGTAGCCGAGAACTCCGGGAACTCCAAACGAACACAAACATGGATAATCACCGAGTGTTCAAACGGTGACGTCCAAGTCTTGAGGACGGTCAAAAATGGGGTGTCTACAGTTGCCCCTCTTTGACAGAACTCGAAAGTCATAACAATGACGGGAGTGAATGTCAAAGCCCAGAGACGACCCATTTTTGACAAGGCCGAAGACTTGGACAAACTTGCAAGATGAACAAGGTATGCGCCTGAAGGCAGGGGAAAAATGCAACTGAAAATGCAAGAAGCGAAGCATAACTTATGATCATGCAAAGAAAGCTGTAACGAAGCACGCATGCCACAGTTTTAAGCTAGCATACACCAGACTACACTATAATGCAGAAAGGATGTAAGAGAAATATGTAATTCTCTGTACGTCTCACGCGGAGGATATAATACCTGTGTGGCTCGTCCGATTGCACCGGCCTCAAATGAACTGTACATACAATATCATGCCTGAAAAGAAAACAAACTTTAACAGGTACAATGTCGTTAGCAACATGCATGACAATGCAATGATGAATGCAAAATGATACGCAATATATACAAAAACTAAGTATAAACAATGCAAATAATAATGCAATGCAATTGAAACTATGCAAACTAAATGCAGAGCAATTGAATCATGATTCAATCATGAGCGGTTCGAAACTACACATATGTCAAATAGATTGATGGAAGTAACAAGTCCGTCTACCATAGAACGATGTCTGAACTATGAGTGATGTAGACGGACACAAGAACAAGTATTGGATGGAATGACATAAGTGGGGTGACAACCCGCTGAGGAGAGAACAATGATCCTAATGCCGAATGCAACAATTACACTACAATGCAATAGAAATGGATATGGCCTGTAGCCAAATCGTATTTTGCCTAGGAAAGGCATGTACACGTACAAGTCATGTCTAACATAGAAAAGGTGCCGCAACCCTCAAAGCACGTACACATGCAGAACTATGAGTGTATAGACGTGAAAAGTATGAGCACATACCAGACCAAGCTCAACAAGGAAAGGTGCGAGCCATAGATGGAAGATGATGCAGTGGATGCATGCAACTAAAATGCAATATATACAATATGCAATGGAATGGATATTTACAATGGATAAGTGAAGGCGAAACATGCGTATCGACGCAAGTGAAGAATGCACGACAATGCGGGTGGAAGCGAGACATGCGCGTCAACGCAAGTGGAGAATGCACGACAATGCGGGTGGAAGCGAAACATGCGCGTCAACGCAAGTGAAGAATGCACGACAATGCGGGTGGAAGCGAAACATGCGCGTCAACGCAAGTGAAGAATGCACGACAATGCGGGTGGATAATGCAGGGGGTGCATGCAAACTATAATGCAATATAGATGGATGTTTACAGAAAATGCATGACATATGCACTATATTACAACGAAATGCATGACATATGCATGGTTTTTTTTTTTTTTGGATTTTTTTTGAAATGCATGACATATGCAGTATTTACAATGATGCATGACATATGCAAGATTTATTTACAATGATGCATGACATATGCAACATTTTTTGTTTTGATTTTTTGAAATACGTGACATATGCAAGATTTATTTACAATGATGCATGACATATGCAACATTTATTTACAATGATGCATGACATATGCAAGATTTATTTACAATGCTGCGCAAGCAAGCAGGCATGAACCCAAACTACATCTCATGCAGAAAGGATTAAGGGAATCAAGCAATTCTCACAGCGCCTTACGCGGAGAAGGCTAAAAGCGACTATCGAGAACACCCGGAGTCTCAAACACAACATCTCTCAGCGTATCGTACGCAGGAGAGGAAAAGGCAAAGCAAAAAAGAAACCTCTCTGCGTAGTACACGCGAGAGAGGAAAGAGAAGAGCCTCTCAGCGTAGTACACGCGAGAGGGGAAAGACAAAAGCCTCCCAGCGTAGTGCACGCGAGAGAGGAAAGACAAAAGCCTCACACGAAGGGGGGGTGTGAGACAAAGCACGTGACGAGCGAGACCACGCGAGTCACAAAGGGAATGCAAGACACTGCAAATGAGACACTCATGCCAATGCAAGTGAGACACGCAAGCCAATGCAAATGAGGCGCGCATGCCAATGTAAATGAGGAGGCACACGTGCCAATGGACATGATAAACGATGCAAGTGTGACACGCATGCCACACGGGATGTAAAGTGAATGAGACAAATGAGACACGCCTGCCTCATAAGAATGGAAAATGATGCAAATGATGCAAATGAGACACGCGTGCCTCATAAGATGCAAGACAATGCAGATGGACTTAAATGCGTAACAACGCACGCACTTCGGAAGGCATGACGATGCATGGTATAAAATGCATGATAATGCACAAGAGATGTGCATGACAATGCAAGGGGTGCGTGTTACAACGCGTGCAGTACGTGCATAACAATGCAACTGTGAGGTGCGTGACGGCGCGATGCAATGCACCGAAATAGTGCGATGAACACGTGCAATGCACACGGGGCAACTTTTGAATCTTGCAAAAGACAAAAGGATACAAAAGGATACAATCATTGCATGAATTTGAGTGCTACGCACAGAAGACACGGTCCGAGGTCAAAACGGAGGCCGGTTGAACATCGGAGATACACTTTCTTGCACTTTCTTGAGATATGAAGACCAGAAACTACTCATATGGCCTAAACAAGGCTGTGGGAACACCACCGGCCGGGAGGGGAAGCCACCGGCTGTCCACCGGCTACAAAAGAATTCCATCGGCAGAATATTCTGCCGGCCGGCACAAAATGTTGCCGACCAGCAAAAAGTTGCTGAGTCGGGGCAGATTTGACTTTTCACCTCGGGTCTTTTAAAATAGGGTTTCTAAACCCTATTTCCTCATTTCTCTCCACCGAAAACAAGCTTTCTCTCTCTCTAGAGCCTTTTCCTCTCTCATTTCCTTGTTTTCTTCGCGTTCTCGCGCCTTTTCGTCGTTCGATTCGCGAAGTTTATCGCGTTTCGAACATTTTGGACCGATTGAAACTTCGTTTCGACGCTCCTTTTGCTATTTCCGCCTTTCCGGGACTTGTTCCCCTTGATTTCCTCTTCATTTCCGTGCCTTTTCACATTCCGACCTTTCCGGCCATTTTTCCGCCCTCCCGGGAGTTGACTTTTCGGTTGACTCTTCGTATTCTGACCCGATTTTCATTCTCCGGTCATTTTCTCATCTCTCTTGACATGGCCGACGACATTCCGCGCGGTGGGACTCCCTCGGATCACGAGATGGATCCCGGGGTCGAGCTCCTACCTTTGAGCGAGCGCCCGTTCGATCCGGCGACCTACCGGCCGGCGATTCATGTTCTGCCACCCGACGGACTGCGCCAGTTCAGGAGTTTCGACATGGCGTTGGATCCCGAGCTCCTACTACGTGAGCCTGACTCCCACCTATCCTCCAGCGCTTCCGAGGTAACCTTCTTTCTCTGTTTTACTTTCTGCAATATAGAACTCTTTAAACTGTCAACTGCCATAGCTAATTCGGTTCTTTAACTGCTTAGTTTGGATACACTGAAACACAGCCTTTTGTAGTCGATTACAAACGTGTTTGCAACTGATTATCTGTTTAAGACTCACACGCGCACCCACTGCACTAGCCTTGAGCCACTCAAACCACGGCACACACCGTATTTCACTGTAAACACTGACACCCGGTACCTGTTTGAATCTGAAAAACTTGCACGCATGCCACATTTGCACTGAACCACTCAAACATGCTGACGCATCACACGTTGTAGTTCACTGTAAGCACACCGGCACCCGGTATCCGTTTGAATCTAAAAATATGCACGCATGCCAAATTTGCACTGATTTTGACTGTTTCTTCAAAAACTGTACATTTTATATTGCTTCGCAATTACTCGTTTGAAAACAGGGAGATTCCCATACCATCCGCGGGTATGGGAATACCGTCGCCCGTGAGTGGTACGCTGAGCTTCCCGACGCGGTTCGCCATATCGTGGACCAGGCCGGCTTTGGCGCGTTCTGCAGAGGACTCTCCAGGCTCACCACATGTAGACCTCTCCTTGCCGCTCTGGTGGAGAGGTGGTGGGACACCACCGATTCATTTCATTTCTCCGCGGCTGGGGACATGACGATGACCCCTTACGATTTCTCGATGCTCACAGGCATCGGGGTGGGGGGTGATCCGATCCCTTTCGATATTGACATGGATGAGTGGACCGCAGCTCAGGTCTACTTGCTTGGCGCGGCACCGCCTCTCGCGCGTCCCGGCCTCGTCCGGTACTCCTGGTTTGAGGTGCAGTTCAGGGTCCTGCCCCTTCTTGTCGATGCAGCTCCGATGACCCCAGAGGTCGTGGAGAGATATGCACGCGGCTTCCTCATGTTCTTGTTTGGGACGACCATCTTCGCCAACCGGGCGAACACCGTGCCTCTCTGCCTTCTCAGCGCACTGGTGGATGTCAGAGACATTTTGCATTATGACTGGGGTGGCGCCGCTCTGGCCACTCTTTATGGATATATGAGCTCAGCCTCCCGTGGCAGCGGACAGTTGCTCGGGGGTTACTGGCGTGCTTGGGAGGTACATTTCTTTTTCTGCCTTTCATTTCCGTTCTTTATTTTCTGTACTCTGCACACTGCACACACTGTAGTCTGCTTCGCACTGGCTGTATACTGTACACACGGCACACACATACTCTGCTTTACACTGACTGTACACTGCTCACACTGTACACTCTGCACAATACACTGCACAACACACGGCTCTGCTATTTCTGCCTTTTATTCTGTATTCTGCTTTATCTGATAAATGCACTGGTATTTACTCTGCAGTTGTGGGTCTACGCCTACCTTCCTAGGCTCGCTCCTGTACCCGAGGCAGAGACCCCTCTGGTTGTCCCTTTTTCGCGTCGCTTTGATGGGAGATGCACCCGGAGGCCGCGCGAGACATTCAGTTTCTTCCGCCGCTACTTCGACACCATTACCCCTGCCGAGGTATGTTTTACTTACAGTTTATTTAGGTTACGCCTTTCCACTGCATATTTCAATAACAGTAGGTAACAAACTGTACTTCAATTTCAGATCACCTGGCGGCCGTGGGCTCCACTGCTAGCGATGATGAGGGATCGGTTTGCCGGTGCCGATGAGACCTCACGTTACCGGATTCTGCTCGAGGGCCCGGTCTGTCGGGCTTGGTACATGGGTGAGCGTTTCTTGCGTCAGACCCTAGGCCTACCTGAGCAGATAGTCCCGGTGCACCCTCCTGAGCACATGCGGGATACGGAGAGATTCACTACCGAGCTAATGGCGGACTACACCGTTGGCTGGGAGGCAGACGATTTCAGAGGCAAGAGCGACTACTCGAAGTACGTCCGGACCTTTATCATGCGACCTTTGAGCGGCGACCGCCGGGTGGAGAGAGAGAGACCAGCGGCGCCAGCGGCTAGAGTGGGAGCGGGGGCTGGAGGGGGAGCGCCGAGGAGGGCTCGAGTCCGTGGCAGGGGCGGAGTCCAGCGAGGGTGAGGGACCGGTTGGCCTGCTCTGCCCGCTGCATTGACTTTCAGAGGGCAGGGTGGGGGGACCTACCAGATCCCCTTCGCCCCTCCGCCGGCTGATCATGAGTTTGTCGGTATCCTCGACTTGCCTCCGGTATGTATTACTGCATTCTTCATCTTGCACTATTATTTCATTTCAGTTTATTTGACATTCGACAGAATATTGATGCCTCTGATACTTTTGCAGGCGTCTTCTGAGTATACCCGGCAGTCATTGGAGATGAATGCCTCCATGATGGGGATGCTACAGTGGACATTCAACCTCCTAGCCCTTTACAGCATTCCGGTATGTTCTTTCTGACCACGGCCTCAAACCATACACAAACTGCTTTACATAATCTGATGCACAACACAACATCTGATAAACTGCTCACGGCATCTGATACATTGTACTCACACATTGCATTCTGCACTGATTCACTGCTTACGGCATTCACATACACACTGTATTCTGTACTGATTCACTGCTCACGGCATCCATAGACCGTACTCATACACTGCATTCTGCACTGATTCATTGCTCACGGCACCCACACACTGTACTCATACACTGCATTCTGCACTGATTCATTGCTCACGGCACTCATAGACTGTACTCATACACTGCATTCTGCACTGATTCATTGCTCACGGCACTCATAGGCTGTACTCATACACTGCATTCTACACTGATTTACTGCTCACAGTATTCTGATACATTTGCCTTTATGCTTTTTCAGCCTCCCTTCCAGATTCCTCCGGTGGGTGGCGCGCCAGCTGGACCTCCCATTTCTACCCGGGATGGCAGAGCATATCCCCGTACCAGAGGGGGGCGCACTCATGTCGGGAGCAGCTCGCGGGCTCCAGTTCCGGATGATGAGTCTGAGGCAGAGACAGAGGCAGAGGAGACCGGTGATGGCTCAGACTCGAGCTCAGACGGCGATGCCCCTAGCGGTGCCCCTGTTGATGACGCTCCTGGACCTTCGTCCAGGAAGAGGACCTGGACAGCTTGACGGCCCCGGAGCCATTTTGACATTTGATACAGATTTTTACTGTTTTTCTTCCTTTTTGCATTTTCCCCTTTTGGTTAGTAGTTAGGGTACTTTGTACTGCCGCAGGCAGATTTTGTTTCCAAAACTTATGTACTTGAAAAGATGATATGAAATGAAACAAACTTTTTGTCTTGAAAAAGAGTGTTTACATTTGTGTATATTCCATACCTTGCACTGTATTGCATCATATTACACCTCAAATGTAAATGATATTGATCTGTTGTCTGAAAAATGTACACTTGCAATTGAGCACTTGCACTATGATAATCGGATGACCAACCAACTAACAGCAAACAATTCATACAAACCACTGCTCAACCTGGACACACAACCCATACTCTACTGGGGATTGATCTGCATACAGCTCATAACACAGCATTCGGTTCATTCCGCACACAGCAAACCCTGAACGAACAGTCCCAATCTAACAAGACGGACCACAAAAGCTGACACGGTTGCAGTTGAAACACACTCGGATGTCCCAAATTTTCCCTTTCCTTCTCTTGCTTCGCACGAATGTAGAGAATGGCACAGCATTCTGAGCACAAACAATTTTTTTTTTTTTTGAAATAAAGAAGGGTTTTCAACCGGGGTATCGAGCCTACCACAGAACACAGCGGAGGGACTCAAACAAAGAAACAAAAGGCACGCGACCTGAACACAACGAGACACACTCGGAACAGACTCAAAGCCAAAAAACGAAACCGACAAATCAAAAGACACGACACACGGACATGTTTACACAAGGAGAGACCTCGAATCTCGGGGAGCCAGTTCCTCTGGGTACTTCCCATCCTTTCTGATTTGTGATTCTCACATCGCTCGGCCCTCAGGCTCGGTTTTTCTCTCAAAACCCTCTTGCTCACTTCTCTCTCTGCTTACACCTCTCTATTCTTTATTTTCTCATTTTTTCATCCCTTCCCAGGGTGATTGACGGATGAATAGGAAGTCGCAGGTTCACACCCAGCACTGTTAGCTCACGGCTATTCCTCCCAGTAGATAGAGCGCCTTTCTGGCAAATATGTTGACGGGGGAAAGACAGAAGACCTGACTCAATTGTGCCCCTAGTTCGTCACTTTGACCATTTTTTGTTTTCTTCCTAAAACAGTTTTGATCAAAATGAGAGTTAGATTAACATACTTGTTCGATTTTTGATTTGAAAATCATGCGAATCAGGCTGTGAGCACTGAAAATTCTCCTTTTTGGGTCCAAACATGGTCCAATTTTGAAAAATGAAATAGTTTTCGAGAAAATAGTCAACTTTAGTAAAAATTTTCAAAAACTAGTTTTGCAAACAATCAACGCTCAACGAGCGCGGAACTTACCCTCGAGATATGCAACCTCGGATCGGGGACGATGGAAAATTGCCCCTGGCTTAAAAGGGGGGGGGAATACGGCAACGGAAAGTTGCCCCTGGTTTAGGCAACAACTCAGGGCAACTTATGGCAATGTATGGCAACGGAAGGTTGCCCCTTGTTTGGATGATGCCGCGGCATTCTGTAAGCCAGTCCTCGTTGATGACGATCGGATCCTCGGACGCGGAGGAGGCGAAGACGGTTTGAATCAATATATGGACACAGTCACCTGGAAGGCATTGGTGGTTGGACTTCAAGAGGAAGTTGGTCACGTAATTCCAGGTTGCTGCAATCGAGACATTGGATTCGGAGGAGGCAAAAGTGATCAAAACCATGACATGGACTGAGACGCTATGGAAGCGTTGGGGGCTGGACTTCAAGATGAAGTTGCCTACGTATCCCAAACATGGGAATCAAGCCTTACGTAGTTCCGGTTAAGGTACACTCGGGTATTTTAACCTTCACTGTTTAGGCTCTAACTTTTGCCAAGGTGCCCGATGCGGGTTTTCGACCCTGCGAGCTATGTTTTTCTTTTTCTTCTTTTTCTTTTTTTTTTTTAATTTCTTTTCTTTCTTTGCTTTTGCTATTCTTTGTTCTTTTCTTTTCTTTTTTTTGCTTCTTTTTCGTCTCTTTTTTTCTTTGCTTTTTTCTTGCTCTAACTTTTGCCTGGATCGCCCTTTCGGGTTTTCGGCCCAGCGAGCCTCTCAAAGGGTAAAAGTGTAGCAAGCCCCATGCCAAATGGTTTTGAGATTGAAGCCTTTCCGTGTCCAGGAGAATGACCGTTGTGTTGATTTGCAGAAAAGTCCACAACGGCTGCTTTGCAAGCTTCCTCTGGTAAGGTCTAATCTTTTTGACTCGACCTTGGTGCTTCCTGTTCGGGGGCTGCTTCAAATCAGACCACACAGGCCTCGCGTTGTGGTTGACTTTTGAACATTCTGGATGCAAATCCAAGGTTTTGAAGAATGAGGGGTCGAGTCTCGAGGCTGAGAGCGATCCTGGGCTGCACAATCTCAAGAGCGATTCCACACAGGTCTTCGCAAGACTGCGCGAAACATTTTGTTTTTGAAAGTTTTTAAGAAAGCGACAAATCGCTCGCGCAGAAGATAGTGTGGGACCAGTCTGGATCGAACCAGGATCCTTCTCAGTACTCACGCCGACAAGCATGATTTCATTCATAAAAAAGCTTAGCATGCCTGTCGTTCTCTCAAAAATGATCAAAGTTTTGCAAAACCCGAGGAATTCCTTCCTCTTTGTTTTCATGACCGCAGTGTTCGAAAAGGGGTTTTTAAAAAGCTTAGGTCATTACAACGATGTTCAAGGCACAAGAAAGTAGGTTGTATGTACTGTCGTTCCATTCACATCCCCTGGCACAACTAGCTGAAACAACAACAAGCACGGAAACGTAATAGCCGTAGCTGTTTAATTCAACTTTGTGGGTATAACTGGCTCCTCGGCATCGACAGACTCAAAAAGCAAAAACGACTAATTACAAGACAAAACGGTGTTTGAGGCAACAACCCCGAAAGCACCTGGTATACTATACAAGAGGGACTGACTCGTTACAACAAGACAGACCCTGTAAGCAAAAGGACTGACTCAGTGAAAAGAGACAGACTCAAAACAAAAGAAAAGACCTGCCCTGATACCCAAGCCAGAGCTTACAAAATTAGCAACCGCAGATGCTCAAAAATGCGTGCCAGACGCCACATTCAAAAATATGTCAAGTACCGCCCGCAGGTGGTCCACTTCCTTATTACATGCTTGCACTATCGGTATCTTCAAATTCCAAGAACTCTGTAGTGACTGACTTGGCCGAGGTAGGCGGGAGGATAACTTCGTTGTCAATCAAATCCTGCACCTCATGACGGAGGCGGAAGCAATTGTCAGTAGGGTGGCCTGTCTGCTGGTGGTACGCACAGTACTGAGCAGGATCATGCGTAGCAGGGAGATTCTTCGGGAGGGGTCGGGGTTCAAGAGGTGTAAGATGCCCCTTTTTGGCCAAAATCAAAAGTGCCCTAGACAAAGGCATGTAAAGAGGATGGAAGACTCGGCGCCCTCGAGGCAGGTACTTTGGAGCCTGAGCACTCTTGCTAGATGCACTAGCGAACGGATCGGCGGGTGCGGTCTTGGATTTCTGATCCTTCCCGGCTGCAGGGTTGGGAGCGGGAAGAACTGTTTTGGCGTGACGGGGCCTATCCCGGTTCTCTGATTGACTGGAACTGCCCTCAGGCGGAGTGGGGAAAGCGTCCTCCACAGCTTTTGTCACAACTGCAGATATCTGTAGCTTGTTCATCCCCCTGGCTTTCAAAGCCTCTACTGCCCACAGCAGTTGTTCGACAGGGTTGGCATCTGCCTTCGTCTTACCTTTGTCTCTGGCCTCAGCCTGATCTAGGATTTGAGTTGGTGTTGACATGTCATAGTTATAACTGGAGGCCATCTCCGGTTGACTAAGTTCAATAACAATTCGGCCCAACAGCGGGGGCTCCTGGGGTACAAAGCTCCCGGCATATGGTGCGGCTGGCGGTGAAGCAGACATCCCATAGGCGAGATCCGCCACGGATCTTTAAAGCTCACCTATCATTCCCATTAGTTCAAATGTAGTAGGCTCGCGAGCCTGATATAGTTGAGGGGCCCAAACTGGATGCGCAGCCGGTGATCTGGGTGGATGCGGCATATCAACAGTAGTCTCATTGTGTAGGGTGATTCCTTGATCCAACGCGGCCGTCATGACCACGAACTCTTTTGAATTCTGCGTCATGCTACGTCCTGCCTCAGCAAGGAGAAGACACTAACTGTTTTGGGTCGACTCTCCGAACCTCTAAACTGAAACGGAAAACAAACAGTATTTCAGCCCCAAACAGATCGAACACGGGTGTAGCCGAACAACTGCACTCTACTACTGATCACTATTCCCCAGAATCACTGTTCAAAACTGAACTGATACCCGTAGACACAACTGATTCTCAACAACACTGATACTAGTGCCCTCGGGTCTGATGCTCAAACTTTGTAAACTGATATATGCGTTCCCTGCAGAGATACACTCTAAAAGCACATAGCAGATAAATGAGAGCCAATACACCCCTATGTTGGGGTAGGGTTTCCCTGTCCTATTTTGTCAGGAGCTAGGGCTTCACTACGCACACAGCGGTTTCAAACAACCTATATCGGGTAAGCAACCTGTCCTAGTTTGGAATGGTCACTATGGATCCGAATATGCACTAGGTCGAATGGTCAAAAAGGGTGCCCCGGTAAAACCGGGGTTTGTGTTCCCATACTGGCAGAGCCCGTAACCGGTCAGCCTTATGGTCATGTCTTGACAAGACAAGCCTCCAGCAAACCGCTCAGGAATAACAGATGGCCAACACGGTGTCCTAGGCGCACCAATGCACATGCAATGCAAAGAGACACATAAATGAAATCAAAACGGGATATCACGAGTTCGAGTCAAGCTCTCTAAACCTCCCCAGCAGAGTCGCCAGAAACTGTAGACGCGCCCTTGGGCTTCACTCTACAGTTCAGACTCAATTTGTGTCACGGTTCTAAATCTGAACCAAAGAGTCCAAATCCGGCAAATCGTTTTTGAGAAAACAAATTTTTGAAAGAAGCGCCAAACATGGACTGCTTTGCCAGATACAGAGTCGCCACCTAAATATTTTTTAATAGGGAAATTTAGGAAACCCTGACTCGGTGCCAAAGGCCACGTGTCCATCATCACCAAAGTTGTCTTGGCTCGGGAGCTTGGGTACGATCGGGGAAGGTCAGCTATGAGCACCCCCTTTCGCCCGGTCTGAAGACCGGCCTTTACTAACCATGATATCCGATTTTGAAAACGCTATGTGTTCTTGTTCCGGTTATTAGCCTAGAATTACTATGTTATGCGCACAGCAAACAAGTACAGACTAGATTGCCTAATTTGGAAACAAGCATTGCATATCCGTTTGTTTTAAAAAGTGCTTTGGAATTTGCTACTCGCAAGTAGGCTAAAACACGGATTTCAACGAGTTTTTCCAACTCAAGCAATCCAACCTCCACCCACAGGCATTCAAACAGTTTATCTCATATAAGCATTTAGCCTCATGGTGATCATGCTGTCATGTTAACATTCACACGCATGCGAGATGCTAAAGCGAAAATACTTACATCGTACTCCGCGCCAAAACAATAAACTAGTCAGCAAACATGCATGCCCTAGTTCATGTTAAGTGTCTAATGCAACACAAGCAATGGTGTAATCTAGACAGGCTCGGCTATCCTAAGCATGACATGTGAAATGCTACAAGTAACAAGTATTCAATTTGGAAATTGACATACAATGCGGTTTGTATGATGTACCGAGCCCGATGCGTGTAAACAAATGTATGGATGCAGGCATGCATTGCATAAGGTATGCTAAAATAGACGTGCCCTAATCTCCCATCATAAGCAGGTAAATAAAAGGGAAGAAAGACGTGGGGTTGGAAGACATACACACACCCACGCACACTTATTACAGAATTACCCTCGCTCGGAGGGACCAAAAGAATATACAAGCCAAATAACAAATCAACTAAATTAACTAAACAAATTAATCTAATTAAAACAGTAAAGCCCCTCGGGAAGCGGGTCAGATGCAGCACATGCTCAGGATTTGCTCGGAATCGCACTGCCATGCATAGTCTGCCTCTGTTTTCCCTGCTTTGCTCCTCTGAAAACTGCCAAAATCTCAGGAATGCCTCTCAGGACACTGGGGGATCCCGCCGGCCAAGTAAAATGACCACCGGCACTAGGATGTGGCCATCGGCACAAAATAGATCCACCGGCCATCGATTGACTGCCGGTCGGCACTAAATACTGCCGGCCGGCAATAAGTTCCTGCAGAACCTGCAACTCACAGCAGCAGAGGGCGAAATCTTGCATCGCAATGCAATTCAAGCTATTTATGCACCAATCACACTCCCTATCGTGTTAATGACTCAAGGGAGGATGTGTCTTGATTCTCGGGCCACCAATCACGCATTTCTATGCATGGTGGCCTAAAGGATCAAGTGTGCACTTCCATGTCAAATGAAATGCAAACCAATCAAACAAAATGAGGCCCAATTCCTATCACCAAATCAAGGAACAAGGCATGCATGTCTATGTGTGCAATCCTAAACATGTCAACTAGTATGCAACATGGGATGCAAACAAGAATGCTAGTATGCAAACACACATACAAGGCAAGCATGCAAACCAAGCAAAGGGGTGGACTTAAACATGACTTAGGCAACTCCAAATAGGCCCAAAATCAGTAGCCAAAGTGCCCAAAAAGGAAGGCTAAGCATACACACATGCATGCACATGTTAAGGCACAAACCTAAGCATTAAACAAGCAACTCTCAAACACACTTGAAAGAGGCTAAACATGGACAATTGGCATGGAATGAAAAGCTTTAAAATCATGTCAAAATGTGGTGCCAAACCAACCCAAATGAGACAAGCATGAGCATGCAAGCATAGTCCAAGTAGTTGAGGCAAGTCATGAAGCCTTGAAGCACATTTAGCATAACGAACATGGCATGCATTAAACAACTAAAAACAGATTTTTAGCATGTTAAAACAAGGCCAAAGGACTACTTAGATGGCATCTAAGTGGCTCAAATTCAAAGGCATGCACAATGGTCAAAACATAGGGCATACAACACATGCTCTCAAAGCAACAAAGAGGCAACTAAGGCAAACATATGAGCATGCCAAAGGGACTGAAATTACATGTTGGATGGTTCCAAACCACCAAAATGATGCAATCAACACATGCTACACATTCACATACTTGAGGCATACAAGCCCGACAAGCCACAAATGCAAAGGAGCTATACTAAGCATGCCAAAATCGACCCAAACAACTATGGACAGACCTAAAGCATGGCAAAGTAAGCACAAAATATTCACAAGGCTAAGCCTAAAACATGCTCGAATAAAGGCTAACAACCTAAGACATATTAAGGGATCAAGGAGGCATTACATGGCAACTATACTAAACATGCATGGAGTACCAAAACCAACTTAATAAAAAGTTATAACATGGCAATATAAGCATGAAATACAGCCATGGCATGCTCAACACACACTCTAACATAGGCTCCTTCAAGAGGCCAAAAATGGTCCCTTTCAAGGACAACAAGGAGAGGGGGTGGCCCTCCCCTTTTGGAGACTTCAAGGCACCATCTCCACCACTGAAATCCCTCAAGATTTCAGTGGTGAAGAGGCCCAAACACCAAAGTCTCAAAACTCGCACAAAATGGCACAAAACAAGGGCCTTGCAAGGCCTAAGAGGGGTCAAACTTCTCCAAAGCACAAAACACTCTTAATAAACTATCAAAAGGGCCTAAAAACAGAACTTTTTTATGTTATACACTAAACACAAAAATAGCTCTAAGATAGGTAGAAATAGGATGCAAAAATGGGGAATAAAAGGGAAGTTTCTTACCCTTGAAGACCACCTTCACAAATGATGCTCCAACAGCCCTTCTTGGCTTGAATCCACCTCCAAAACACTCAAACAAGCCTCCAAGAGTCTCAAGTCCAAGAGATAGTGTGTTAGTGTGTGTGTGTGAGCAAAAATGGCACAAAACACACACTTATAGAGATAGGAAATATATCTAACCCTAACCCTAGAACTCAAGCTTTACCAAGCTGTCTAAAATGTCTACCAAGTGTCTAACCTCCATGCCAAGAGAAGACCCTCTCCTATATAGGCAATTCCCTCTTGTAAAGCTTACAAAACAAGCCATTCAAGAGGGAAATCCCTCCATACACGTATATGGAGGGGAATGGAGTGGGTGCCAGCTATCACAGCTGGCACAAAATATCTACAAAAAGTAGATGAACAGCGGTCGGCCACTCAAAATTGTCATTTTGACAAAATTGAGTGCCGACCGGCAACAAAGAGTGCCGACAGGCAATATATATTGCCGGTGGAAACAAAAACCAGCCGGTGGCCTCTAGCCACTGCCGGTGGTGTGTGGGGATGCCTCACAAGGCATTCCCTGCCCCTCCGAGGCAAAACACAAGTGTTTGGTGCAAAACCAGACACAAAACGGTCGAGTTCGGAGATCCTGAGACAAGGCGCGTAGCCGAGAACTCCGGGAACTCCAAACGAACACAAACATGGATAATCACCGAGTGTTCAAACGGTGACGTCCAAGTCTTGAGGACGGTCAAAAATGGGGTGTCTACAGCTGACTCTCTCAAAACCTTAGTCGTTCCATACAGATTCCACTGAGGCTGGGTCTGGACTTCTCTTGGCTCACCTACAAACACATGAATGAGCGTGAGCGAAAGCCCAGTGAATAATATCAAATAAGAAGATACAACAATATGTAGAACAACATATTCCGAACGGCCTTGGGCCCAATTCATATTTCTATTTGACATATATATATACAATTTAAGTCGAGTGACTGTGGTTCCAACATACTGGTCTTTGGTCCATTTATCTTTCCATAACAAACTGGCCCTTGGCCCATTCAGACTTTCGTTCATGTCAAAACGGCCTCTGGCCCATTCATTCTATTATTCAGATCGAACTGTTATTCGTGTCAAACTATTATTTATATCAAACTATCATTCGTGTCAAACTATTATTTATGTCAAACTATCATTCGTGTCAAACTGGTCTTTGGCCCACTCAAGTGACAGACTGGCCCTTGGCCCATCTAAATGACAAACTGGCCTTTGGCCCATTCAGACTTTCTTTCATGACAAAATGGCCTCTGGCCCATTCATTCATGTCAAAACGGCCTTTGGCCCATTCATTTGTGTCAAAACGGCCTTCGGCCCACTCATTCATGTCGAAACGACCTTCGGTCCATTTATTCATGTCAAAACGACCTTCGGTCCATTCGTATATGTCAAAACGACCTTCGGTCCATTTATTCATGTCAAAACGACCTTCGGCCCATTCGTATATGTCAAAACGACCTCCGGTCCATTCATTTATGCCAAACGACCTTCGGTCCATTCATTTATGTCAAAACGACCTTCGGTCCATTCATTTATGTCAAAACGACCTTCGGTCCATTCATTTATGCCAAAACGACCTTCGGTCCATTCATTTATGTCAAAACGACCTTCGGTCCATTCATTTATGTCAAAACGACCTTCAATCCATTCATTTATGCCAAAACGACCTTCGATCCATTCATTTATATCAAACTGTGTCCACCATTCAAATTAATGAACTTTACAAAACTTACATAGAAGTAGCCATTGGACACTAACATATGTCAGATATTACTCAGAGTGATCGGTTGGTTGAATTGCCCTGGAGCTTGACCCTACATATCACATAACACATATGGGACACAAATAATTCAATCCGTTCTTTAATTCACATATTCCTCTTTAGGCTTCATTCTTATTTCCTTAACTCAATTACAATGCTCAATGTATGCCTAAGAGTGCTTAGAAGTGAAAGGGAACGGAAAAATAGAACACATAATGCATTTTCAAAATTTCAGAAAACAGGGTCCCCGCTCGAGCGTGAAATACCCCGCTCGAGCGGACCCTTAAGGCCTGCAAAAGTACTGGTTGCATGAAAAATACGCTCGAGCGTTAAATATGGAGCTCGAACGGAAGGCCTGTCTACAAAGCTCCCCTGCTCGAGCGTGAAATACCCCGCTCGAGCGGACACCAAGTCTGCAAAAAGTACTGGGAGCACGAAAATCACGCTCGAGCGGCAGGTTCCCCGCTCGAGCGGACATAAAATTTCTGGGTTTTCCAGATTGGCTTCTTGAGCTCCCTTCAACATTCAAACCATCATTTCTTGCCTTTAATGGCTCCAATTTCACATATACTTGTACTAACATGGTATAAACACCGAAACATATCTTCATGGAGCCCAATTTCATAAATCAAATACATGCATGGCTCAATTTAGTTCAAGCTCAATTCTATCATACACATTCATGCATTCAAAGCTCCTATCTTTAATTATTCAAACATGCATGCTAATCTTGACTTCATTTCCATTCCAAATAATGCAAATGGTGTTCATTCTCATGGAGCTCAACAAAAACATGCTTGCATGTATGATTCAACACTCACATTTCCATATTCAACTTAATACATGCTAGATTATGCAATTCCACAACAATTATATACATACATGCCTTCATTGACTTTCAATTGAACACAAACAACTCAATTTCCTTATAATCAAGCTAACTCATGTTCTTGGTCATTAACCACACTTGAATTTACAAATTTACAAACAAAAATCCTTGAGTTTACTTACCTAAGAGTTCAATCTCCCAAACTATAACAAAATCTTGGGTTTGATCTTCAAGTCCTCCAAACCTTGAACCAAAATCACCCAATCCTCTCCCTCTCTCTCTAACAGCCGACCCTCCTCTTTTCTTCTTAGAGTTGATCAGCCAAAATCAATGTAAAGGGAAGGAATTGGTTTTAATAAGGCTTATAATAGCCCCACTCACATATTATTTTAACATAAAATAATTGGGCACTCAATTTAATCAGTTTAATCGATTTAATCTGACCCGAATCAATTTTCAATTAAATTCCACCGTAGGCTCTAAAAATTATGCCAATCACAATGGCGTAATCAATTTCGGATTCTGTGGCTGATAAGGCCTCCAATTTAATTTCCGAAGCGGAAAAATCAAACAGATATTCCTACAGTGAACAGATAGAAATTCAAAACCACATATTTTCACATAATGGTGCACAAAATCATATCAAAACACATAATCACATTCATATTAAGGACCAATTAGCATATTACGGAACAGGGGTATCACAATGGCTTTGAAAGGCACAAAAATGGGGCTCATGCAATGGCTCACAAATAGGGCATAAATGCACAACTGTAAAGAGCACTTAAAGAGTGAAAAATATGGAAGTGTAGCAACCCTACAAGCTCTGAAATAACATTCCCAATGATGCCAAAACATGCAAATACCTCATGTTAAGCATGCAAGAGACCTCAAAACTCAAAGCTAGTCAAGGCTATTACACTACGAGCATGCATGGAAAGCATTTTTCGACCAAGAGGCCACAAAACAGAGCTAAGGCAGCCCAAAATATGAACAAAATCAGGTTGGAGCCAAGCCAAAAGATGCTATAATAAAGGGCCAAAACATCATGCATTCCAAGCTAGTAAACATGATTTACACTACAAGCATATGAAACATGTGAGAGGTCACCAAACCAGCCAAAAACAGAGCCATGACATGCCAAATGATGACCAAAAACCCACTGAAATATAGCCAATACATGCTAGAATGACATGCTACTTTGATGAGCCACGAATGGGATTACTCTACACATGCAAGAGGCCAGCCCAAGGTGACCAAACACACTATGGATAGAGTCTAGGCAGGCCCTAAAAGTCACCAAAAAGTGCCTGAACCAAGCCTTGAAAGTGTGAAGATGCATGCTCCTTTGATAGGCCAAAAATGCAAGCAAACAAGACAAAAAGAGAGAGGGTCACCCCTTTCTGATTTAGGACCTCAAAACCACATTCTAACCACTGAAAATCCACTGGATTTCAGTAGCTAGAAGGCCAAGCAAGGACTAGCTCGAAGGCCCTATGGCATGGCACAAAACAAGGCCAAACAAGGCACAAAAGGGGGTAGAACACCCCCAACACCCAAGAGGCCTTAAACAAAAATGTTAAGTGCTCAAAAATAAAGCTTTTTTCAGTTGAAAGTTAATCCATATGAAGCATGAAAATATGGCTAAGAGTGTAATCAAAATAGAGCTTAAAAAGGGAAAAAGAGGGTTACCCTTGAAGCACTGCAAAATCAGCCCAAAATCTGAGCCAAGACCAGCTTTTGAAGTTCAAAATGATCCTCAAAGAACCTCAGCCCAATGGTGGTTAACTTTGATGAAGGATGCCTAGGCAAACTAGAAGCATTTCTTTACTTTCAAGCACTTCTATGCACAAAATGGGCAAGGGAGTGGAGTATATAGAGAGAGGGGCAGAGATTCAGCCCTAGAAGTTGTAGAGAGAGAGGGACTTTTTAGAGTGAGAAGCTCCCAAGATTCTCCAAGAAGATTGTCCCTTGAAAATGAGAGATATAGGCTCATATATAGCAAAAATGAGAGTTGGCTCGAAAATATCTGTCTATGAGACAGCTGGAGGTTGTGGAAGACAGTTGGAGAGAAAATATCTTCAAAGAATCTGAGTTTGGGACCTGCCAGCCACTTTTCTGGTCGGCCGACCACTTTTTCAGGAGAAAGTGGTCGGCCAGCCACCTTTTCTGGTCAGCCAGCTAGTTTTTCTGGTCGGGAGGAAAATTCTGCTTTCCAGGTCCAACTTTAAATGGCCATAACTCCTTCATCTGAACTCCTTTTTAGGTCATTCTTGTGTCCAAATTGAAGCCCCGGAAGTTAGCTTTCCAATGGCACCAGCCTTGCATCAAAATTACAACTATGTAAAATGTTATGCCTGTTTTGGTGAAGCCGCACAGTTTTGGTCCTACCCAGATTCATGCCGAACTTCTCCCAAACTAGTTTTCTTCTCTCCTTTCCTCTTTTCTTCAACTCCAAATCCCTAAACAAAGTGTTTTGAAATATTTTTCAAAGATTTCATCTCTCTTTCATTCATTTCCACTTTGTCCTTGCTCGGTTTACTGAAAAGCGCGACATTTAACAAAATGCGAGTGTCGAAACATCGTAGAAACTTTATTTTCAAAACATTTTGAAAGAGAGGGTTTCATGGTCTAAAATCTTTTGATCAAGATTGTTTTGGTCCAAAAGGGGTATGAAGTTGAGATTTGTCTCTCTCCTTGCTGAAGAAACTGAACTTTTGCCCTGCACACATTTCTCTACCAAGTAAACCATTAGTAGTGCCCAAGTCTTAAGGGCGGTCAAAAATGGGGTGTCTACAAAGTCTAAACAGTTTTAAAGTACATTTGTCTCATTAACATAATTTTGCATTCTTTTCCACTAACAGTAGTAGTCACTAAATATATGACACCTTTCTGAATACTTCCAATATTTCCCAACAACGTATCTTTATAGTCCGTCCAAACATCAACTAGGAAGAACCGGTCCACAACTTCTATTCCGTGATGAACGTACTCTTTGTCCTTGCTACCGACAAGCTTGATCTCATTTTCTTTAGCATCCGAAACCTGTCGGACTGATCAAGATCAACAATCCAGGTCTCAGGATTACCCTCACCAACTCTAATAAATATCTTGTCAGTGTGGGGACGAAATCTGACGGACTATTATCACTAATCACGAAAAACAAAACGTAGTGGACCACAGCTTTCTCTTTAGCATCTTGTCCCAATTGAACATTCGCAATTAATTTTATATCATTAACCATAATCTTGTCTGATTGACGGTCACATCTTTTATTACCCAACTCAATACCATTCAGCAATCTCGCCACACCTTTATTATCAAATTTAACGTCTTTTAATTGTTCATCGTATAATTATAAATTTCTTACACCCCTCTTAGTCTTCTTAATATATCGGGGAATATTCGGAACGTACCGTTTGCGAACATACTGGGCCCTAAAAGGTGCACGATTACGATAACTATGCTTATATCCACTTGTTGCCGCTGTCCTTGACCTCCGGTACACAAGGGGAGTCTGATACTGGCTGCTTACTACTCCTTTCATTTTTGATAAAACACTCCAAATCTTTTATCCTACAAATTCTGCAGATTCTCTTTACCTCTGCTAACCCTTCTGTTCAGACACCTTAGTTTTGATATTTTTTCCCTTTGCTCCTCGTACACCGGAATAAACTTCACCGGAGCTGACCGACGACTCTCTTCCCAAAGTCCTATTTGCCACGTCAAAAAGCAATCTACACACATTTGAGTGAACTGCCCGTAATTCTCATGATACTTTTCTAAGAAGTACAACATTGTATACCAATACAATCAACAAAAAAGAATGACTGAAAAAGAAGGGCGAAACAAGGTACTCGAAAACATCGTCACCACAATAGCTATCCCATTGCAAGAGCATATTCCTTCCTACCATCAAATGTTTTCTGGTACCAAATAAATAGCAAAAGTGGCCCACGTGTAAGGAAGAAGATTCCCCATTCAAAATAATTCAAAAGCATAATCATTTTCCCGCCTTTGCTTTATGTCAGTCATTCTGAAAATATCTTTACTTTACAATTACGCAAACCACCATAAATGTGACAAGTGTATCGCACTATCCAACAAAGAAATCACACCATTCACACCTAGGCCCAGGTGTGACTTCTTTTTAACCTCATCCATACACGTGTCCACAAGTACATGAATGGACGGCCCAGATCAGCGCCGGAGGGGTGGGTGCTGGTAATATTAATACAGTGCCCCCCTAGTCACACCACTCACACCATTCACACCATTCACACTAGGTTTTTTAACTAATAGAGAGCCCTTGTGCGGCTGGTGTGAATTCACTGTTTACTACTATAAAATGTCTCGCAAAGCCTCTTTCCGTTTTTGTACCACGAATGTTTTCCTTACCTACCCACAGTGCTCTTCCCAAAAGAACAACTCTTAGAACTCCTCCAATCCTTTCTCCAACTAGCCTGTCAGCCATACTACATACTTGTCGCAAGGGAGCTCCAGGAAAATGGAAACCCTCACCTTCATGCCATGGTTCAATGCACAAAGAAGATCCAAACCAGCATCCTGAGATTTTTCGATCTCAATGAAACCAACAGCAGAATCTATCATCCAAATATTAAAAAAAAAACTCCACTCTCCAACAACAAATCGATAGTATATACAAAAAGTGGGCGATTTCATAGAATGGGGAGAATTTTCATCTAAAAGGAAAAGTCTTTCGAAGAACAGAGACGAACTCTGGCGAGGAATACTTGCAGAAGCAGAAACAGAGGAACAATTTTTTGCACTCTGCAAAGAGAGATGTTCAACCGATTATGTCACAAAATACCCCTAATTAAAAACATTTTCAAGGGATCATTACAAACGAAAAATGCCCCCATATACTAGACCCTTTAATTCATTTCATTTTCTAAACGAAGAAGTAAAAAATTGGGTACAAAATAATATTTCGCTTGTAAGTCGAAATTTTGTACAATATGAGTTATGTCAAAATTGTTGTCTCTCCGTTTGAAGGGAAGATGACTGGATTAGATTAGGGATACACAAAAATAATATCAACAATTTATATACTGACGAAGAACTCTCCTCGTCCTCTACGCACAGGATCCAGAACAATGGCCAATTTGCCTAATCTCCCTCTACCTCGAAAGACCCTCAAGAATAGGAAAAATCGCCTGGGCTAGAAGTTTCAAACGACACAACTACTTCTCCGGCAGAATAAGTTTCAAGGACTATGATCAAGACGTCATCTACAACGTCATAGACGACATCAAATATTCGACAGTCCCAACTGAACTAATAAAGAATCTACTTGGATACCAGAGAGACTTCTATGTATTTGTTAAATTTCAACAAGATCTCACCATTAGAGAAGAGATTCCTTGCATTATATTAACTAATGGGAACAGTAGTTGGCTAGATGCAATGTCCCTAAAAATGAGAGAATGGTTTGATGTAAATATAACCACTATTATGATCAATGAAAAATTTTATTAATTTTATTTATGAAACCACTCAAACTTTTATTTACTTACTATATTTCTCTTATCATCAACTACTATATCTTAAATCTCATCACTATTTTTTACACTCATTATTACATTTTGTAAAACATCCGAAAATTCTGTGGGGTCTATAACAACTGATCGTCTTCGATCAACTTCCTCTTTTCTAACACCAACCTCTGAAATCGATGAGTTAGGATCAACATCACTAATACCATCACCACCTCTACGTACATCAATCTCAGAGAAACTCAGACGACCTCTGCGTTCGTGAATAACTGAACCACTTTTCCCAAAACCTCCTAACAACAAATTTTTTCGCCTCTCCTGTAAACCCACAGATATAATTCGTGTCAGAATTGGAATAGCCTTGGTTGGAGCACAGTGCCAAACATCAACATTATCATTCGTATATTTTTTAGATAACACAACAATAGATGGGGCCCTCATTTGCAAATCTCCTGGCATATCACTCGTAGAATACTTCAAATACCCCTTCATTTTATAATACGTAATACCCCTTTTAATATTTGAATTTTCAAGTCGACACTTGACAATCCAAAATACACTAACTCGCATTGACAATCCACAGGGAATATAAAATACGTCTGCAAACTGTCATTACTATCTAACCTCTGATCATACACATTTACTCTAACCAACCCACTGGCATTGGGGGCGCAAAGGGGGATATTTTATTAATATTTTATCAACCTTAATACTATATTGTTTGTATCTTAATCTCAACTGAGAAAATAAATTAGGCAACGCTAGTTCAATACAACTGAAATCACTTGTTAAAACACCTTTAACAACACCAGTTTTTATATCGTCCGCCTCCATTCACCTGAACAATACAAATAAAGATATATAACATTATAATTCTAAACAGTTTTAAATTGCATTTAACTCCTTAACATAATTTTGCATTCTTTTTCACTAACAGTAGCAGCCACTAAATATATGGCACCCTTCTGAATACTTCTAACATTTTTCAACAGTGTATCTTTGTAGTCTGTCTAAACATCAACTGGGAAGAAACAAACTATAAATTATGGAATATTGTAGTAACTTCACAATATAATTAATATCCTGCTTCTAAAATAATATGTTTGATACCAAGGAAAATTCCATTTACCTTAGCCAAGACTGAGATGTGTTTCCATTTGGCTCATCATCGACACGTGTCTGTTTACCCTGAAAGAAGCATACCGAAACACAAGTCCTGCTTCTTTTAGCAAGGAGCAGATTACAGAAACAAACACCAAAAATATGCAAATCAGAAAGGAACGTACCTTCATATCACTACCAGTAGTTCTGGTTTGTTTGGTCTTAAGTGGCACAACCCTGGGCACTGAGTCAAAGGAATTGAAGAGATGCATATTAAATAAAAAAATATATATATTCTAGAACTCAAAATCTCGCATCACATAGCCCCACATCTTCCCTTTTCAATATATGTATATATATATATATATTTTCCCTCTCAATCCCAACCAAACACTAACACACACAGCCTCAACCACCTTTTGTTTTGTTTTTGTTTGTTTGTTTGTTTTTTTTTTTTTTTTTCAGTTCCAATTCCAACCAAACACGGACACACACAGCCCCAACCACGGAAATAATTTCCAATGTCTCAACTTTTTTATTTTTATTTTTTTTAAAATTCTTAACTTGTTAGGAAATGGTCAGTCTAAAAAAGTATATATTTACTGGGTATGGCTTTCAACAGTAGGCGACACGACTTCTAAAACCTTAAAAGTGTATGGAATTCTTTATTTTTTTTATATATTCACAATCAGTTATGCTATGTAGCTCGAATCTTCCCTTCCCCGAATCCCCCCGAAATCAAAACGACGTCATTTCGTCGTTTTGAATTTATTTATTTATTCATTTATTTTATTTTTTCAGAAGAAGAAAATCAAAAAAGAAGAAGGAAGAAGAAGAAGAAGAGAGAGAGAGAGAGACCAAGACCAACATCAACCATTCATCTTCATCATCAACAACATCATCAGAAAAAAAATAAAAAATAAAAAATCAACCATTCATCTCCTTCTTCTTCCTCTATCGATCAAACAAAAGCAAAATAAAAACTGAAATCAAAATCAAAATCAAACCCACCCACCGATCAAACACAAAAATCAAACCCACACATCACCATCATCATCATCAAAAAAAAAAAAAAAAAACCGGGCTGAAAAAAAAAAAATCAGAGGCAAGGCCGAGGCAGCGATCCCCTCTCTTCTCTTTCTCTTTCTCTTTCTCTCCCTCTTCCTCTCTTTCTCTTTCTTCTCTGTGCTCTCTTGTTTCAGACATAAGCAGGCGAGGAAAAAAAAAAAAAAAGAAACTGCCCAAAACGAAGTCGTTTTGGGCAGTCGGAGGATTCAGGGAAGAAAAATTCGGGGAACAAAACATTTTCCATTCACAATATTTGTTAAGTGTTTTCATATTTTATTTGTCTTCTTTCTCTCTTTGTTACTTTACAATTTACTGACTCACGATTCACCAAATGGAGATCACATAATACAAATTTGGGACCACACTATAACCTTGGTGTCTTTTTTTAATTGTTTACAGGTAACTTTATTTATTATTTTTTAGTTTTAAATAAAAATAATGAAATTTATAATTATTTGTTAAGTTTTGATTTATAAAAAAAGTTTATTTGTTATTATTTATTTTGAAATAAGAGATTTTGATAAACTAAAATTATGAATCTTGATTGGTGGTGATTTATATTAAAATTAGGAATTTTGGTTTTGGTTTTGTTGTTGTTTGTGCTAAAATTAGGATTTGATTTGTGCTAAAATTTAAAATATTAATTTGTAGTGATTAATATTTAAATCAATGATTAAATTTTTTTTGTAATAAATATTAATTTTTTGTGTTTAATAGTAGCTCAGAAAATTATTATTCTGTTATTATTATTGATTGGGAAAGAAAAATTTTGAGATTATAATTAATAAGTGCCCCCTCCATATTAAATTCTTGGTTCCATCATTGATTTTACACTATATAAATTTAATTTCTACCACACAATTATCCATCCAAAAAAATTTGAGTGATTTTGTTTTGTTTCCAGACTTTTTCAAATCTTAAATAGACCCAAAAACAATGCCACGCCGGCAATGTGGAAGTGTGCACATCTTAAACTTTTGCCACGGGTTTGCATATGTACATTTTAAACAATGCCACTCAAAATTTGAGCCTTTCAACAAAATAAATTTTTAGTTTTTAGTTTTATGAATTTAAATCATAAATTTTTAATTTATTTTTAATCTGAATTTCTACTTATTTTTGTTAAATAAAATTAACAAAAAAATAATATTTTAATCATTAAACTCAATGTGGGTGTATAAAAATATCTATTTTTATTGAGTTTAATAACTAAAAGATATTTTTTTGGATAGTTTATTTAACAAAAATAAGTGGATGGTTTAGATTAAAAATAAATCAAAAGATTACGAATTAAATTTATAAAATAAAAATTTTAGGGTTTATTTTATTACAAAAGTCAAACATTGAGTTTTTTTTTTTGGTAATTAAAAAATAAATAAATCTTTACCAGAGGAAGGGAAGGATGAATTTGTGTCGTTGAGGAGAATGGGGAGCTCTGCAGAATTTTCACAAAGAAAATCTAGTGCTTCAGACACTCCTTCTACTGTGACCTCCATGAACTATCAATGCTAGAAAACCTGATTAACAAAGACAAAATAAGCTTATTCCATTAAGTAATTAATTACTACAGAAAAATTTCATAGTTTTGTTGATAAGCTTTTCTCTAACATGTGTTAGGGTGGAATGAATAAAATAAAGAGAATAAAAGCGTGTAACTGTTATGAAAGAAGCCAAAATATTATGAGTTAGTTTGGTGAAGTTTTTCTCAAGTTGAAAATTCATAGTCATAAAGCGAATCTAAAGACTCTCCTCTCTTAATTTTTAGATAATTGACTATTTTTAGTATTAGTTTGTATAAATTATTTCTATTTCATAAGTTATAAGTAGAAGTTATACTAAATATTAATGCTGTTTAGTGTAGTTTATTGTTAGTTAAAAATTAATAATCCAAAAGCATAAGCCAAAGCATTCCTCACACAGTTTCCTAAAAATAAGGGTTTTTTTATTTTATTTAATTTTTTTATAGCTTATTTCAGTTATTTCTACCTTATATATTATAAACAGAAGTTGCATCAAACAATCTGATACAGACTTCCAAAATAAATATAAAAAAAGTTTATAAAAAGTTTAAATAAGTTGCACCAAACAACTTTAACATAGATTCGTAAAAACAAAAAAATAAACACACAACTTCTTGTAGATCAAAAGGTTGCACTAAATTTGGTCTATGTATGTTAGAGGGTTGTTATATCTCATTCGAATATTTCATGACAACTCTTCACATCCTATATGGTTTCTCATTTTTTTTTTTAATAATAAAAAATAAAAATAAAAAAACTACGGTGAATCTTATATACACATGTCATTCATTATATGAATATACCAGAGAGGTGAAATAAAAACAGTGAGATAAATTCGGTGATAAAAAACATTTTTTCATTGCGATTCTCTGTTTCCAAATACATATTTTCTAACGCAAAACATTAATATCCATTGAATCATATATTGAGATTATCACATGTCAAAAAGTTTAGTGATTCAATGATTATGAGAATTTTGAGATAAAGGGACAGAGAGATTTGAGAGCTGAGAATCTTGAGCACGTTAAGATTGCCCCAAATGCCAATTACACATACCCACAAACACACGCACACATAGACAGAGAAGCTTGAATGCTGAATGACCACACTGAAGACTAGAAATTGAATCAAAACAATTGCAGAAAGAAACTTACAAAGTAATGGTACAAATTGCAAGCTAGTTCAAACGTTTGAGAGACTGATTGTGATAAGTGAAGGAAATATTAGTGTTTTATACTTGCTTATTGCATACTGTTGTGTGATATATGTTTTTCAACCTACCGTATGAAGTTTCCCATAACTTTTTAATATACAGATGATGATAATGGTCCTCCCAATCGTGTGATTCTTTGTTCAAAAAAAATCGTGTGATTCTTTATGGTACTACTAGAAGTCAAGGAAATAATACCGGTTTCATAGTTGCTTATTGCATACTGTTGTGTGATGTTTTTTTTAGACTTTGGCAATGGGAAAATTGTAAATAGGTTGAAAAAACAAAAAAAAAAAAAAACAAAATTGTAAAGACCCGATTTGATTGGGGGATGACTATTGGGGGACGACTTAGGGTGAAGACTGTTGTGGGATGGTGTTGTCACGGTCCATTAGTGGCTTTCTTTTTCATTTTCCTCTGTTGAATTTCCTTAGCTCATTTCCCAATTTGACATTATGCATGCTTTCTCTCACCTTTATGAGGTGACTTTTAGGTAATTTTTGCACTTCATTTTTTATTTTGAAAATTTTATTTTCATAAATAAAATTTATATAAAGTACACATGATCATAAATATAAATTATTTTAATAAATGTTTTGTTTTAAAATAAAAAATCACTATTAAATCATAATATTATTTATATATCATCACTCTTTTTTAAATGGGATGATTTTGTTCACATCAACTCATGATCATTTGTATTTGCATTTAAACACCAATAAAAAAAAAATTACAACATTACTATGACAATATTAATTTTTAAAATAAAATTTATTTTTATTTTTATAAGTATTTTTCTTTAAATTTTATCAATTGTGCATTATGTGAATTTTTCGTATTATTACTTTTTGTATTATCAACAAAAACATTTAAAATTTATTTTAAGAGTGACACACATTACAATCAAAAATAAAATAGTCATATATTTTGTGTATTTTTTTCTTTTTTAATTTTAAATATCTAGAATTAAGAATGAAAATTTTCAACACAACTCAAACCATATTACTAGATTAGGATTGATCATTATCCAATACAAATATAAATATGAGACAATTTGATAATATGAATATTAAATTAGTCAAGTTAATGTCAAACTTGCATAATATGATATTGATATGAATTACGAAGAATTAGTAAAATTGGAAAAATAAAATTGAGTAAATTAGTTTCAATTTAATTTGTGGAGCAACAAAATAAATTTTGTTATACACTTGCCGTTTTTACTGAAAAGTTTGTTATGACATGTGAACATGACACAAATCGAACATAAATTGAAAAATACACAACATGATAACACCCAAAAAAAAAAAAGTCTTATATGTCTTTAAATTAATAGTAAATTTTGTTAATTTGTGTTATTTTCGGACACATGTTAAGAAGTTTTAAAATATTTATACATTTTTCTTTAATTTGCTATAAAATGTGTGTAGCTAAAATGCTAGGTGTCTCAAATAAAATTATCAAAATTTTACAAAATCTTTTCAGGAGTGTGAGATGCATACTATATGAGACCATCACTACAAGAAAAGTGGGCTTAAAAGATGGAAGCATTTGAGACTACACACTTGTCGTCTCAAAAAGTGACTTTTTGCAACGGCACAGTTTGCTGTTGCGAAAAATGTGAGTTTTTGCGACGGCACAATTTGCTGTCACGGAAAAATAGAGTATTTGCGACGGCAGAAATTGTTGTCGCAAAAAAAGTAGAGTATTTGCAACGGCAAAAATTAGTGTCGCAAAAAAGGAGAGTATTTGCCACGGCACAAAATGCCGTCGCGAAAAACGAGAGTATTTGTGACGGTAGAAATTGCTGTTGCAAAAAAAAAAGAGTATTTGAGACGGCAGTGATTGCTGTCGCAAAAAAATAGAGTTTTTGCGACGGCACCAGCTGCAGTCACAAAAAAAAAACAAAAAAAAAAAAAGTGAGTTTTTTATGACTGTAATAGGTACCGTTGCAAAAAAAAAGTTTAAAAAAATATTGTGGCTTTAAGACGGCTTCATATATATATATACAGTCACAAAATGGTTTGAATAAATGCAATGGCATTTTTCTGTCGCAAATTTCTTTTAAAAAAAAACGACGTCATCTTACTCTTTTGATATAACATTTCTCTTTTCACCCATTTTTTTAGCTTCCTATCTCTTTGTCTCTGTCTCTGTCTGTCTGTCTGTCTCCCTCTCTCTTCTCTTTCTCTCTCTCACTCCTCACTCTTCTCTTTCTGTATGTCTGTCTGTCCGTCTATCTCTCTCTCTGTGTCTCTCGCTCATCTCTCATATTTCTCTGTCTCCCTCACTCATCTCTCCTCTATCTCTCTCGCTCATCTCTCTTCTCTCTCTGTCTTTCTCACTTATCTCTCTTCTCTCTCGCTCATCTCTCTTCTCTCTATCTCTTTCATCTCTCTTCTCTCTCTATCTCTCTCGCTTATCTCTCTTCTCTCTCTCTCTCTCTCTCTTTTTTCTGTGACTCTCTTTTGTTTATCTCTTTTTTCTCTCTTTCTCTCTTTTTTTGTCTATCTCTCACTCATCTCTTATTTCTCTCTCTCTCTCTCTCTCTATCTCTTTCTCACTCATCCCTCTCTCTTTTTCTCATTCTGTCTGCCTGTTTGTTTGTCTATCTCTCTCTCTCTCCTCCACTGTGTTCGCGTTGCTCACTCTCTCCCTCCCATCTTCTCTATTTACTGAGCTCTCTCTAGATTTATCAATTCACTACAAGAAAATGCATTTTTAGCAACCACTTTGTCTCTCTCTCGCTCATCACTCGCTCTCTCTCTCTCTCTTCTCTATCTCTCTATCACTCATCTCTCTCTCTCACTACCCATCTCCTCTACTACATTCACCACTACTACCACTGTCGCCACTCCACCTCTACGATTACCATTACTACTACCATCGCCACCACTCCACTACCACCATTACCATTATTGGCACTACTACTACCATTACCTCTCCTTCACCCCTGCCACTCCATCTACTCTACCACTACAACAACTTCACCACTAATCTCCTTCGCCATCACCACCACCATCATCTCTTATCCACCACCTTCACCACTACTGTTGCTTCCTCTCCTCTACTACAAAAAATTAGTTCATGATATTTAGTAACCAAAAAAAATGGCCGCAAAAAAATATTTTTCATTGACCACAGAAAATTAACTTTTATTTTAGTGAAAAATACTTTTCATTAAAATATTACCCCTAGTTCTACCAAATAAAAAATAATAATAATTTTTTTTCAGTAAAATAAAAATGAAACAAATAAATTTTCAATCTTAGTAACTAAAAAAATGAAATTTTTAAAAAAAAATTATTTTAACAAAAAATAAAGTTTTCTAGCAACGGCAACTCCCGTTGTAAAAAAAAAAAAAAAAAAAAAAGAGTTAAACGGCGCCGTTTTATTGTTTAAATTTCATTTGTGACAAAAAAAAAAAGATTTTGGTTTTTTTTTTTCATTTCATTCTCGGTCTACGTCCCCTCCCCCCCAATTTTTTTTTTTCATTGCTGCTCTGTTCCCCCCCAACCCTTCTCAGTTTCAAAGTTCTCTCTCGCACACGCACAGGTCTCTCTCTCTCTCTCTCTCTCTCTCTCTCTCTCTCTCTCCCCCCCTAAAACAAACCCTAAATCACATTGTCTGATTCTAACTACAAATATATATATATAAAGTTTTGATTTTTATGTGTTTTTGACGTTGCAGAAATTTAGGGGGAATTGAAATGACGATTTGACTGTCGACGAATTTGAATTTGGCGGATCAGAATGCGTTTGAAGGGAATGCATCCGCTGTGTTGTATCACTCTGGAGAGTCCTGAGATCGGAGACCAGTCGAGGATCGGCTCTGGTATACTGGTGGCGATGGTTTCCGGTAGATTTGACGGCAATGCCTCGGGATCTGTGGCCACCTTCGCCAGTGTTCTCTACAAATGGACCAATTTTGGCAAATGATGGAGATCGAGATGATTTCTGCTCCGTAACGGCATCGTTTCCTATTCAAAAATTCTCATGCCGGAGACTCTGGCTTGTTTTCCGGCTGGCGAAGACGTCCGGTTGATCGGCGACGTCTCCTCCGACCGCCTTTCGCGGCTCAACAGCTCCGGTGGAAGACACAAAAACCACAAGACTCTTGGCATCATTCGTTTCAAGGTAAGAGCCATTTTTAAAGAGAGAGAGAGCAATTACAAAAAAAAATTTCCTCAATAAAATTTACTCCATTTGTGGTCAATCAAATTTACTCCGTTTTTCATTAAAAATTTACTCAAGGTAAGAGCCATTTTTGTTTAGCACTATATTTATCCCTGTGAATATGTTAAATTGTGGTGTATGCATAGGCTGCATAGTTATTATTTTATTGGTTATAAGGTAGTGTTTCTTCATTTTATTAATGGTGTTTCTTCAACTGTCATCTGACAGTTCTTTACCCTTTTATTTAGAGAACTGTATCTTCAGGCAGCTTTGGATCATTTGATAGCAATTCCATGTCTCTCAAGTCAATTAATTCAGTTTGTTTAGTGGATATGGCCTCAGAATCTGAGCAATCTGGGACCAACCAGGATAAACAGTATGCAGTTTATCTCTTCTTATTTCTGTTTTACATCTTCTATGCAAAATTAAAATTGTTTTGAGCATTACAGAGTAGGTAACCCACTTTCTTGACTTTGTTTATGCAATATTTGAGAATAACCGGCAATACCTCATCAGTGGTAGGTCTAGAAGAGCAGTGGATTTTTAGTTTGCTTTCCAGAAACACAGGCATTAGTTTACTTCTTGTAGCTCATACATGCTCAAAGCCTACTCTACATAGTATAGAGTTTGTATATTACCAATTCAGTCCAAGTTTTTTGTTTGGTAAGGTGACATTTATTTGAGATGTTGAGAGCATTTGGTCTTTTGTTTGTTTCATTGGTGGCAACTCATGTTCTCTTGACTTATTGTGAATGTTTTCTTCTTCATTTTTTGCCGATTTTGTTGACTTAGGCCAAGTTTGGGAAGACTAAATAAGTGTACTTTTTGACTTTTCTTGTATTATGTGTAGAAAAAGTAGAGAGGAGATGTTGATTGATGTGATCCAAAAAAGATAAAAAGATAAAATAAGTGCACTTTTTTAGTTTAGCCAAACTTAGTAATTAGTATTTTATCATATAACAATACATAGATTAGGACTTCTTTTTCTAATTGATGTAACTAAATTTGCTAGAGCCAGATTTCACTCTTAAGAAACAAACTAGTTTCTTAAGAAACTTAGAATTCGAAGTGTTAACGTCCTAAAATCACCAAACGGCATCGGTAGCACGAAACTTGGCACACACAACCGCCTAGGCACGAGAGACTTGTGGGAAAAGACGAGACTCAAATCGGATTTCCGATTTGGGAGTTAGAGACAGATTTCACTCTAAGCAAATTAGTTTTTTAAGAAACTTAGAATTCGAGGTGTTAATGCCCCAAAATCACCAAACAGGGTCGGAGTAGCACGAAACTTGCCGCACATGACCGCCTAGGCACGAGAGACTTGTGGGAGAAGACAGGACTCGAATCGGATTTCCGGTTTGGGAGTTAGAGCCGGATTTCACTCTAGGCAAACTAGTTTCTTAAAAAACTTAGAATTCAAGGTGCTAATGCCCCAAAATCACCAAACGGCATCGGAGTAGCACGAAACTTGCCACACACGACTGCCTAGGCACGAGAGACTTGTAGGAGAAGACGGGACTTGAATCGGATTTCCGGTTTGGGAGTTAGAGCCGAATTTCACTCTAGGCAAATTAGTTTCTTAAGAAACTTAGAATTCGAGGTGTTAATGCCCCAAAATCACCAAATGGCGTTGGATTAGCACGAAACTTGGCACACACGACCTCCTTGGCACGAGAGACTTGTGGGAGAAGACAGGACTCAAATAAGGCTCCCGGTTTGGGAGTTAGAGCCGGATTTCACTCTTAAGAAACAAACTAGTTTCCTAAGTAACTTTGAATTCGAGGTGTTAATGCCCCAAAATCACCAAATAGTGTCGGAGTAGCATGAAACTTGGCATACACAACCGCCTAGGCACGAGAGACTTGTGGGAGAAGACGGGACTCGAAATGGATTCTCGGTTTGGGAGTTAGAGCCGCTAGGCAAACTAGTTTCTTAAGAAACTTAGAATTTGAGGTGTTAATGCCCCAAAATCACCAAACGGCATCAGAGTAGCACGAAACTTGGCATAGACGACCGCCTAGGAACGAGAGACTTGTGGGAGAAGACGGGACTCGAAACGGGTTCCCGGTTTGGGAGTTAGAGCCTGATTTCACTCTAGACAAATTAGTTTCTTAAGAAACTTAGAATTCAAGGTGTTAATGTCCCAAAATTACCAAATGGCGTCGGATTAGCACGAAACTTGGCACACACAAACGCCTTGACACGAGAGACTTGTGGGAGAAAACAGGACTCGAATTGGGTTCCCGGTTTGGTGGTTAGAGCCGGATTTCACTATAAGCAAACTAGCTTTTTAAAAAACTTAGAATTCGAGGTATTGACACCCCAAAATCACCAAACGGCGTCGGATTAGTACGAAACTTGGCACACACGACCTCTTTGACACAAGAAACTTGTGGGAGAAGATGAGACTCAAATAAGGTTCTCGGTTTAGGAGTTAGAGTCAGATTTTACTCTTAAGAAACAAACTAGTTTCTTAAGAAACTTAGAATTCGAGGTGTATGTAACGCCCTCAAAATAAACCCATAAATCATACATTCATGATAGAAGAAAGATGTATTATATTCCATACATCAGAGTATTCATTACAAAAGTATTACATGTTAACAACAAAAGTAAGTGCCCTACGGGCTTACAACTTTCCAAGCCAACACTTGGGTACAAAAAAAAGAGTACTAACTCAAATACACTTTAAGCCTTTGGCTTGAATTTACATGTAATACAAAAAGGGAACAACAAAAAGATCTATCAGCCTCAAAGCCTCCCAAGCTACGTCCTTGGAGGTGGCATATCACCTGAACCTGAAAATGATGTCCCATATAGGGTGAGCCAAAACCCAGTAGAGATATACTAAACCAATTATGAGCAATAACTAAAACATTAGCATTTGATAAATGATTAACACTTGTAAATCAACTTACAACACATTCCAGTTCCATGACAATTTCATCTGTGTTTCATTCCACTTTCCTTTACTTATCCAATTTACATTCATAAACCTGGCTCAATATCTAGCCACACAATTAAATGAGACTACAACTCTTGTTAAAACACTTACGTTATTCACAATTCACATGAGATTACAACTCATATTAAAACACTTCCATATTTCAATTATCTACGTCATGCAAACGTAATCAAGATTTCGGGACTTTCACCCTGGACACTCCGGCCAACTTAGTTATCAATGGAGTCCATCCCCTATCTCCTCCCAAGCTGGTTTGAGAGTCCATCCCTTATCTCCCCTCAAACCATGGAGTACATCCCCTATCTCCTCCTAAACAATATACATATACAATGTATTTAAACACTTATCATTTACAATGATCATTCAATACACATATTCGATGTATTATCCCAACCGTCATATTCAATGACATATTCAATGTGATTAGTTTCAGTTTTCCCTAATCAACATACAGTGTCTACAACAATCAAGACTATCCTCCACCGATAGCCCAAAGCAGTTATCTCTAAACAGGTAATAAATTTATCAACAGATAAACAATCAACGATTTCATAAGTGGGTGATAAATTAATCCAACCACACCATTCTACCACAATTCCATCCAATTTCATGATTCTTAACCCAATTTCATATTTCCATATTTCCCAAATTAATTGATTAATTTCAATTAGGGCCTTAATCCCTCTATCTCAAATGTTGCCCCCAAGGCCAAATTTCACTCATATAACATAAACAACCCAAATTTCATGCCTCTTACACATATTTGACTCAAACATGGAAAACCCCTCTTTTATAAATTACAAATCAAACCCTAACTTTCCATAATTACCAAATAACACTATTTAATCAAAATGACTAAAATTTATGTCAAAACTCATAAGAATGAGTAGGGTATCCCTACCTCGAAATGATGAGACCAAATCGAGGAGATGAAGAAAACTCAAGATGCTCCAAACACCCACTTTTTCGGATCAAAGTGTAGCCCACACCAAGCACAACCTTTCTTACAAAGGGACTAGGATAGAAACACACTAGGACTAGGTGTATTTTTAGAGAGGTGTATAGAGAGAGAGGGAGCAGCCGATCTAGGGTTTGAACCAAAAGAGATGAAGAAAAGTGAAGAAGAAGAAGCTGCTGTGAATTGATATATTCAGTCCTCGCTCGAGCGACCAGACACAAGGGAACCTCGCTCGAGCACACAAAGCCTCGCTCGAGCCAACAATTCGAAGCTTCAAGTTTGCAACCCAGAAGCACGCTCGAGTGAAGAGAATCTCGCTCGAGCGAAGAAATCCAAAACATACAGCTCGCTCACTCAAGCGAATGAAAGCTCGCTCGAACCAAGAAACACCACCTTCAGGTCCAAACTAGACGCAGACGCATGCTCCAGCGAAGGAACCCTGGCTCGAGCGAAGGAGCTAAAACACAGATCTCGCTCGAGCGACGACACCAAAAACTGGGCAGCAACCTTTTGTTTCTAATCACAACCAACCTGTTACAAACCTGCCCAACATATCCTAAAACTCATATACAAGGAATTATATGACGGAAATGAAACGTATACAACAGTACTCAAACACGGGACCCAAGTCCAGAATACTATACATAAAGGGGAAAACCCGGGATCGCTATACTTAATGTCCCAAAATCACCAAACGACGTCAGAGTAGCATGAAACTTGGCACACACAACTGCCTAGGCACAAGAGACTTGGGGGAAAATACGGGACTCGAATCGGATTTCCGGTTTGAGAGTTGGAGCTGGATTTCACTTTAGGCAAACTAGTTGTTTAAGAAACTTAGAATTCGAAGTGTTGACACCCCAAAATCACCAAACGGCGTCGGATTAGCACGAAACTTGGCACACGACTGCCTTGGAACGTGAGACTTGTGGGAGAAGACGGGACTCGAATCGAGTTCCTGGTTTGGGTGTTAGAGCCGGATTTCACTTTAGGTAAACTAGTTCTTTAAAAAACTTGGAATTCGAGGTGTTAACGCCCCAAAATCACCAAACGGCGTCGGATTAGCACGAAACTTGGCACACACGACCGCCTAAGCACAAGAGACTTGTGGGAGAAAACGGGACTCGAATCGGGTTCCCATTTTGGGAGTTAGAGTCGGATTTCGGTCTTAGCACAACTATTTACTTAATTACCTTTGTAATTGTATAGTAGTTAAATTTTTATGTTTTTTTTGTAATTAACATATTAACACATAATTATATTGTCATTAAATATTTTTATTTTTTTCCCAGATATTTCCGGAGTAGGAGTTTGCTTCTTGTGGATTTCATGCCTGTGAAGAATGCCACTAATTTTTGTTTTTGTACCACGGAGAATGCTGAGAAAAAATTTAATTTTGGTTTATGTTATTTTGGATTATGAATAACTTTATGTATTTAAATATTATATATGTATTATGGAACATTATGTACTAGGGTAATTTTTTTGATGTATAGTTATGAATGCAAGAATATGTTTATTATGAAGAAATTGTTATTTCTATATAGGAATTTTTATATTATTATGCAATTATTAGTTTCTTTTTAAATTGTTTTTCATTGAATACAGGTAATTTTAATATTTTAAATTAATTTACAGCAGGGCCTTTTTTTTTTTTTTTTTTTTTGCGACGGCACCTAACCGTCGCAAAAAACGGGTTTTTTTTTTTTTTAATAATTATTGCATTTTTTTGAAAAGGCACCACACCGTCGCAAAAAATCAAAACCTTTTTTTGGCAACATATTGAATGTCATCGCAAAAAGAAAATATACTGTCGCAAAAAAAAAAAAAAAATTTGCGACGACAATTTCTACCGTCTCAAATAAAACTTTTGGCGGCAGTAAAACAGAGTCGTCGCAAAAAGTCTATTTTTACACATTATTGGCAACAATAAAATGTTGTCGTAAATAATAGCATATGCTGTCGCAAAAAAGAGGCGACGGCAAAAATTCAAAATTTTTGTAGTGCATCTTCCATATGAATATTATATATAAAATTTTTAATAACTTTTAAAAATATTTAACATTTGTAATATTTTTGCAACCCTTTTAATATACGATCAGATTTTATTTTTAATTAAATTTGATAAAAGTTAACAACAATAAACATAATAACAACTCTAATGAAACTCACTAATAATAAACAAGATCCCGCTCAAAGCACAAGCATCCTTACTAGTCTATATATATAAGAATTGCTTGAGTATGGATAGCTTGTCTTGAGTATAGATAGCTTGTCTCTTCTTTTTTTTTTAGCCTTCCAGCTGTTTGTTTTAAGATTTCCTATTGTTGCTCAAGCAGTTTGATCATTCATCAGATTTGTTGGTGAATTCACTACTTTGTTTAGCGACCTTCAGTGTCATGTAAAGGCGCAATGGTTACATTTGGGGAAAGCTACTTTCTTAACCTTTCTTTTACTCCGTTTGGGAAGATGGATTTGGGGCTTTTTTGGCTATTTTAGTCACAAAAGACAAAATAGGCTATTTTAGCCACAAAAAACAAAACATCACATTCAACCCATAATCATTACACTCTTCTCTCACAAAAAAAGCCAAAAAAGTGAAAAAGCCAAAAAAGCCTTCCCAAACCAAGCTTTTTAGCCCAAGCTAAAATAGCCAAAAAAATCAAAATGCCAAAAAGCCAACCCACTTCCCAAACGACGCCGGGTATTTATAAACTTTGGATAACTTTAGTTTTATAGAAGGTATAATTTCTTGTTGAGTAATGATTGAGATTGTTAGAAATGTTTTGAAAAAATATGGATAAAAATAGAATTTTTTCTTAACTTTGGTCTATTTTTTAGGTGGGACCTGTGCGGCAAAGTTGGCGGGTTTAAGTGGTAACGTGTTCTATGCCGCGTTGTGATTCACGTGGTATATTCGGTTGCTCAAAACCATTATCGGGTGAATAGGAAATTAAAGCCTAAGTGAGCTCCATGGAAATGGAGTTTTGGTGGAAATTTCTTAAAGAGTTAATTAATGGCTTGTTCCACATTGATTTGGCGGGAAGCTTTGAATAGGTTTATAAGGCTTGGAGTTAGAACTTGGGGTAGGCCCCAAGGGGCACCCAAGTTTTGTAGAGAGAGTGGTTATGGGCAAAATGGGCAAGACCCATTGGAGCCAAAAAATCACGACGAGCACACACCGCCGTCCTTTCGGTCGGTTGGGTTGGGCTTGTTCGGCTCAATACTAATCTTTTTGGGCAAAAAACATTTGGATTTAATTTTATTTTTTGAAATAAAATCAGTCCAACTGTCCAGAATTCAAATCAATTCCGGAACATTCTGTTCCGATTTTTCCCTACATCCAAACAGGTCCCTACGGTTTTTATCTGTTCAAAATTTGAACCCAACAGATTTGTATCTGTTTATTCAAACTGAACAGGTATCATACCTGTTCAAACAGGTTTTGCACCTGTTTAAGTCAAATTGAAAAGCCACCACTACATCTATAAATAGGCAACCCTCATTTGATGTTTTCATTCAGAATTTTCGTACTTCTCCTCTGCAAATATATTCTGCATTTTGCTGCATTTAATTTTTTGTGAGAAAAAGTGTATACACTTAGTGTGTTCGTTGTGCGAATAAATTGTAGTGCTGCATTTATTCGTTGATTGATCATTTTATCCTGGGAGATAGACGTCCATATTCTGAAAGCACCGTGGAGAGGACGAATCTGTCTTAAGGACACAGTGTCTAACACTGGACTTGATCAGATTATTATTCGAAGAAATTAATCGAGTAAGTTAATTCTTTTTCTGTTTTTTTTATTTATTTAATCAGATTTTGATCTTGTTTTTGTGACAAAATAAAAATCTGTTTTTATTTATTTATTTTTATTTATTGGTTTGATTTTTGTAATCAAACCTTCTCTCTCCTTTCCTATATTCTGTTTGTCGTTTTGTAACCAAACATAATTAATTTATTTAAGTACAGTGAAGATTGTCCAACAATCTTAAGACAAAATTATTTTTGGTGTCTTCATTGTATTTAATTTTTTGTATTTTCACAAAAGTGATATTCTGGTTGGAAAACAAATAGTAGTAATATACTGTGTGAGATAGTAGTAATATACTGTATTTTTTTTTGACAACTAGTAGTAATATACTGGTGTCATTAACAATTGTAGAATATTAATTTGTGTTACAGAAAATTATTTTTGTATTTTATTTTTTCTAGTTTTAGTAATAAGGAAAATAAAATTATTTTGTATTATAATTTATTTTCTGGTTTTAGTAACGAGAAAATTAATTTGTGTTTTGGTTTTTTCTGATTTTTGTAATTAGATATTATGGCTACTGCAATTGAAACTGGTACTCCAATTGTTACACCAACTCTGGTCCCTATCCAGAACCATTTTCAAGTACCAATAAATCATGGAGAAAAATTGGAAAAATTTAACAGTACTGAGTTTAAGAGATGGCAGCAGAAGATGCTGTTCTATCTTACAACTCTAAATTTGGCCCGATTTCTCCGTGAAGAGGCTCTAGCACTTAATGAGGGTGAAAGTGATCGGCAAGTTGTTGTCGCTGTAGATGCTTGGAAACATTTAGATTTCCTATGCAGAAACTACATCCTCAATGGCCTTGACAATATGCTGTATAATGTTTACAGCCCTCTGATGTTAGCAAAAGAATTGTGGGATTCTTTGGAGAAGAAATACAAGACAGAGGATGCCGGCACGAAGAAATTTGTTGTCGGTAAATTTCTGGACTTTGTTATGGTAGACTCCCAAACGGTAATTTCTCAAGTTTAAAATTTTCAAATAATTTTGCATGATATTCATTCAGAAGGTATGTCTCTTAGCGAGTCTTTCCAAGTCGCTGCTCTAGTGGAAGAGTTACCACCGGCTTGGAAAGATTTCAAAAATTATTTAAAACATAAATGCAAGGAGATGACAATAGATGAATTAATTGTAAGATTGAGAATTAAGGAAGATAACCGAAACGTTGAACAGAGGAATGGGAAAAATCCCATTGAGTCGAAGGCCAATGTGGCTGAACAAGTTCACAAACCACATAACAAAAAGAGGAAGTTTACTAGAGATGGTCCTAAACAAGGCGACAACAATGGCAATAAGAAGTTCAAAGGAAAATGCTATAACTGTGGCAAGACTGGACATCGAGCTTCTGACTGCCGCCGCCTTAAGAAGGATCGCGGAAGTACAAGCAAGAAGACCACCAATCAAGCCAATGTGACAGAATTAGATTACATCTCTGACGGGGTAAATGACATCAATCTCTCTGCTGTGGTGTCTGAGGCTAACTTGGTTGGAAATCCCAAGGAGTGGTGGGTTGACACTGGAGCAACTCGTCACATATGTGCGGACAAGAAGATGTTCACTACCTACAATGAGGCTGCAAATGGTGAACAACTTTTCATGGGAAATTCTTCTACTTCTACTATGGCTGGACAAGGAAAGGTGATCTTGAAGATGACATCATAGAAAGAATTTACCCTCAACAACGTACTGCATGTACTTGACATCCGAAAGAATTTGGTTTTTGGTTCTTTGTTAAGTAAAAATGGCTTTAGGCTTGTCTTTGAGTCTGATAAATTTGTATTAACAAAGAGTGGTATGTATGTTGGTAAGGGATACATGAGCGATAGTCTCTTCAAATTGAATGTAATGACAATTGTACCAAAAGTTGCTATTAATAAGAATAACACATCTTTTGCTTATATTCTTTAGTCGAATTTATGGCATGGTAGATTAGGACATGTGAATTTTGATGCTTTGCGTAGATTAATTGATTTGGAATACATACCAAAGTTTGAAATTGATCCTAATCACAAATGTAAGATTTGTGTAGAAGCGAAACTAACTAAGACTCTATTTAAATCGGTTGAAATAAAAGCCGAACCTCTAGAATTAATTCATACAGATGTATGTGATCTTAAATTTGTTCAAACTAGAGGACGCAAAAAGTATTTCATAACATTTATCGATGATTGCACAAGATATTGTTATGTTTATTTACTTAGAAGTAAAGATGAAGCTTTAGAAATGTTTAAACTCTACAAAACTGAAGTTGAAAATCAACTTGATAAAACCATTAAAATGGTTAGAAGTGATAGGGGTGGTGAATATGATGCACCATTAAATGAATTTTGTGCACAACATGGCATTATTCACCAAACTACAGCACCCTATTCTTCTCAGCAAAATGGAATTGCTGCAAGGAATGATAGAACCCTAAAAGAAATGATGAATGCCATGTTACTAAGTTCAGGCTTACCGCAGAACTTGTGGGAGGAAGCAATATTGTTTGCTAATTATGTTCTTAACAGAATATCCCATAAGAAAACTAACAGCACTCCTTATGAATTGTGGAAAGGTCGACCGCCTTCCTACAAATACTTAAAATTGTGGGGCTGTTTGGTAAAAGTTGAAGTTCCTGTTCCTAAAAAGACTAAGATTGGACCAAAAACAGTAGATTGTGTGTTTATTGGTTATGCTCAGAATAGTAGTGCATATCAGTTTCTGACTTATAAATGAGAAATACATGATATAAATGTGAACACTATTATAGAGTCAAAGAATGCTGTGTTTTTTGAACATGTCTTTCCTTATAAGAAAGGACAGGAATTAAGTTCACAGAAAAGAACTTATACACAAAGTCAAGAGACTAATGATAATCAAACACAAGAGACTAGTAATGGTCTCGACCAACAGGATTTAACTGATGATGAACCAAGACGAAGTAAGAGAGCGAGAACATCAACATCCTTTGGTCCAGATTTTCTGACATACCTGTTAGAAAATGAACCTCAAAGCTTTAAGGAAGTAATGACAGGTCCTGAAGCACCTTTGTGGAAAGAGGCTGTTAATAATGAAAGTGAATCCATTATGCAAAATCATACTTGGGAATTGGTGGATCTTCCACCTGGTTCTAAATCTCTTGGATATAAGTGGATATTGAAGAGAAAAATGAAAGCAGATGGCTCAATAGACAAGTATAAAGTAAGACTTATAGTAAAAGGATACAGACAAAAGGAAGGTCTGGACTATTTTAATACATATTCCCTATGACAAGAATAACATTCATTCGCATGCTTATTGCTATAGCAGCGTTGTTTAATTTAGAAATACATCGAATGGATGTTAAGACAACTTTCTTAAATGGTGATCTAAATAAAGGGATCTATATGGAGCAACCCAAAGGGTTTGTAGTGCCGGGGCAAGGAAAGAAAGTTTGTCGGCTTGTAAAATCTCTTTATGGATTAAAGCAAGCACCTAAGCAATGGCATGAAAAATTTGATCATGCAATGCTTACTAATGGGTTTAAGATAAACGCATGTGACAAATATGTCTATGTTAAAAACACTAACCAAGGATATGTCATAGTTTGTCTTTATGTGGATGACATGCTTATCATTGGAAGCGGTCAAAACATAATCAAATCAACTAAGCAAATGCTTAACAAAAGATTTGATATGAAAGATATGGGGGTCACAGATGTTATATTAGGAATGAAAATTACTAAAACATCTGATAGATATGCATTATCTCAATCTCATTATATTGAGAAAATTCTTGATAAATTTATCAAGGATGATTTGAATGTAGCTAGAACACCTGTCGACATCAGTCTTTATTTATCGAAAAATAAAGGTGATGCAGTGTCTCAGTTAAAACACTCCCAAATCATTGGAAGCCTAATGTACCTAATAAATTGTACTCGTTCTGATATAGCTTATGCTGTCAGTAAATTGAGTAGGTACACTAGTAATCCTGGAGAAGACCATTGGAAAATGATCATTCTAGTTCTTAGATATCTAAGATTTACCCGTGATCATGGTTTGAACTTTACTCGATATCCAGTAGTACTTGAAGGTCATTGTGATGCCAATTGGATATCGGACACAAAAGTTTCAAAATTCACTAGTGGATATGTCTTCACTCTGGAAGGCGCTGCTGTTTCTTGGAAATCCATGAAACAAACGTGCATTGCACGATCCACAATGGAATCTGAGTTCATTGCATTAGACAAAGCAGGAGAAGAAGCAGAATGGTTTCATCACTTCTTAGAAGACATTCCAATGTGGCCTAAACCTGTGCCAGCTATTTGCATTCATTGTGATAGTCAATCTGCAATAGGCAGGGCACAGAATCATATGTATAACGGTAAGTCACGACATATTCGTCGTCGACATAATACCGTAAGGCAATTGCTGTCAAATGGAATAATCTCAATAGATTATATAAAATCTAAAGAGAATATTGCGGATCCGTTAACAAAAGGTTTGACAAAAGAGCAAGTGTATAGTTTATCGAAGGGGATGAGATTAAAGCCTATTACATAAGAGTCATCATAATGGTAACCCTACTTATATGACTGAGATCCCAAGAACTAAGTTCAAAGGGACAACTAAGTTATGTGTGGCTCACCAGAAATCCCCAAGGGATTAAAATTCCCTACCCATTCCTATGGTGAGAGTGATATTTGCAACAAGTGTTGCCTGCAGGGGTATAAAGATAAGCTTTGCTTTTAATGATTACTTATATCTTGATTTAGGCGTAAAATCAAGACGAGTATAAAGAGATACTCACAATAAAAATCACCTATATGAGTGTCGAATTGGGGCCGGTTCTATGAGAATGAAAAGGCTAAATTCCCTAAAAAGCACTCATGAAAACCAGGAGCGTTCAAGGCCAAAATGAACACAACAGTGAGAATCACGATGTGTTAGAAGATATTTTGTGTGAAATCTATTTTCTTGGCTTACACAAACGGCTGAACAATTCAAGGCATCGCATCCATTGGTTAGCTAGTAAGTCCGATAGGTTATCACTAGGGAAGGTTCAAAGCTGAAAGCTACCTATCCTGATGCAAGATATTTTCGATTTATACTCTTTCGACAAAGTTTGCATATTGTTGCATTTCCGTTGTCATCAAATTCCATTCATGTGGGGGATTGTTAGAAATGTTTTGAAAAAATTTGGGTAAAAACAGAATTTTTTATTAACTTTGGTCTAGTTTTTAGGTGGGACCCGTGCGCCAAAGTTGGCGGGTCTAAGTGGTAACGCGTTCTATGCCGTGTTGTGATTCACGTGGTATATTCGGTTGCTCAAAACCATTATCTGGTGAATGGGAAATTGAAGCCAAAGTGAGCTCTATGGAAATGAAGTTTTGGTGGAAATTTCTTAAAGAGTTAATTAATGGCTTGTCCCGCATTGATTTGGTGGGATGTTTTGAATGGGTTTATAAGGCTTGGAGTTGGAACTTGGGGTAGGCTCCAAGGGGCACCCAAGTTTTGTAGAGAGAGAGGTTATGGGCAAAATGGGCTAGACCCATTGGATCAAAAAAATCACCACACGGGCGCGCCGCCGCCATCCGTTTGGCCGGCTGGGCCTGGGCTTGGGCACGGGTGTGTGATTGGGTTGGGCTTGTTCGGCCCAATACTAATCTTTTTGGGTCAAAAACATTAGGATTTAATTTTATTTTTTTAAATAAAATCTGTCTAACTGTCCAAAATTCAAATTAATTCCGAAAATATTATGTTCTGGTTTTTCCCTACATCCAAACAAGGTCCCTACGGTTTTTATTTGTTCAAAATTTGAACCCAACAGATTTGTATCTATTTATTCAAATTGAACAAGTATCATACCTGTTCAAACAGGTTTTGCACCTGTTTAATTCAGATTGAAAAGCCACCACTACATCTATAAATAGGCAGCCCTCATTTGATGTTTTCATTCAGAATTTCCGTACTTCTCATCTGCAAATATATTCTGCATTTTGCTGCATTTAATTTTTTGTGAGAAAGAGTATATACACTTAGTGTGTTCATTGTGCGAATAATTGTAGTGCTGCATTTATTCGTTGATTGATCATTTTATCCTGGGTGATAGACGTCCACATTCTGAAAGCACCGTAGAGAGGACGAATCTGTCTTAAGGACACAGTGTCTAAAACTAGACTTGATCAGATTATTATTCAAAGAAATTAATCAAGTAAGTTAATTCTTTTTCTGTTTATTTATTTAAATCAGATTTTGATTTTGTTTTTGTAACAAAATAAAAATCTATTTTTATTTATTTATTTTTATTTATTGGTTTGATTTTTCTAATCATACCTTCTCTCTCCTTTCCTTTTTTTTTTTTTTTTTGTATTCTGTTTGTCGTTTAGTACCCAAACATAATTAATTTATTTTAGTACAGTGAAGATTGTCCAACAACCCTAACCCAAAAGACTCCACAAATCTGGACTACTCATGATGTGGATCCCATACATACATGAGTGGGTCCCACACATACATGGAGGGTCAAGATTACTTTGAAAGTGTGTGAGTCATCCCCAAAAAGAGTCCCAAACATTTTTCTTTTTGGTCAGACATGACTCATATCACCCCACCCATAATTGTCATGGAATCAAAAGCTCTCAACTTGTCACAAGAGGAAATCACGGGGGACAATAAGGCCAGTCATTTCACTGTGTGTGCCTAAGAATGAACCCCCAGGGACTGTGGTTCTATTATCCAGGACATTCGTTTGTTGCTAGGAGCTATTGCCCACTGGGCTGCAACAGCTTGCCTTACAGGTCTCTTACCAACTCAGTGGGTTTGTAATCCTCCAGTGGCTCCGGCTAGTGCTTTAGGATTGTCTCTGTAATGCTGAATTTCTCTGTTCAAATAATAATAATAATAATAATAATAATAATTGTCATGGAATGGATAAAATTTGTCTTAGAGGTTTCAAATTGGTCTGTATTTGAATTTTGAATTTAGGGAGAGATTTTTGTGGAAAGAGAAAGGAAAATAAAAGGAAAATGTTACTGAAATGTAAATTAAATTTTTGTTACTTTACCTTTTTTAAAAAAAATAAAATAAAATTACTTCCAGTGCTTTCCTCTAAAAAAAAATTTTCTTCCACTGCCATATAAGCAAAAAGAATTCAATTTGCCTATTTCTTTTTTATTATTTTTTTCATTTTTTTTTTCCTTGCAAATTGTAGATTTGCCTCTGTCCACAAATCTTTAACAATAATCCTATATACTTAGAAATATGTGTCCTCTCTTACATTAAAAATATGTGTGTAAAAGTTGAGTCCAATCGTTAATGGACCATCAAGTATGTATAATAAACAGAAAAGGATGGCATCAGCCTAATTTATTTATTTATTTATTTTTAATGTGATAGTTACACTTCCTCTCCCATTCCTTCTTTCCCTTCCTATAGCCATTGTCATAGTTAAGCATATTTACACATCCATCACCACTATAACAAAACTCATCATCAAATCAAACAAATGTGATATTGTAATTTTATAGAGAGAAAAGGTTTGAGACAGAGAGAAAGAGAGGGAGAGAGACCAAATGGTATGATTTTGGACAAATTTGTGTGATAAAAAAGCTATATATGTATTTCCTATTACATATTCTATAGAGCAATTTGAATTTGAAAAAAATAAAATAAAATGGTTTGACTTTTCAAAACACACAAAACAACACCTACCCATTCAAATCACCTTTTCGTTCCTCATGCATATCACACAAATTATTATTGTGATTTTATTTCAATAATTTTACCTTTATGACATTTTTATATAGGGGTATATGATTATGTTTATTATTTTATTTATCACCACAATATTAATATAATAAATCTTACTATTAATATATATTTGAATGTTTCTAATGCAATACTCATAACTGCATCAACACATCATACAGTAATATAAAATAATAAAAATAAATAATCATTATAATATTATTCTTTTATTTTGTTGAATGTTCGTTTTACATTAATTTGCGCCACACTACCAAATCACACCATTATTCACATCACACACGTTAATAATAATTTCGTTTTTCTATTAACCAAAAAAAGAGTAATGCCATATGAATATATATACATTTTTTTAAGGATAAAGCACCAATAAATCTCAAAATTCAATTTGTTGAACCATTTAATCCTACATTTTATTTTGTATACTGATAAGTCCTAGTTTGTAACGCCCCAAAATAATTCAACATGAACTATCCATATTAATTAACAATCATTCATCAACTATAATATTCCTTCCATCTTTACATGATAAATAATCAAGGTTATACAAAAGTTTCACATGCAAATTATACATTCATCGGTATAATACATATGAATCTATAGTATGTGAAGCATATCATCTCAAAACAAAATAACATGCCCTTATGGGCTTACATCTTCCAAGGCAATAGCCCGATTACACACAATGGTCTCTCGAACCCATACACATTTAGCCCTTAGCTTTACAAAATTTATAACAAAATATAAGAGTTGTTTACTCTTCACAAAAATATCTACGCCCTCAGTTCGGCGGGATCACCACATCTTTACCTGCACCAAATCCCATAGGAGTGAGTATAAAGCCCAGTAGAGAATTCTCATAAAGTATATACAGTTATGCAAAATTTCTCAACATCATATGCAAATGTATTATCATGCGATGCCATTTTAAAGAACATCATTTTAATGCACCCCTTGAAAGTCGCCATGTTTTCAATGATGTTATGCAATCTCATTAATTTCAATACTTCCAATTCTTTTATTTAACATGGATGGTAAATACAACACTGATAATTCTTAAGCTGGTGTCTGCAAGTAGACTCTACGAGTACTACCAAACTGTCATTTTTACCGGTATTAACCGCAAGGCTCGACACCTATCGCGCGGTTTTCTAGTCTTTCACTATGGACACTCAGGCCAACTTATCGAGTTCAACTACACACCCTATCCGGACTTACCACATATTTACCCCATACACATTTCCATTAACTTCATTATTAACATATATTTATTTCTTTCTTGTAATAAATCTTTCCAATTTAATCACACAATGCATAGTATGTAACTCCATGCAAATGCAATGCAATGTTCTTCCATACCTCATAGCATTTCTCCATTTCAAGTAATTTGACAACAATATCGAATAAATACATTTCTCATTCTTTTCTTCAATGTTATTTCACAAAGTAACTTACATGCCTTCAACTCATAGCAATTACCATTCCTCATCATGCACAATTTCAAATAAGTTAGTCTCTTCAAGATTTCATGTTATGTTTCCCACATTAGGTGTCACGACCCCATTCCGCCCCTAGTAGAATGGTGCCGCGATGGCCAGTAACCCGAGATTACCGAAGGCCAACTTTCAAAATTTCACACACCAGTAGAGTATAATATATGGGGCTTACATGTGCGGAAGCAATATATGTAAATCTAATTGGTCCATAAGAGCTGTGCATAGATCAAATGAAATGACATACATCTTTACATAACTTTACAACTTGAATACAAATAAAGTAAAATACATTTTTCATCTTGATCAAAAGGCTTCTCAAGCCGACATAACAAAATACATGAAGTACAAGTCAAGAAGCATAATTTTCAAGATTGCCAACATAACATGCATCGAACATCATCTTGCAAACCACATCTCGGCGTCACCGCCTTCATGCTTACTACCTACATATATATAGAGAGGGTGAGCTTGGCTACTCAATGAATGGTACAAGTAATAAAGGTTTGCATGATTGTTATCCGAGATCTTTTCTAAAACAATACATATCATAACTTATACAAATCAAGGGATGAACTAAGTTCATCTATCAAATCTTTCAAGCTTCAAGGGACACTTACTAGCATCAATATAATACAAGGGATGACATTAACAAAGGTGCTACAAAAGCTTAGAGTCCTCTAGCACGTAAGGACTTGTGTTACAAAGGCTTAAAGTCCTCTAACACGTAAGGACTTGTGTTACAAAGGCTTAAAGTCCTCTAACACATAAGGACTTGTGTTACAAAGGCTTAAAGTCCTCTAACACGTAAGGACTTTCCAAGAATGTCATCCAAAACAAAGCTAATACTTGATACACAAAACTTATACTTGGTACACGAAACATGGATAATCATTCATGCTTGATCAAATACTTTTCAAAACAAATCAAAGCAAAGCTTATCAAAACATGATAACATAGCTTTATTAAAAATACCACTCACATAGTTCTTGGGACGTCGGGATCAAAGCAAAGGTCCAAGTCCTACAAACACATGGCAAGGTCTACTGAATGCACTTCTGAAAACAAGTCCTACATGCATGCAAATGATCTCGGGAAAACATGCTGGGAGTTAAAACGCTGTTTTACATGTCAAGAAGACATGCTGGGTACCAACCAGGTCTTTGCCGAGGTCCCACACCTCCTTGCCGATGTGTGGTCCCGATGGCCACATACAGGAAATGAAGTCGGGAAAATCTGGGTTTCCCTCTTGATGAACATGAAGAACATGAGTATGAAGAACACGAAGAACATAAAGAACATGAATGCTAAAATCATGACTTGCTTATACAAAATCTGGGATTTCATGCTATGAGTTCAAAAACATGGACCTGGGTATCCATACTTGAAGATCTTGGGAAAACAAACACAAAAACATGGATCTTAATGCAAGCTTTCGGATCAAATCATGGCTTTTATTCAAGAACACATGAATATCATATTCTCTTTCTAAAACTGAACTTCAAAGCAATGCATGGCTTACAAATCATGCCCGATCATGCAATGCAGCTACATGATTAATAAGAACAACAAGAATAGATCAAGAATCTAACCACAAAGCACGGATCTAACGGCTCAACTCTAAGGATCAAGCTTGGGATCTACTTCTCTCTCTAAAGACTTCTTCTTCTTCTTCTAGAGCTTCTCTCTCCTCAAGAACAAAGACATATAACAAATGATACATTTCTAGGTCTGCTGGCTGACTTAACACTCAGCTGGGACACGTGGCACTACCGGGTTGGTTCTCCTCAAAAAGGTGACTGAGTGAAAAGACAAGACTATGACAAAGTGTATTCAACAACCTAGGCGGCAAGGCACTCCGGCAAGTAATGATCTCGGCTAAGGATGAGGCATCGACAAGTGAGGGAACAATGATCTCGGCTAGGAAGGACAACACTTGGCCTAGCTGTGCCACACCTCGGCCTAGATGTGCCACACTTCGGTCTAGGTCGTACCAATCCAGGAACAAGATCACTTGGGTTCAAGGTTAACATCTCGGCCTAGATGATACACATCTCGGCCTTGATGATGAACACCACGGCCCAGATAATGACATCTCGGCCAATATGTCAGAGCGAAGGTGGAAGTCAACCAAAATGGTTCCAAGATAGTTCTAGGCTTAAGGTGACCTCGGCTTGGAATAACTTAGGCTTGGCATGACTTAGGCTTGGGGTCAGCAAGGAAGGAACAAAGCATGCAACACACTTAAGCAAAACAAGGCAAGATTGACAATGCAACTTAACATGGCAAAACATATAAATGCTTGCAAGCATGACTAAGACATGAATGTGGGTTGTTACATCCTTCCCCCTTTAAAGAAGTTTGGTCCTCCAAACTTAACTTACCATGTTCCCCAAAACAACTCCGGATGTCGGATTCTCATCTCTTCTTGTCATCTCTAGCCTTTACCTTGGGACAATCCTTAATACGATGACCCATCTCACTGCATTCAAAACATGCTCCAGATGCCCGATGACAAACTCCAAAATGTAGCTTCCCGCAACTTGCACATGTCGGCCTGGTGCCACCTTCCTGATTCGCGTCGTTGGAACTCCCCACCTTTGTCTTCTTCTCGGCATCAGTCGGGCCTGCCTCTTTTTCGCAATTGTCATAGGTGTGCCTCTTCTTCTGATTCTCCCCCGAACTCTGACTTCTGTTCAGGTTGGCTTCTGCCAGGATGGCTTTATCTAGCACTCCAACATACGTCGGCATGTTGAGCAAATTCACCCGATCTTGTATTGACCCCCGAAGTCCACTCTCAAACTTCCTAGCTTTTCTATATTCGTCGTTGACTATGTGCGGTGCATACCTTGCCAACTCGGTGAAAGCACGATCATATTCGGCCACTGTTTTGTTGCCCTGTGTCAACATCTGAAACTCTGTGGTCTTGCGATCTCGGACACTGAGTGGGAAATGCTTGTCATAAAATAACTCCAAAAATCTAGCCCAAGTCAACTTGGGATTACCTTCTCGGATCATCATCCACCATCTACGAGTGTCGTCTTCCAGAGTGAATGCTTCCAATGACACCTTCTGGGTGTCGGTGCTGGGAAAAACCTCGAACAACTTCTCCATCTCAAGAACCCACTGTAGCTTGGCTTTTCGTGCTCCATTTTAGAAGAATGAAATAGCCCTTACAGTTCGGACTCCACTTGGGTGTTGGTTCTGAGTCTGATTTCACAAGTGCAATGTGAAACAACGGAAACACAAAAAGAGTCCAAATCTGGCAATTTCTTTTGGAAAATTGATGTTTGAATCAAATGCCAAAAAAATGGACTACTTTGCCAGATATCAGAGTCGCCACCTAAATATTTATTTTGGGAAATTTAGGAAACCCATGACTCGTGCCAAAGGCCATTAGTCCGTCATTACCAAAGTGTCTTGGTTCGGGAACTTAGGTATGAGAGGGGAAGGTCAATAATTGAACACCCCACTCACCCGATCAAAGATCGGCCTCTACTAATCATGATGTGGCTTTTATATACAGTATATGTTCTTATTCTGATTATTTAATAAATCCTAAAATTTATTATGTGAAGTATACAAGGTATAGACTAGTTTGCTCAGATTGGAACAATTCAATTTCATGTTTGTTTCTCAAAAAAGCTTTGAATTGGCCACCTTAGGTGGGCTTAATTTGCCACTTAACAAAGTGGGTTTAAAACATATATTCGTTGAATCATTCCAATTTAAGCAACAAGCCTTCATCCACAGGCATTCAAACAATTTATCATTTAAGCAATTAGCCTCATGATAGGATGCTAAACTTAATAAGAAAATTATGTACAGGCGGGATGCTAAAACATAACAACTCACATATTTACCGACGTCCTGCGAACAAGCTACAAAACAAAGTTAGAAAATATGCATGATTCCTAACTATACAATGTGACAATGCAACACATGTGATATGCAATTTCTAGGCTCGGCTACTAATATGTGAAATGATTTGCTCGCATGCGGTCTAAGCATGTATTCAGAGAAGTATTGAAACGACAATGTGAATTCGAATGATGAACCGAATCTCAATGCATGCAATACAAGTGGATGCAAACATGAGTATGCTAAATTAAACATGATGTCCCTAATCTAACCACCATAAGCTGGTAAATAAAAGGAAAAAAGACGTAGGGTTGGAAGACATACACATTATTACAAATTTGTCTGCCCTCGCGCAAGAGGGTTTGAATGTCCAAATGTTCGAATAAATAATTATTACAAAACCGAATGAATAATAAATGAAAGGGGCTGTCTAATTTATTACAATAATTGATGTAAGGCAAGCCTTGACACAATAAATTCGATACAACGTCCGACCGAATTCAATTAATCATATTGGTTCTTTATGTCGATTGTAATCCAATTTTAACCAATTTTATTAGCCTTTTTTATTACTTGTCCATTTCTTTATCTTTTCTCCTGTTTGTGCAAAAGTGATATTTACGTCCACTAAGTCCAAAATGCAATAAAGAGAAACAAGCATCAACTTAACCCGAGAAAATTTTCTTCGGGGGAATTACAAAGGAAGAGTCAAACTTATTTATAAGCGATAAGGGATTCCAAGTCAAACTCAAGATGTACAACAAGGACTAGTCAAACTCAAAAGAGTGATAATGACTTAGAAAAAAACCCAAACTTGAAATCAAAACTTGATAATAAGTGATAATGACATTTTCCTTGGTGATTTCCAAGGGTCAATTAGTCCCTTAAAAGTAAACACACTGATGAATAAAGAGAAATGAAAAATAAAAGAGTGTGCTGTAGTATAAGAACATGTATACATTTGGGGTAGTGAACATCCAAAGAATTTAAACCGTTAAGTATAGAACGTTTCATGCTTTTGGTGGTAAATCCCCTAAGAGATTAAATCGGTAAGCATAGAACGTTGTATACTGTTGGTAATGAATCTCTTAAGCATAAAACGTTTTATGCCGTTGGTAATGAATCTCCAAAGAGATTAAACCATTAAGCATAGAGCGTTTTATACCTTTGGTAATGAACCTCTAAAGAGATTAAGCCATTAAGCATAGAAGAGTTCCTTTCTTATATTTGAACCACAATCTTAATTTTTCACAACTTTTTAATCCAAATAAGCAAAGAATGGAGGGAGGTTGCAGAGATGATTATGCGAAATTGATTAATTGGTTAGTACAAACAAACTTGATAATTAAAACATAAATCATGAAATAAATTAAACAGCCCTCTAAATAGCATATAATAGTGCTGAAATTAAGCTACAAAAAACAAGTAAAATTAAATAGCCGGAGGTACTATTCACCGCCGGAGGTACTATTTAAAGTAATAAATTACAACAGTTTATATACAATATTTAAATTACAGCAGATATGTGGGTAGTGCAACCATCCTATTAAAGCGATAAAAAAAAAAAAACAGTTATAAAAAGAAGTAAATGAAATATTTAAACAACTTATATCACATTTTTAAATTAAATAAAAATTTGCGAAAACACTACACTAATTAATTAATTAAATTCTAATTAACTAAACTAATTAGCTATTTAATTATACTAATTAATTCATTATAAAATTCTAATGAACTAACTATTCAACGAAAACTAATTAATTAATTGAACTATACTAATTAATTAAACAAATTATATCACATTTTTAAATTAAATGAAAATTTGCGAAAACTCACCTTTTGGGGAAATGATGAATTTTCTGAGTCACAAACTTTCTTTTGATTACTCTCAAGTCTGTGGAATGTATTTTCAATTCTCAGTCCAAAATTTGGAATTACAGCTTTAGTGGTTTTTTTTTTTTTTTTTTGAATGGTGTATTGATGAAATGGAAATAAAAATATCTCCCTCTCTTTTTTTTTTTCTCTTTTTTTCTTCCCCTCTCAAACTCTTTCTCCAGAATCCTCTCTTCCCATTCTCCAGAATGCCTCTCCAGAATTTCCTCCAAACTCCTCCTCCCTTCACTTGCTGAACCTCTGCCTTATATAATAATAATAATAATAATAATAATAATAATAATAATAATAATAATAATAATATAATAATAATAATAATAATAATAGTAATATAATATAATATATATATATATATATGCGTTCAGTTGATGTCGGCGTGCCGATATCAACTTTTGTTTTTATTGTTATATTTTTTTTTATAAAAAATATATATAATATAATATATAAAATATCTAAAATATATAATTTATACCAAAATACATAACATATAATATACTAATATAATTTTATATAAAATACTAAACATATAGTATAATAATTTTAAACACATAATATAATTTGTTTTATTATTTTCTTTTATATAAAATACACCAAAAATATGAACAAACACATAAAATTATGAAAAATTACACAAATACTAAATTAATGAAATATTCAGTATTTTAAAATAATTTGGCCATAATAGTGAAGGTTGGGTTAAAGTTCAAATTTCATCTCTTTTACTGAGGATTCTGTGAGAAACACATTCTAATTGTCATCATCGGATAATTAAAAGAAAGCGCCCAAGTTTTAGGGCCGGTCAAAATGGGATGTCTACAGTTACCCCTCTTTGACAGAGCTCAAAGTCATTTCATGACGTGAGTAAATGTCAAAGCCCAAAGATGACCCTTTTGACAAGGCCGTAAGACTTGGGCAAACAAACAAATGCAAATGCAAGTGGTTGAACTAGAAGGTTGCCTACGTATCCCATTTGCAAGGAATCAAACCTGCGTAGTTCAGGGGCAAGATGCAGAATGATATGTAAAATATAACTTATGATCATGCAATGAAATGCAAAACATAACTTATGATCATGCAATGAAATGCAATCAAGACAATGATGTGACATTGAATGAAAGCATAAATGTTGGATGTAGTGAATGTGAGATCCAAACGCTTCGTCCGCGAGAGAAGGAAAGTGAACTTGAGATCTAAACGCGTCGTACGCAAGAGGAGTATGTGAAATTGAGATCCAAATGCGTCTTACGCGAGAGGAGTATGTGAACTTGAGATCCAAACGCGTCTTACGCGAGAGGAGTATTTGAGATCCAAACGCGTCAGTCATACGCGAGAGGAGTATTTGAGATCCTAACGCGTCTTCGGCGCGAGAGGAGTATTTGAGATCCAAACATGTCTGTCATTCGCGAGAGGAGTATTTGAGATCCAAATGCGTCTGTCATACGCGAGAGGAGTACTTGAGATCCAAACACGTCTGTCATACGCGAGAGGAGTATTTGAGATCCAAACGCGCGGTACGCGAGAGGAGTATTTGAGATCCAAACGCGTGGTACGCGAGAGGAGTATTTGAGATCCAAACGCGCGGTACCCAATAGGAGTATTTGAGATCCAAACGCGCGGTACGCGAGAGGAGTATTTGAGATCCAAACGCGCGGTACGCGAGAGGAGTATTTGAGATCCAAACGCGCGGTACGCGAGAGGAGTATTTGAGATCCAAACGCGCGGTACGCGAGAGGAGTATTTGAGATACAAACGCGCGGTACGCGAGAGGTGTATTTGAGATCCAAATGCGTGGTACGCGAGAGGAGTATTTGAGATCCAAACGTGCGGTACGCAAGAGGAGTATTTGAGATCCAAACGCGCGGTACGCGAGAGGAGTATTTGAGATCCAAACGCGCAGTACGGGAGAGGAGTATTTCAGATCCAAATGCGCGGTACGCGAGAGGAGTATTTGAGATCCAATCGTGCGGTACGCGAGAGGAGTATTTGAGATCCAAACGTGTCTTACGCGAGAGGAGTATTTGAGATCCAAACATGCGGTACGTGAGAGAAGTATTTGAGATCCAAACGCGCGGTACGTGAGAGGAGTATTTGAGATCCAAACGCGCGGTACGCGAGAGGAGTATTTGAGATCCAAACGCGCGGTACGCGAGAGGAGTATTTGAGATCCAAACGCGCGGTACGCGAGAGGAGTATTTGAGATCCAAACGCGCGGTACGCGAGAGGAGTATTTGAGATCCAAACGCGCGGTACGCGAGAGGAGTATTTGAGATCCAAATGCGTCTTACGCGAGAGGAGTATTTGAGATCCAAACGCACGGTACGCGAGAGGATTATTTGAGATCCAAATGCGCGGTACGCGAGAGGATAGGAGTATTTGAGATCCAAACGCGCGGTACGCGAGAGGAGTATTTGAGATCCAAACGCGTCTTACGTGAGAGGAGTATTTGAGATCCAAACGCACGGTACGCGAGAGGATTATTTGAGATCCAAATGCGCGGTACGCGAGAGGATAGGAGTATTTGAGATCCAAACGTGCGGTACACGAGAGGAGTATTTGAGATCCAAACGCGCGGTACGCGAGAGGAGTATTTGAGATCCAAACGTGCGGTACGCGAGAGGAGTATTTGAGATCCAAATGCATCTTAGGCGAGAGGAGTATTTGAGATCCAAATGCGTCTTACGCGAGAGGAGTATTTGAGATCCAAACGCGCGGTATGCGAGAGGAGGTGGCGTGGTGTAAACAGACAGGTGCACCTGCTGTTTTTAACCGATTTGCAATCCAAACGTGTCTCACACGAGAGGAAAGGGGGAAGGTTTTAACTAGGTAAACATCAAATCTAGCATCATTCACATGAAAGGAGCGAAGGTAAATTCGAAGTCCAAACGCGTCTTACGCGAATGGAAGAAGGTATGGTAGAATGATTTCTTGCTGACAAGGGGTAACCTTTACATGTAGAAGTCACAGATGCCCCTTTTCTTCCTGATCATATTCACAACTTTCCCTATTCTCCAACGGGGTGACAGACTAGGTTGGTTCAGTATCCAGAATTAAGGCGCATATACGCTACCTCAACCTATGGGGCTGCCATACAGATTTCAAGCCGGTGATACACCCCTGGGTATTTAAACCAGACTTTAGTCTCGGAAATTCCAAACCTTTTGCGTTCTAGGCTTTGCCATTTGAACTCTAGTTTCCACCGTCACAGTTGGTCTCCTAGGAACTTATTGCGAACACAGGCAGGTGGTTATACCAGACCACTTGAAGTCGTTCGGGCACGACAAACACCAGAGGAATTGCACCTCTAGAGGATTTAAGGTCTCCTAGACCTTAAAAAGAACACCAAGCGCACCTGCTATTTTTTCAACCTATTGAATGGCCATGGATGCCACTTTACTTCCTGATCATATTTACAACTTTCCCTATTCTCCAACGGGGTGATAGACTAGGTTGGCTCAGTATCCAAAATTGAGGCGTATACACGCTACCTCAACCTATGGGGCAACCATATAGATTTCAAGCCGGGGATACACCCCTGGGTATTTAAATCAGACTTTAGTCTTAGAAATTCCAAACCTTTTGCGTTCTAGGCTTTGCCAATCGAACTCTAGTTTCCACCATCGCAGTTGGTCTCATAGGAACTCATTGCAAACACAGGCAGGATAATACACAGATATTTACTTCAATAAAATAAGTTTCGTTTTTTGCACATCAATGGCGTGACTGACATATCACTTTGAGTTTGAAAACATTTTTGTTTGATTGAATTTGAGAGTGATTAAATTTTGAATTCTGAATTGAACATTGATTCTATACTGATTTGAATCAAAGAATGACTTAACGAAAGAAGAACGAAGCAAAACGTTCCAAACACACTTATATACATTGACTAAATACACCGACTGGTATAAATATACTGACTGGTATGAAAGAAACACCCTTATATACACTGACTGGTGTGAATACCCTGATTGGTATGAATACACTGACTGGTATGAATACACACTTATATACACTGACTGGTATGAATACCTTGACTGGCATGAATACACACTTATATATACTGAATAGTTGACTCGAGTGGTGGAGAAGACAGAATCTCTAACTCGACTATGCCCCTAGTTCATTGCCTTGACCCTTTGATTTTTTTGTAAACATGTTTTGATCAACATAAGAGTTAGATTAGCATACTTCTTCCATTTTCTGTTTTGAAATCATGTAAGCTGAGTTGTGAGTATTGAAAATTTTCCCTTTTTAAATCCAAAGAATGGTCCAAGTTTTGCAAAAATGGAATAATTTTTGAGAAAATCAGTCAACTTCATTCAAATTAATCAAAACCTATTTTTGCAAAATGGCCACTACCCAACCAACATGGAATCAATCATTGAGGTGCATAGCCCTAAGCCAAATAACCCCGAATTGGTTCTGTTGTAGCAATGATGATAACCGAACCGAGCCGATCTGAATCAAATGAAACTGAGCAGAACTGGACCAAACTGAACCGCCGAACCGAACCGAACTGAACCAAGTTGAATTGAACCAACTGAACTGAGTAGATCGAAGATACACCAATCAAATACGAATAGGACAACCAGGTTGACTAAAGATACACCAATCAAACATGGACGAAATGAATGAGTTAACAAAAATTATTGGGGCCGAACTTCAAGATGAAGCTACCTACGTATCCTCAAGATAGGAATCAGGCCATCGTAGTTCCGGCTGAGGTTCACTCGAGTATTGACACTCTCCTTTTGTGCTCTAACTTCTGCCAAAGCCGCCCTTTCGGGTTTTCAACCTTGCGAGCTTTTCATTTTTCATTTTTTTTTCATCATTTTTTTTTCTTCTTTTTCTATTTTTTTTTTTGTTTTTCTACTCTAACTTTTGCCTGGGTCGCCCTTCTGGGTTTTCCGCCCAGCGAGCCTCTCAAGGGTTTCAGTTTAGCTTGTCCATGTTAATTGGTAAATCTCTGGGCCATCTATGAACGATTGCTACACTTGACTAGGAGATATGATGATATAGGGACTAGGCTAATTGGGTCTGAATTTGTCCCTAGTGTAGTGGATAGGAACTCAACTGTCCTTATTCTCTCAAATTCTAGGTTTTGCCTTTTTTTTCGGGTCTTCGTTGGGAAACAATCCAGTTTTAACTCTTTGATCAGATTCAACCTTTTGCCCCTAGTTCAAGGGTTGTTTCAAATCTAAAATCACATCATTGCCCCTAGTTCAAGGGTTCAGTCCAATCTAACTCATGTCAGACCTTCTTGCCCCTAGTTCAAGGGCTGTTTCTGATTTGAATCACAGGCCCTACATGATTGCCCCTAGTTCAAGGGTTGTTTCCACTTTGAATCATATCATTGCCCCTAGTTCAAGGGCTATTTCCAATTCGGCTATGCAAGCCTTACACTTTGGTTGATCATTGACTATTTTGAATCATGGTTTGAAAGCTAAGGAGCTAAGGAGGTCGCACCTCAAGTCAAGAGGGATCCGATGCTTTATAATCAATTCCAGACATGTTTTCGTAGGACTACGCAAAAATAGTTTTTGAAATCTTTTCACAAAGTGACTAATCACTCGTACTCTTACGAAGACAATATAGAACCAATCTGGACCAAGCCAGGATCCTTCTCAATACTCACATTAACAGAAATGATTTTATTCATCAAAGGCTTAGCATACCTCTCTTTCTCTCGGTTGATCAAAATTTGCAAATCCCGAGGAAATTCTTCCTCTTTGTTTTTATCAAAGTTTTGGAAAAAGTTTTAAAAAACTTTGGTCAATGCTATGATTTATAGGCACAGAGAAGTAGGCAGACTCTATGGCATTTTTTTTTTTTTTGAAAAGAGACTATGACTCAGCAATGACAATAGACTCAAAAGAAAATGACAAAGAAGACCTAGACAGGACAGAAATGTCTAGGTCAGCACTATCGAAATCAACAGACTCTGACTCTATAGAATGACTCGAGTTTGATTCCGTCTCTACAAACTTGGTGGAATCAAACTTAGACTCAATACTCAATTCAGAACTTAGAATAAAACCATTCTCAAATTGCCAGTCAAAGTGTGGACCATCCATAACATTCAAAATAAAGCCCGTGTAATCAATAGGTGGTCATTCCCCAATTACAGAAATGCTCGGATATCCCACAAGTTTTATTTATTTACATCGGTGGACTTTGTGGGATATCAGTTATTATTATTATTATTATTATTATTATTATTATTATTTGAAATGATGTTTGCAAACTACCTTGCAAAAAAAAAAAAAAAAAACCCCAATTTGAATTTTAGCAGCATTTCGACTCAACTGATCATTGATTATTGCTAACTCATGCTGACACACTGAACTCAACCCCACAAATTGAAATGCCTGAACCACTGTTCGGAATTTGAGAACCCCTGTATAGATCCAATACATTGCACATAGCAAGAAAGAGAACAAACACCCCTATGGAGGGTAGGGTGGTCTTGTCCTAGATTTTGACATGATCTAGGTTGCACTATTTCAAGCAAGTGGTTTCATAACATCCTGTACGGGTAGCATCCTGTCCTAATTTGAATGGTCACTAGAGCATACTATATGCATTAGGTCAAATAGTCACAAAGGGTACCTCAGCAAGACTACCTAATATACCTCTCACACCTAACACCGAAAAGTGAAAGGAGGATCAAGTGGTACAGCGGTAATCCAGATCCAAGGGTTGTGTTCCCAACTTGACAGAGCCCATGACCGGTCAGCCTTTTGGCAAGCTTTGTAGGCAAGCCTCCGGCAAACCGTCCAGGAATAACAGATGGCAAACACAGGGACTTAGGCGCACCAATGCAAATGCAATGCAAAGAACATATAAATGTAGATAAAAATTCACATAATAAAGTTTGAGTCAAATTCTCTAAGTCCCCAGCAGAGTCGCCAGAAACTGTAACTCGTCTTTTCGCGCTCCATTTCAGAAGAATGAAATAGCCCTTACAGTTCAGACTCCACTTGGGTGTTGGTTCTGAGTCTGATTTCACAAGTGCAATGTGAAACGGTGGAAACACAAAAAGAGTCCAAATCTGGCAATTTCTTTTGGAAAATCGATGTTTGAATCAAATGCCAAAAAAATGGACTGCTTTGCCAGATATCAGAGTCGCCACCTAAATATTTATTTTGGGAAATTTAGGAAACCCATGACTCGTGCCAAAGGCCATTAGTCCGTCGTTACCAAAGTGTCTTGGTTCGGGAACTTAGGTATGAGAGGGGAAGGTCAATAATTGAACACCCCACTCACCCGATCAAAGATCGGCATCTACTAATCATGATGTGGTTTTTATATACAGTATATGTTCTTATTCTGATTATTTAATAAATCCTAAAATTTATTATGTGAAGCATACAAGGTATAGACTAGTTTGCTCAAATTGGAACAATTCAATTTCATGTTTGTTTCTTGAAAAAGGTTGGAATTGGCCACCTTAGGTGGGCTTAATTTGCCACTTAACAAAGTGGGTTTAAAACATATATTCGTTGAATCATTCCAATTTAAGCAACAAGCCTTCATCCACAGGCATTCAAACAATTTATCATTTAAGCAATTAGCCTCATGGTAGGATGCTAAACATAATAAGAAAATTATGTACAGGCGGGATGCTAAAACATAACAACTCACATATTTACCCACGTCCTGTGAACAAGCTACAAAACAAAGTTAGAAAATATGCATGATTTCTAACTATACAATGTGACAATGCAACACATGTGATATGCAATTACTAGGCTTGGCCACTAATATGTGAAATGATTTGCTCAAATGCGGTCTAAGCATGTATTCAGAGAAGTATTGAAATGACAATTGAATTCGAATGATGAACCGAGCCTCAGTGCATGCAATACAAGTGGATGCAAACATGAGTATGCTAAATTAAACATGATGTCCCTAATCTAACCATCATAAGCTAGTAAATAAAAGGGAGAAAAACATAGGGTTGGAAGACATACACATTATTACAAATTTGTCTGCCCTCACGCAAGAGGGTTTGAATGTCCAAATGTCCGAATAAATAATTATTACAAAACCGAATGAATAATAAATGAAAGGGGCTGTCTAATTTATTACAATAATTGATGTAAGGCAAGCCTTGACACAATAAATTCGGTACAACGTCCGACTGAATTCAATTAATCATATTGGTTCTTTATGTCGATTGTAATCCAATTTTAACCAATTTTATTAGCCTTTTTTTATTACTTGTCCATTTCTTTATCTTTTCTCCTGTTTGTGCAAAAGTGATATTTACGTCCACTAAGTCCAAAATGCAATAAAGAGAAACAAACATCAACTTAACCCGAGAAAATTTTCTTCGGGGGAAATTACAAAGGAAGAGCCAAACTTATTTATAAGTGATAAGGGATTCCAAGTCAAACTCAAGATGTGCAACAAGGACTAGTCAAACTCAAAAGAGTGATAATGACTTAGAAAAAACCCAAACTTGAGTGATAATGACTTGAAATCCAAACTTGATAATAAGTAATAATGACATTTTCCTTGGTGATTTTCAAGGGTCAATTAGTCCCTTAAAAGTAAACACACTGATGAATAAAGAGAAATGAAAAAGAAAATATTGTGCTTTAGTATAAGAACATGTATACATTTGGGGTAGTGAACCTCCAAAGAATTTAAACCGTTAAGTATAGAACGTTTCATGCTTTTGGTCGTAAATCCCCTAAGAGATTAAATCGGTAAGCATAGAACGTTGTATACTGTTGGTAATGAATCTCTTAAGCATAAAACGTTTTATGCCGTTGGTAATGAATCTCCAAAGAGATTAAACCATTAAGCATAGAGCGTTTTATACCTTTGGTAATGAACCGCTAAAGAGATTAAGCCATTAAGCATGGAAGAGTTCCTTTCTTATATTTGAACCACAATCTTAATTTTTCACAACTTTTTCATCGAAATAAGCAAAGAATGGAGGGAGGTTGCAGAGATGATTATGCGAAATTGATTAATTGGTTAGTACAAACAAACTTGATATTTAAAACATAAATCATGAAATAAATTAAACAGCCCTCTAAATAGCATATAATAGCGTTGAAATTAAGCTACAAAAAGCAAGTAAAATTAAATAGCCGGAGGTACTATTCACCGCCGGAGGTACTATTTAAAGTAATAAATTACAACAGTTTATATACAATATTTAAATTACAGCAGATATGGGAGTGGTGCAACCATCCATTAAAGCGATAAAAAAAAAACAGTTATAAAAAGAAGTAAATGAAATATTTAAACAAATTATATCACATTTTTAAATTAAATAAAAATTTGCGAAAACACTACACTAATTAATTAACACCGATTAATTAATGAAATTCTAATTAACTAAACTAATTAGCTATTTAATTATACTAATTAATTCATTATAAAATTCTAATGAACTAACTATTCAACGAAAACTAATTAATTAATTGAACTAAACTAATTAATTAAACAAATTATATCACATTTTTAAATTAAATGAAAATTTGCGAAAACTCACCTTTTGGGGAAATGATGAATTTTCTGAGTCACAAACTTTCTTTTGATTACTCTCAAGTCTGTGGAATGTATTCTCAATTCTCAATCCAAAATTTGGAATTACAGCTTTAGTGTTTTTTTTTGAATGGTGTATTGATGAAATGGAAATAAAATATCTCCCTCTCTTTTTTTTTTCTCCGTTTTTCTTCCCCCTTTAGACTCTTTCTCTAGAATCCTCTCTTCCCATTCTCCAGAATGCCTCTCTAGAATTTCCTCCAAACTCCTCCTCCCTTCACTTGCTGAACCTCCGCCTTATATAGGCATATAATAATAATAATAATAATAATAATAATAATATAAATATATATATATATATATATATGCGTTCAGTTGATGTCGGCGTGCCGACATCAACTTTTGTTTTTATTATTATATATTTTTTTATAAAATATATATATATATATATATATATATAATTTATAAATATCTAAAATATATAATTTATACCAAAATACATAACATATAATATACTAATATAATTTTATATAAAATACTAAATATATAGTATAATAATTTTAAACACATAATATAATTTGTTTTATTATTTTCTTTTATATAAAATACACCAAAAATATGAACAAACACATAAAATTATGAAAAATTACAAAAATACTAAATTAATGAAATATTCAGTATTTTAAAATAATTTGGCCATAATGGTGAAGGTTGGGATTAAAGTTCAAATTCCATCTCTTTTACTGAGGATTCTGTAAGAAACACATTCTAATTGTCATCATCGGGTAATCAAAAGAAAGCGCCCAAGTCTTAGGGCCGGTCAAAATGGGATGTCTACATCCACGCTTCTGCCTTCATCGGCTCTATACCTCCATGGAACTTCAGCGGTTTCGTCTTCTTGAATTCCTTGATCAAGGTCAATGTGTCATCTTCGTACAAAGCTGGTTGCGGAGGCACTTGTGGTACTGGAGGAGGTGGAACTGCATATCGGCCATCTGTTTGTTCGGCGTGAGTAGATGTAGTGCTAGTGTTCTGCTGCCTTGCTTGCCTTAACTCGTGTGCCAGACCTTCTACCATCCTTTCTAATCTGTCCAATCTGTCCTCGAATTGATCTCGGCTAACTGGAGGTCTACCCCTTCTCATGATGCTAAAGGTATGCAACATGCGACTCTTAAAACAAAATGAGCCAATAAACATGCATGCAAGTAATAAATGATCATGCCGAGATGATGCACACCTTGTCAAGTAGCAAGAAAAATGATGCAATCCTAACATATTTCTAAGGGAAATCCTATGCTCTTTAGGACTCAAAGCGTGTGAATAACGTACCATAAGGAACTCGTGCTCTGATACCATTCTGTCACGACCCCATTTCGCCCCTAGTAGAATGGTGCCGTGATGGCCAGTAACCCGAGATTACCGAAGGCCAACTTTCAAAAATTCACACACCAGCAGAGTATAATATATGGGGCTTACATGTGCGGAAGCAATATATGTAAATCTAATTGGTCCATAAGAGCGGTGCATAGATCAAATGAAATGACATACATCTTTACATAGCTTTACAACTTGAATACAAATAAAGTAAAATACATTTTTCATCTTGATCAAAAGGCTTTTCAAGCCGACATAACAAAATACATGAAGTACAAGTCAAGAAGCATAATTTTCAAGATTGCCGACATAAATATTGCCGACATAACATGCATCGAACATCATCTTGCAAACCACATCTCGGCGTCACCGCCTTCATGCTTGCTACCTACATATATATAGAGAGGGTGAGCTTGGCTACTCAGTGAATGGTACAAGTAATAAAGGTTTGCATGATTGTTATCCGAGATCTTTTCTAAAACAATACATATCATAACTTATACAAATCAAGGGATAAACTAAGTTCATCTATCAAATCTTTCAAGCTTCAAGGGATGCTTACTAGCATCAATATAATACAAGGGATGACATTAACAAAGGTGCTACAAAAGCTTAGAGTCCTCTAGTAAGGACTTGTGTTACAAAGGCTTAAAGTCCTCTAACACGTAAGGACTTGTGTTACAAAGGCTCAAAGTCCTCTAACACGTAAGGACTTTCCAAGAATGTCATCCAAAACAAAGCTAATACTTGATACACAAAACTTATACTTGGTACACGAAACAGGGATAATCATTCATGTTTGATCAAATACTTTTCAAAACAAATCAAAGCAAAGCTTATCAAAACATGATAGCATAGCTTTATTAAAAATACCACTCACATAGTTCTTGGGACATCGGGATCAAAGCAAAGGTCCAAGTCCTACAAACACATGGCAAGGTCTACTGAATGCACTTCTGAAAACAAGTCCTACATGCATGCAAATGATCTTAGGAAAACATGCTGGGAGTTAAAACGCTGTTTTACATGTCAAGAAGACATGCTGGGTACCAACCAGGTCTTTACTGAGGTCCCACACCTCCTTGCCGAGGTGTGGTCCCGATGGCCACATACAGGAAATGAAGTCGGGAAAATCTGGGTTTCCCTCTTGATGAACATGAAGAACATGAGCATGAAGAACATAAAGAACATGAATGCTAAAATCATGACTTGTTTATACAAAATATGGGATTTCATGCTATGAGTTCGAAAACATGGACCTGGGTACCCATACTTGAAGATCTTGGGAAAACAAACACAAAAACATGGATCTTAATGCAAGCTTTCGGATCAAATCATGGCTTTTATTCAAGAACACATGAATATCATATTCTCTTTCTAAACTGAACTTCAAAGCAATGCATGGCTTACAAATCATGCCCGATCATGTAATGCAGCTACATGATTAATAAGAACAACAAGAATAGATCAAGAATCTAACCTCAAAGCATGGATCTAACGGCTCAACTCTAAGGATCAAGCTTGGGATCTACTTCTCTCTCTAAAGACTTCTTCTTCTTCTTCTAGAGCTTCTCTCTCCTCAAGAACAAAGACATATAGCAAATGATACATTTCTAGGCTTGCTGGCTGACTTAACACTCAGCTGGGACACGTGGCACTATCGGGTTGGTTCTCCTCAAAAAGGCGACTGAGTGAAAAGACAAGACTATGACAAAGTGTATTCAACAACCTAGGCGGCAAGGCATTCCGGCAAGTAATGATCTCGGCTAAGGACGAGGCATCGGCAAGTGAGGGAACAATGATCTCGGCTAGGAAGGACAACACTTGGCCTAGCTGTGCCACACCTCGGTCTAGGTCGTACCAATCCAGGAACAAGATCACTTGGGTTCAAGGTTAACATCTCGGCCTAGATGATACACATCTCGGCCTTGATGATGAACACCTCGGCCCAAATAATGACATCTCGGCCAATATGTCAGAGCGAAGGTGGAGGTCAACCAAAATGGTTCCAAGATAGTTCTAGGCTTAAGGTGACCTTGGCTTGGAATAACCTAGGCTTAGCATGACTTAGGCTTGGGGTCAGCAAGGAAGGAACAAAGCATGCAACACACTTAAGCAAAACAAGGCAAGATTGACAATGCAACTTAACACGGCAAAACATATAAATGCTTGCAAACATGACTAAGACATGAATGTGGGTTGTTACATTAGGTCTCCAAGACCTTACAATTCCCACAATCTATGGCACATACCAATTTCCCATTTCTCAATCATACATGCACATGTATCATATAATAAATTCATAAATAATTCCTCATTATTCATACATCAAGAAGGTTTGCTAGTTAACAAAACATATGATAAATCTACACTTCCTCAATCATTGAACACTAGAAAGAGAGAGAATCCATGAGTTTTGCCCATATGTTCCAAAATCCCCAAATTTTTAGGGTTTCTCATCAAACCCAACACATTCTCATTTTCCTTAATGGAACCCTTTCAAATCATTTTTCTTATGTTTAATAGAATGAAAGCCCTCTAGGATTTATATAAAAAAAAAATTGAGATACAAACCCACTTTTTTAAAACTCTCTACATTTTTGAATCACAAAGTTGAAATCAACAAGGAACCAGAAGAAAAATCTTAAAACCATCATCAAAGTAGCAAAACTTGTATATATAACTCAAGAATGTCCCTATGTCAAGATCTTGATGAAGAAGGTGATGAAACCCTAACTTCAATGAGGAAGATAGCTAGATTTCCACCACACCAATGAAGTTCTTACCCTAGATCTTCAAGATTGTGAGAGATGAATCAAGAGTTCTTTAGTGTTTTATGAGGGTTTTCTAGAGAGAAGGAAGAGTAAAATGACTTTTGGAGTGAGAGAGAGAGGTTAGAAAATGAGATTATTTCGGCCAAAAAGTGAACAAAAAATAGAGTTTTTGGATTTGCCAGCGTCCTGCACGTGCCCCCGTACGTGCGGAGCCTCTCTCCCGCACGTGCGGCTCTCATCCCTGCACATACAGCCCTCCATGCGCGCACCTCACTCCGTACCACAATTTAAGCAGAATGCACTCACCCAAACTCCCCTCTTCCCGCACGTGCGGTTTGACCTCCCGCACTTGTGGCCTAACCCCACACGTGCGGCCCTGGGCCCCCGCATGTGCGGCCCTGGCCCAGCAGCCCATAAAATTTTTCGCTTTGCTCCCGGGCACTCCGGACCTGACCCCGCACTTCGCGGAACAAGTGAGATCCAACACCAAACACCACAAGAACAAGGATTCTGTTGTAAGAACAAATTTCTGAACGTTTCAAGCCCAACAAAAAATAAAAGAAAGACAGGGCAAGGAAGGAAAGAAAAGAGAAGAGAATGAAGGAAAAAAAGACCCGGTCGTCACACAGTTGAACGTTAATTACATACAAAGCCATGTAAGTAACACGTGGCTTGTCTTTAGTAGAGGGTAAATGTGAGTTTTTGTTGATGTTGTAGTTACTAAAATGCCGAAAGCATACTATAGCATTTTTATGTTTTCCCTCCATCCCAAACAAAATGGTCGAGATGTAATGGAAACTTCTAGGTTTCCATCCTGATGTTAGTGATTGGGATCCTCATCTTGTGTGATTGAATATTCACATTTGGCAATGTTGATCATTCAATATACAATCCCAATGTTGTAACCCAACCCACAAAAACCCTAGAAAATAAAAAAACCCCTTGTTCAGCGTTAACATTTGCTGAGGCAATTTGCCATTCTTGACCTGTGATTGTCATCGATCCCATAACATCGGCGAGCTAATATCATTGGTGAGTCGGCGTTGGCGTGGGTGCTGTTATGTGACGACAATAGGTATGTGAATTACTTTGATGTTGATTTGAATGTTTGTGGGTTAGAACATCACGGGGTTGATGTTCGACACCAATGAGGTTTTGAAGTCATATTGTGGATTGGAGGGTCGAATTGTTCTAGTTTTTGAAGATGTTATTTTGTTCCAAAATTGACTATAATGAACGAATCACTCAAGACATGAACATCATGAGAAAAGGATGTTGTGAACCGCTATTCATCGGACAATCATAAATACGTTCCAAACAAAACATCATACATCCATTGATCCAACAAACACCACAAATTGCGATTCGCCGTGAGAAATGAGGGTTCTTGACCTGTGATTGTCATCGATCTCATAACATCGGCAAGCTAACATCATATGTGGTCATGTTGTTTTGTGATGTTCCAGTATTGTGTTTGTTGCTGATGTTGCTAATGTTGATGATGTTGATGATGTTACTGATGTTGATGTTCTTGATGTTGTTTTGTGATGTTCTAGTACTGTGGCCATGTTATTTTGTAATGTCCCAAAATATAACATTATAAACCAAACACCAAATAACATCGCTTAAACACACACACCATGACAAAGTCAAAATGAAATCACAATATGGGCAAAAATGTAAACTCCATACATAATATATCAAAAACATATATCATACCAAAAATAAAAAGGACTAAATGGTTTTAAAAAAAACACTCAAGACTAACTAGAGCAACATTTACCTAAATGAGATTTACGAGTAATTTTTTCTTTTTTTGAAGGAAATTTTACATAGAAGATTATGATTAATTGTTAATTTTTATTTCAAATTAAAAAATTCATAAAAAAAAAGAAAAAAAAAAGAAAAAAGAAGAAGTACCACATGTTACCACGTCAATTCTTTCGCGGTTTTTTCTTAGGTCTTGCCTAGGACTGTCATTATGAGTGGCATTATCTCATATTGAGTTGTGATCGTGTCATGTCAAAATTATTTCAACTCTAATCAAACTCGTTTATTATTTTATGTTAACGTGTAAAGTAACAAAAAAAAAATTCCCATTAGCTAAAACTATCAAGTATATGAAAAATATTTAAATTTAAATTTAATGAAATTAATCTCTATTAAATGATATTATTCATAAGAATATTTGATTTAAACTTAATTTTATTTTTTTAATTTACAAAATCTATACCCGATTAGTATATTTTTTTGCTAGATTAACTTAAATAGTAGCCCAAAAATATATTATCTTCAATTAAAAATAAAAATAAAATCTATATTAGCCTTAAAATCCTACTTTACACATTTTTTAATAAATTAAATGAAGTTCTATAAGAGATTCAAAAATATCCTAATACTAATTAGTGAAAATAATATTAAAATATGTAATTAATTTTTCATTAAACAAGTTATATATGACAATTTTGTATTATGCAAATTCTACACTAACTTGACTTGTTTAATTTTGTATTAGGGTTGAAAATGATGACTTTTTTTTTTTCTTTTCACCAAATTAAATTTTCTTTTTTCTGAATTTTTTTTTTTATAAAAGCAATTTTTTTTTTCAATTCAAAAAATAGATATGCAGATAGGCTACTCCAACATATCCATCAGAGAGTATTGCCCCTTAGTACCTACAACATATCTATAGAGAACCCCACCACACCTACGTCGGGGCCGAAACTTAGGCCCCCGCGTAACCCAACAAGAGGTTATGGAGACTCGAACCCAAGCCTTGAGCAAGAGATTCGAAGATCTTATCCACTGAACCAACCTCCTGTTGGGCTTTCTAAAAATCAAACCTTGTGGTTTTCTAACAAAGGAAAGCTCGCTATGACTATGTCACTTGATTGATTCTATAATGACCCGGACATGCATTTGATTAATTAGTCATCCAATTGTATTTTTTTTTTTTTTTTGGTGCTAATTGCTTATGTGATTTAATGTTTTACATGAATTATTTGATAACGTGATTTAATTCTAACTGAGAATAATTAATATAAGACTTCATAGATTCAATTTGACATATATGGGATTGATATTATGCATAATATTTATTTATGAATGATTATTACCTTATTGAGAGGGTAATTTGTGTACAAAATTGGGTCAAGCTAGGTGAGGTTGTCTTCTTGGGTCGGGCTGCATGTTGGGCCGAGCTACGAATAGATCGATTCAATGTTGGTTATTGTTGCGGCAGTCAAAGGGTAGGGGCTAACTATCTGCATATAGCTCGCTGCAGAAACCGGAGTAGTATGATGGCCGAGCTAGGAGTAGCCTGACTGGTTAACACGTAACAGTTAGGGTTGCACAACTCAGTCAGAGGAATAGTAGCACAAGGTAGCTCGGTTGGATACCACCAGCCAAGCAGAGTATTAGGCCATTTCACTTGGCTTGTAGTGAGAAGGGTGTTCTAAGGATAAGCATTATCCTTAGGTATGTGACTCCTAGGAGGACTCTGCTAAGGAGAGATATAGTCCTACTAGGATTGTGCTAGGCAGAAGCTATAAAAGCTCATGACAGGACCTATGTATAGATATCGCAATTCTTACTCTCAAATATACAGAGCTTTTGTGTCTATTGTCTATTTTGCTGACTTAGACATCAGAGAGGTTTCCGGCACACACCCGCTAGCTAGCTCACGTTTATGTTTTCAGGTAGCAAAGTGATGACATTTGGAGGAGTGCAAACTTGATCAACATGATTGTATGAGAAGATTATTCTATGCTCGTACACTTATGTTTAATTGCAAAATTTATAAGTTAATGAGTTTTTGATTCAATAATTTAAACATGACTGAATAATTAAAATTTAATGTGTATGAGCTTAATTTAAGTTTAATTGTGTAATTAGTGAACTTAATAAGGGGTGTATATGATTAGATTATTTATATTTAATTGGTATGAATTATTAGCCTAATTAAGATTAGTGCCTAATTAAACTTCTAATCCTACTCATCAAATTAAGAAAGGAAGAAGAGATATTTGAGATAGAGAGAGAGTGAGTGGGTTATGTAGAGAGTTCAACATTGAGAGACTTAATCTTGAGAGAGAGAAAGAGAAGCTTCTAGGAGGTGAAGAGCTAGGGCTTGAAGAAGACGAAGAAGAGTAGAGCTTTGATCTTCATAAACCATCGTAAGGTAGAAAGTTTATTCTAATTCCTTGAAATTGAGACATTAACACTCACAAATCTCTAAGATGTAAGCCTAATTAGGAAGAATTCATAGTTAATTGAGAGTATATTGTAGCGTAAGTTGTTATAGAGCACCTATTTGAACATGCATGGCAAGAATTGAAGGAATTAGCTCATGATTTTGACATACATGGCACAATTCATGAAGAATCATGTTCATAGACTTGTTTCCTTGCATGGCTCATGTGATTTCAAAGAAATTTTCCATGAAAATTGAGGTTGGTACTCTCAAATATATGTTTTATGATTTTGATATTAAACTTAAGATTTTTGACTCCTTAATCTGGAATTGGGTTTAGTTTCAGAGCTATAATTTGTATATGATTGTGGAACATACAAGTTCAAAGATGTTTTTAAGAGTTTTTGGGTTGGGATGCTTGAATTTGAAGCTTGAATTTGTAGATCTTGAGTTCCAACTTTGAAAACAATTTCGAACAAGTTTTAAACCCAGACCACACGTGTGGCATGAGGCCCCGCACATATGGAACACCTTCCCATATTTTGTGTCAATTTTGCTTTAATTGCACGTGCGGCCAAACCACTCGCATGTGCAACTCAGAACAGTGTACTGTTTTGTTTTCTCTTCATTTTTCTAATGCACGAGCCTTCATTCGCATGATTTAAATTGACATTTTTACACTCATTTGCATACCATGAATAAGAAAGAATTTACAGGACAAAAAGAAATGGCTTAATGAATATGTGACAAATGTGTGGAATAAGTTTAAGACTCGATTGATAGATCGAATGTATTTTGAGATATTGTGCTTGGATATATTTTTGTAGGTTGATCCGTTGAGGTGTATCATCTGACCAAGCACTATGAGTAACATTATTGTAAAGATATGTTTATATGAATTATATTTGAAATGTTATTGGATAAGTTATGATTTCTGAAATGATATTTTATTTACGTGAACGAATGTCCTATTTCGAATCTACTATGGCATCCAAAGATAGTCCTAAGTCATGGGGGACATCATGTTAATGCAGGTCCATGACATATATGTGACTACGAGATCTCGCTAGCCACTTGACAAAGTGGTGTTATGTTTGATAATCGGTGTCTGGGGCCAATTACTCTAGTCTGATGACGATATGTTATGTTCTGTTGGATGTACCATTATTATGTTCAGATATGAGAATAATTATAATATGCACTGTTTTATGTTTATGAAATGTTCGGAATTCGTTCACTAACCTCTTTATTTTAATGTTATTCACTGGGCTTTAGCTCACTGTGTGTATATATATGTATAGGTGGGCAACATGAAGAACAAGCCTAGATGAACATCGTTAGCTGGGCCACCATCTGAAGCCTTTTGAATTTTTGGTGCCTCTGAGTTGAGGCTAAGTCTAGGTGGCCTTTGGCGAGTTTATGCTCTTGATGTGGGAGTTTTGATAACATGTATATATGTATATGAAAGTTTTTGTACATGATATTATGTGTGTATTACAAGGTGGGTAAATTAAAGTTTAAGTACATTTGAGTTTGTTTATATAGGTTCATAGCTCAATAGACTATTTGTTATGTATATGTTATAAGCTTCCGCTAGCCCCGATTATATTCTGTTTGTATAGAAAGGCCTTTAGTAATTCTGGATTACTGGCCGGTCACCTCACCGACCCTTACGGGGCGGGGTTCGGTTTTGACAAATTCAAATTTCGTGCTATTCATTATTACTCAAGGCTAAGGAAGGGGTCGAACCATCATTCCAAGATTTGCAATTTGATACATTTCCATTATGTTACCTAGCCAAACTTGCCATCTCATGTGCCAAAGTTACAGTTTTATTCCTTCCCCGCTCCATCTTTTTCTACATATGCAGCGCCGGGTTAAATTTTGTTCTTCCATAAAATTTAATAGAATAAAGGATTGAATATATGATAGAACTATGAATAGTATTATAGAAAGATAAATTATACCACAGAATGAATGGATGGGACAAAAAATTAAATAAAAATATTTATTTATTATATTATGTTTGATTATATCTGATACTGATAGGCACCCAAGAGGGACCAGCCCACGGCGAAGGGCCCAGCTCGCAACCTGGGTATTAAAGCCCAGTAACATTGAGAAGCCAATGCTGGACCAGGACCAACAACATTCAAACATAGGAAGGAAATTAGCCACGTAAACAGACAAAGATCCTACAAAGTTATTGCACCCACATATCAATCATTTAATGAGGCCTTCGCAGTATTAAATATGACAAGCCCTTTACGTTGGAAGAAGCAGACTCACTATGAACGATGTGATCTAGACTATAGACTTTCGGCCAACAAGATAGTCTGGAATGAACAAGGAAATGATGAGTAAAGGATATAAAGAAGCTTTCGAGATACGTCAAAGGTTAAGTTTTTCATCCTTTGCTTCTCTCTCTCTATAATCAATCTCCAATAATCTAATTTGATCGTCGGAGTGTCCGTCGGGAGATTACTTCCTCCTTTGGACCTTTTTGCAGGCTTGTTTTAAGGACTTCAAGGTCTGCAGACTCATTGGAAGTGTGGATCAGTCCGACCCATCCTCCATTGGAGTAACTACACTATCAGTTAGCGCCGTCTGTGGGAATTCATTTCTAGTCGACAGTTGTGTTCGTTGTCACCAGGGGAACTCTGTTATCACCCATCACCTACGTCAGAGTGGATGGTCATGACCAGGTCCATGGCTTTCTAGCACAATGCTGGTAATCCTGAAGCTGAGTCCTCAAACCCAAATAACCCACCTCCATATTTTGCAGAACTTACCAACAGTATCAACCGTCTAACAGAACAAAACCAAGCCCTGATCAACGCTTTACTTCAGTGCCACTTACCGTCCTCCTTCACCACCATAAATAGTTCCCCCACATCTGAAACTAACCCACAATCACCACCAATTCCCACCATAGGTGTCCCAAGGAATATTTTCGCCCTTCGCCCCACAACCTCAACCGTCGATTCTTGACGGCTTGCACCCCCCTCCCTCAGGACGATAGCTTCGACAAGAGGGACCGCCGCCTTTCCGTAACCACCTCCCACCACACCATGCTGCCGCCCATAAAAGTGAGGCTAGCAATGTTTAACCCCCGATTCCTACTTGTGGAGATAATGCCTCAGTTTGGGATGAAGAACTGCAGGCCGTGAAGCTTCAGCTGCAAGGGGTCATGCAAAACATGCAGCACAAAACTTCCTCTACCATCAACTCTTCTTTTACCGTTTCCATCAGAGATAAAGCTCTCCCTCCCAAGTTCAAAATGCCATTGATCGACACCTTCGATGGTACCACCGATCCGGTCGACCATGTGGAAGCATATCGAACACTCATGATTCTTCATGCCTTTCCAAACGAAATCATGTATCGCGTCTTCCCTGTCACATTGAAGGGGTTAGCGCGCCTCTGGTTCAGCCAGCTTCCCCCAGACTCTATCACTTCCTTTCGCCAGCTCAATGAATCTTTCTTGAGCCATTTCATTGGTGTTTAACAACAGCGACATCTAGTGACCCAATTGCTAAACATCCGGTAGATGGAAGGGGAGTCGCTGCGCAGCTTTGTTACCCATTTCAACACTGAGGCCTTACAAGTAGAGGAAAATGATGACAAGGTCATTCTCACAGCCTTCATGGCCGGCTTTCGCCCGTCAGATTTCCTCTTCTCCCTTTCCAAAAACCCCCTATCCGCTATGACCATCCTTCTTGCCAAAGTCCAAAAATATATGAATGCTGAAGACTCTCTAGTAGCCCGCTAAGACTCCACCTTCAAAAGCCCACCTCCCAAGGACAAAAGAAAAGAACCTGAGCCTAGGCCCTTGCAATATACACACCGGCCCCCTCAGTATACAAACCAACCTACAAGGTCGGACTGACCGGCTCCTACCCGTCCACCTGGTCGATTTAAACGGTACACCCCTCTTAATTCACCTATGGAGCAAGTTTTGAACCAAATTTAACGAGACTATACCCTGAAATGGCCTCAACCATCAAGATCTCCCTCCAACTGGTGGGATCAATCCAAGTATTGCATTTCCATCAAGACCATGGCCATACCACTAAGGAATGTGTCAACCTTAAACACCAGGTCAAGGATTTGATCTGCCAGGGATGTCTCAGCCTATTCATGACAACCCGTCCCCTGCAAAGACTTAGGACTAACCCCCCAAGGCACAACTGCCGACACACTCCCCCCAGGAAACCTACACCACCTAGGCGAAATGATGACCAGACTCAACAGCAACCTCTAGCACAAGGTGATCCTGCCCCCCCTCTCGGTAGGCGAAATCAGGGTCATTGTCGAAGGGCTCGTGTACGGCAGACCATCTCGATCGACATAGCGAGCTGAGCTCAGAAAAATTAGACAAGGCTCTGTTAAGGAAGTAACGATGGTGGACTGACCCTACAAGCAATCCAAGCAATGGTCTAAGCCAATCACCTTTACAGGAGCAGATTGCACAGACGTTCACTATCCGCACGACGATCCTCTGGTCATCTCTGCTCTCCTGTCAAACTACAAAGTCAGGAGAGTTCTTGTCGATAATGGCAGCTCCGCAGACATCATCTTTCTCAACACTTACCGCCAGCTTAAGGTAGGAGAAGAAAAGTTGTCACCCTTACAAACCCCTTTGGTTGGCTTCACAAGAGATGGCGTGACCTCCTTAGGATCCATCAACCTTCCAATTACCATAGGGGAGTATCCACGGCAGTCTACCAAACTCCTCACTTTCCTAATCATCGACTCTCCTTCCGTTTACAATATCATACTCAAACGTACTGCTCTCAATGCCTTCCAAGCCGTAACGTCCACATACCATTTGGCCATGAAATTTCCTACTGATCAGGGGGTGGGCACTGTGAGGGGTGAACAGACGGTCGCCAGAGAATGCTATGTTACCTCATTAAAAGAGGTCAAGATGAAGGAGACAATGATCATTGAAGGCCTTAATGTCAGCAATGATGAGGAGTTAGTTAGAGGGGAACCAATGGAAGAACTAGTTGAAGTAGCAATTGATCTTATCAATCCAACGAAGACAGCTAAAGTTGGTAGCCAACTACCCCACCAAGCCAAGGCTGACCTTGCAGCCCTTTTAACCGAGCACAACGATGTCTTTTCTTGGACTCACTCAGACATGCCATGTATTGACCCTTCTTTTATTACTCATCGCCTCAGTATCGAGCCCCAGTTTAGACCATTCTGCCAAAAGTAGCACATCTTTCACCCAAAGCACAACAACCTTATCACTGTTGAGGTGGACAAGCTGTTGAAGGCCCAGTTCATTAGAAACGTGGACTATCCCAAATGGTTATCCAATGTGGTCTTGGTGTGCAAAAATAACGGCAAATAGAGACTTTGTGTCAACTATTCCGACCTCGACCAAGCTTGCCCTAAAGATAGTTACCCCCTACCTAGGATAGATCTATTGGTCGATGCAATGACAGGACACCAAATGCTTAGCTTCATGGATGTCTTCTCAAGATATAATCAAATCTCAATGCTTGCAGCTGACTAGGAGCACACATTCTTCATTACTGACAGAGGGACTTATCATTACCATGTGATGCCATTCGGCCTAAAGAATGCAAGAGCCATATACCAATGCTTGGTTAATGCCATCTTCAAAAACTAGACAAATCAGAATATGGAGGTCTACGTCGCTGACATGCTTGTCAAGAGCAGACTCTCCTCCTACCACTTAACAGACTTGCGGGAGACCTTCCAAGCCTTGCGCAAGTATAAGATGAAGCTAAATCCAGAGAAGTGCACCTTCGACGTTGGGTGAGGTAAATTCTTGGGGTTCATGGTCAGCCATAGAGGTATCGAGACCAATCCAAAAAAAAAAAAAAAAGGCCTTAATAGAAATGCAGTCTCTGAGAACAATAAAAGAAGTTCAGCGGCTCACAGGCAGAGTAGCTGCCCTCAATCGTTTCATATCAAGGGCAACCGACAAGTGTCTTTCATTCTTCAAGGTTCTTAGAAAGGCTTTTTATTGGAGTGCCGAGTCTGAGGAGGCGTTCCAACAACTCAAACAATGCATGGCAAACCCTCCTCTCCTCTCTTAAGCATTTCCAGGGGAGACCCTCTTCCTTTACTTAGCCATCTCCCTCACAGCAGTCAGAGCTGCACTAGTCAGAGAGGAAGACTCAGTCCAGCATCCGGTATATTACATCAGCCACGCACTTTGAGGGGTACAACAAAATTATCCTTTATTAGAAAAGATGGCCCTCGCTTTAGTCATTGCCTCTAGACACCTCCGACCCTACTTTTAGGCTCACTCTATAGTGGTTCTTATTGACCAGCCTTTGAAAAAAGTTATGCAATAACCAGAGTCGTCAGGCAGGCTCATGTAGAGGTCTGTTGAAATATGCCAATATGAGATCTCCTATTGCTCGCAAACAACCATCAAAAGCTAGGCTGTTGTAGATTTTATCCTAGAATTCACCAATTTCACTCTAGATATACCCCCCACACCAACGCTCGTCTTTCCTGACACAGAGAACCCCCGCTCCTAGGCTCTTAGCATTGATGGTTCCTCTCGCAAAGAGGGTAGTAAGCATGTCCCCAGGTCAGAGAACTCCTAAGCAGATGAGATGGCACAGTTAGCCTCAACAGATCAATCAGACCTCAGTCATGGTGTCTAGATTGAATACTTGACCCATCCAACAATTTCAACCACCTTCGTGTGTCTAGTATCTCCTTTTTACCTCAAACCATAATTTTGACCATCTCTCTCTCTCTACACACTCTCTCTCTCTAGAAATAAACTTAGTTCTTAGGTGTGTCTACTCTAGTTCCTTTGTAAAAAGTGTGGAGCTTTGTGTGGGCTACGTTTTGATTGGAAAATTCTTGGATTTGGAGCATCTTGAGTTTTCTTCATCTTCTCCATTGACTCTCTTCTTTTGAGGTAGGGATATTCTACTCCTCCTTATGAGTTTTGACGTGGATTTTAGTCATTTTGTATAAATGGTGGATTATGGAGATTTTGGAAAAGTTCGGGTTTGTTTTGAAAATATAAAAAGGGGGTTTTCAATTGTTGAGCTCCATGTATATGTAAGACCTTGAAAAATGGGATTAGTAGTGTAAAATTGAGGAAATTGAGCCTTAGGGCTATAGTGGAGAAAAGGGGGCTAATGCCCTACTTAATGTGATTAATTAATTTGAATAATTAATTTGGGAAAATATGGAAATATGAAATTGAGTTGAAAATCATGAAATTGGATGGAATTGTGGTTGAATGGTGTAGTTGATTAATTAATCACTCACCTATGAAAATGTTGATAATTTATCTGTTTGATAATTTTATTATATGTTTAAAAATAACTGCTTTCGGCTATCGGTGGATGATAGTCTTGATTGTTGTAGACACTGTATGTTGATTAGAGATAACTGAAATTAATCACCTGGAATATGTCATTGAATATGATGGTTGGAAAAACACATTGAATATGTGCTTTGATTGATCATTGTATATGATGAAGTGTTTAAATACATTGCATATGTATGTTATTTGGGAGGAGATAGAGGATGTACTCCATTGTGCGGGAGGAGATAGGGGATGTACTCCAGTGTTTGGGAGGAGATAAGGGATGGACTCCATTGATAATTAAGTTGGCCCGAGTGTCCAGGGTGAAAGTCTCGAAACCTTTTGTACATCTGTAAGATGTTGATGATTGAAGTGGTGTTAATATGAGTTGTAGTCTCATTTTGAATTGTTGATGAGTCGAAGTGTTGTTTTCTTATGAGTTGTAGTCTCATTTGAATTACTGGAATAAACGAACTATGTTAATGAAATGAATTGGAAATACAAATGGAATCTAGTTGAATGATGAATATCATTGTTGGTGGGTTATAATAAAAATGGTGTATATCGATGCACGCGTGTTAAACATTTATCAAATGCTAATGTTCTAGTTATTTCTCATATTTGGTTTAGCATATCTCTTTTGGGCTTTGGCTTACCCTATATGGGACATCATTTTCAGGTACAGGTGATATGTCGCCTCCAAGGTCTTAGCTTGAGAGGTTTTGGGAGTTGAAGACTCTTTTGGTTGTTTTTGTCATTTTTGGTGTTACATGTAAATTCAAGCCAAGGGCTTAATATGTAAAGAGTTAGGGGTCTCTCTTATGTTGTAACCAAGTGTTGGCTTGGAAAGTTATAAGCCTGTAGGGCATTTACTTTTGTTGTCAACATGTAATACTTTTGTAGACACGCCCCGGGGGCTTCATGCTACAGTTCAGACTCAATGTCGCGGTTCTAAATCTGATCTCGCAAAGTGCAATGCAAGACCGATAAATCACCAAAGAGTCCAAATCCGGCAAATCGTTTTGGAAAACTGATTTTTAAGAAAGAAGTGCCAAACATGGACTGCTTTGCCAGATACAGAGTCGCCACCTAAATATTTTATTTTGGGGGAATTTAGGAAACCCTAACTCGTTGCCTAAGGCCACGTGTCTGTCATCACCAAAGTTGTCTCGGCTCGGGAACAAAGGCATATAAAGGGCATGGAATACCCTGTGACCTCGGGGTAGATACCTCGAGGTTTGCAGACTTTTGCTGGACGCATTAGCAAACGGATCGGCAGGCGGTGCCTTGGCTTTCTGATCTTTTCCAGGTGTAGGATTAGATCTGACAGGATCATTTCTGGCATGACGGCCCTTTTCTCGATTTTTCCCTTGGCTTCAGCTGCCCTCGGTCTGAGTCGGGAAAGTGTCATCCACAGTCTTAGCCACAACTGCGAGTACTCGTTGCTTGTTCAACCCTTCGGCTTTTAGAGCCTCAACAGCCTACTGGAGTTGTTCATAGGGATCAGTGTCCACCTTCACCTTGTTCTTTCCACAAACCTCAGCTTCGTGGATGGTTTGGGTCGCTACTTCAGTGTGAAGCCCCGTTGTCGTCGACATGTCATTGCTGGAGCTTGAGACAGCTTCAGGTTGGCTGAGCTCAATTACAATTCGCCAAAGTAGCGGGGGCTCCTGCGGCATGAAGTTCCTGGCATACGATGCAGTTGGTGGCGGGGCCAACATTCCATAGGCTAGATCAGCCACAGATCTCTGAAGGTCGCCGATCATTCCCATCAGCTTAAAAGTTGTGGGCTCACGGGCTCGAAATAATTGGGGTTCCCATATTGGATGTGCGGCAGGCGACCTGGGCAGGTGTGGCATGTCAACATCAGTCTCACCCTGCATGGTGACTCCCTGGTTCAATGCTGCTGCCATGACCACAATTTCTTTTGAATTTTGCGTTGTCATAAGTCTGCTGAACTGGATAGAGGTGGCATAACTGGTGACTAACGGATCTGATGAACCGGTGAGCCTTTTCCTATCTTGCCTCAGCAAAGGAGAATACTGGTTGCTCTGAACCGAGTCTCTAAACTGAAAGAGAAAACATGCAGCATCTTAGCCCAATTAATACAAACATGGACATAGCTGAATAACTGTATTCGACCACTGATCACTGTTCCCAAATCACTGCCCCAAAACTGAATCTGATACCCACAAGTAAAACCAATTCTCAAATTCCGATACTGATGCTCGCAGGCCTGATACCCAGACTTGCAAACTGATACGCGCATTCCCTGTAGAGGCACAACTCTAAAGCACATAGCAAGCAAATGAGAGCCAAAACACCCCTATGTTGGGGTAGGGTTTCCCTGTCCTACTTTGTCAAGAGCTAGGGTTTCATTACGCACGCACAACTCTAAAAGCACATAGCAAGCAAATGAGAGCCAAAACACCCTTATGTTGGGGTAGGGTTTCCCTATCCTACTTTGTCAGGAGCTAGGGTTTCATTACATACGCAGTGGTTTCAAACAACCTATGATCAGGTAAGCAACTTGTCCTAATTGGAATAGCCACTATGGATTCCGATATGCACTAGGTCGAATGGTCAAAAAAGGGTGCCCCAGTAAAAACCAGGGTTTGTGTTCCCGTCATGGCAGAGCCCGCAACTGGTCAGCCTTATGGCACGCTTCTCAAAGCGGGCCTCCGGCAAATCGTTCAGGAATAGCATACGGCAAACACGGTGTCCTACGCGCACCAATGCAAATGCAATGCAAAGAGACACATGAGTGTAATCAAAACAAGATATCATGAGTTCGAGTCAAGTTCTCTAAATCCCCAGCAGAGTCAGCAGAAACTGTAGACACGCCCCCGGGGGCTTCATGCTACAGTTCGAACTCAATGTTGCGGTTCTGAATCTGATCTCGCAAAGTGCAATGCAAGACTGATAAATCACCAAAGAGTCCAAATCCGGCAAATTGTTTTGGAAAACTGATTTTTTAGAAAGAAGTGCCAAACATGGACTGCTTTGCCAGATACAGAGTCGCCACCTAAATATTTTATTTTGGAGGAATTTAGGAAACCCTGACTCGTTGCCTAAGGCCACGTGTCCGTCATCACCAAAGTTGCCTCGGCTCGGGAACTTGGGTACGATTGGGGAAGGTCATCTATGAGCACCCCTGCTCGCCGGATCAAAGATCGGCCACTACTAAACATGATATCTTGTTTTTGAAAACACATGTGCTTTTATTCCGATTAATTAGCTAATCTTACTATGTGATGCGCACAGCAAACAAGTATAGACTAGATCGCCTAATTTGGAACAAAGCATCGCATATCCATTTGTTTGAAAACGGTTTGAAGTTTGCTACTCGTAAGTAGGCTAAAATGCGGATTTCAATGAATTGCTCCAATTCAAGCAATCCAACCTTCACCCACAGGCATTTAGGCAGTTATATCACATAAGCAGTTAGCCTCATGGCAACATTAACACACATGCCGTATGCTAAAACATAAACACTCACAGTGTACTTCGAGCCAAAACAGAAACTAGTTAGTAATCAATGCATGATCCTAGTCCATGTTAAAATGGCTAATGCGACACATACAAAATGCAACTAAGACAGGCTCAGCTATTCTAAAATGGAAATTGATACATGTATTCAAATTGGAATTGAAATACAATGCAGTTAGTATGATGCGCCAAGCCCGATGCATGCAATATAGATGAATGGATACATGTATGCAAGCATAAGGATGCTAAATGAAACATGCCCTAAGACTAACCATCAAAAGCAGGTAAGTAAAAGGGAGAAAGAAATGGGGTTGGAAGACATGCACACAAGCACGCACACTTATTACACAATTCGCCCTCTCGACGGAGGGTCTGAATGAATAATACATGCCAACTAATGAACTAACTAACAAGCTAATTAATTATTACATAAGCGAATGAATAACTAGCTATAACTAATTATTACAAAACTTAATTAATTAACAAATTAACTAATTAAGTTACAAAAAAAAAAAAATGCTAACTAACAAGTAAGCGATTGAACAATGTTGCCCCGGTAAGTTGAAGAAGGTGAACATGCATGCTCGGTTCCCGTCCCGGTAAGCTCTCCGGTTGCTCTTTAGAGGCTCTGTTTGCAGGGTGTCCTTGAGACCTTGCTGCTGGAACTTACCAAAACCAGTCTGGGGAGTGCATCAATGGCCTGCCGGCCATGAGGAGCTGCTGCTGACCATCCTGCCGGCCAATAGTGCACACTGCCGGCCATCAACAAAGGGGTGCCAGCCACTGATGTGCTAGGACACCAAGCTGCAGTAGAGCACAAAACAGAGAAAAGGGAGGTTCTCCCAAGGGTATGTATGCACTATGCCACTCCATATCACCTCAAAACATCAAGGAAGAGGCATAGTCGGATCCACGACCACCAATCACGCATCCTGATGCATGATGGCCAAAGATCCAACTTGTGCAAATCAATATGAAATGAATGCACAAGTAAACACATAAAGCCTAAAACTTTATCATGTCTGATCAAGAGCGTCGGCAACCGAGAATTGAGACACGTTTCATCACTTGAAGTATGAGACGTCCCTCGTTTCTCGTGCTCAGATTAACACTTAATCTAAACAACAATGCAACACAAGCATGGCATGCTCAATGCAATGTAACATGGAGTATGCAAAAATGCAATGCAATGCAATATGAGCAACCTAAGAAGGCTAATGGCATGCTGTAGACACCCCATTTTTGACCATCCTCAAGCCTTGGACGTCACCGTTTGAACACCCGGTGATCATCCATGTTTGTTTTCGTTTGGATTTCCCGGAGGTCTCGGCTACGCGCCTTGCCTCAGGATCTCCTGACTCGACTGTTTTGTGTTTGGTTTTGCACCAAACACTTGCGTTTTGCTTTTGAGGGCAGGGAATGGCTTGTGAGACATCCCCACACATCACCGGCCATGACTAGAGGCCACAGGCCAGTGTTTTGTTGCCATCGCCATATATTTGGCCGGTCGGCACTCTGTTTGGTCGGTCGGCCATCTTTATTTGGCCGATTGACTCTTTTTTCCGGCCGAGACCTTTTCTTGAGGGGGGTTTGAACCTTTTGAACCCCCTGTTTTAGCTTCTTGAGGAAGCTTGAACCTTTTGAACCCCCTTGGTTTAGCTTCTCCAAGAAGCTTGAACCTTTTGAACCCTTGGTTCTAGCTTGAACCACTTGACCCTTTTTAGCTTCTCCAAGAAGCTTGACCCTTTTTAGCTTCTCCAAGAAGCTTGAACCTTTTTAGCTTCTTGGAGAAGCTTGCACCTTTCTAGCTTCCAAGAGAAGCTTGCACCTTGTTAGCTTCTCTTAGAAGCTTTGAGCCATTGCCTTGTCTATATAAAGGGGGCCTCTCCTCCCATTTGAGGGGTTAGAAAATCTGATATATATAGAATATATATCACTCTCTCTCTATATCTCTCTATCTCTACATTTGTATGTGTTAGAGTGCTCCAAAGTGAGTGATTCTTGGCCCCTTTGCACACCAACTCTCATTAAGGACATATAAAAAAGTTCTGTTTTTTTGTGTTTAAGATACTTCATTAAGGACACTTTTGTGTTTGGGATTGTTTACCCCCTCTTAGGCCTTGTTTGGCCCCATTTTGTGCTATTTTTGGTGAACTTCGGGACCACCTTGTTTGGGCCTCCTCACCACTGAAATCTTGAGGGATTTCAGTGGTGAGGATAGTGGTTTAAGGTCCTAAGAAGGAGAGGGCCACCCCCTCTCCTTGTTGTCTTCAAAAAGTGCCATTTTAGCCTCATGTGTGAGCACCATTTTTAAGTGCATGTTGGCCATGTCTTAAGTGTTATTTGGTAATATTTTGCCATGTATTACCTCTATTTTTACTTGGTTTAGACACACCATGCTTGCTTTGCATACTTGTCTTGTAATGCCATGAAATGGCCTTAATATGTATCTAGCATGTAGACCACTATGCTTACTTGTTTTGGCTTAGCTTTGTGAAGCTTTTATGCTTGTTTTAGTATGCTAAGGGACTATTTTTGGTCATTTGAGTCATCCATGACTTGCTTTGTATAGCTACCATGTAATCCCCCTCATGAGCCTTGAGTGTTGACCCTCTAGCATGCTTTATTTGCACTATTTCAATGATTTGGAGTAACTTATAATGTCATTTCAGTCCTCATGGTATGCTTAAATGTTTGCATTTGATGCTCCTTTGATGCTTCAAGAGGTTGTGCCTTATGCTCTATGTTTAGACATTTGTGTATGCTTCCATGTGTAGGTCATTTAGATGCCATCTAAGTGGTTTTTGGGGCTTACTTTGACATGATTTGGGACTGTTTTGATTCACTTTGATCATTTGCTTCATGTGTCATGTGATCATGGTTTAAGTCCTTGGGCTAATTCCAAGCTTCTATGCATGCTTTGCTTGTTTTGTTTACTTGGTTTGGCACCATTTATGACATGATTTCAGAGCTTATAATGCATGCCATATGCCCATGTTGTTCCTCTTTTAAGTGTGCTTAAGAGTTGTCTCTATGTGCCTAAGTGTTGGACATTGCATGCATGCCTATTTGTGTGTGTTTTGGCTTCCATTCTTGAGCATATTGGCCACTGATTTTGGCATGCTTGAGAGCTACCCAAATTAGTTTGAGTCCATGCTTGACATGTTGCTCAAATGTTGTTGCCTTGTTTCATGCCTTGCATACTTGTTTGCTTAGGTTGTGTGCCTAGTGTGCATTACTTGCTTGCATGTTCATGTTGCATGTTTAGATTGCATGCTTAGGTTGCATTTGGCATGCATGCCTTGCCTCTTGAATCACCATGATTGAGGTTGGGTTCCTTATGTGTTTGTGTGCATTACATTTGACATTAAAATGCACAACTTAGCTTCTTGAGCCATCACGCATTGAAATGCGCGATTGGTGGTCCGAGAATCGAGCACCATACCCCTTTGAGTCACAAACATGATAAGGGATGTGGTGGTGCACACATTTGCTTGAAATGCATTGCCATGCCATGTTTTGCCCTCTGCTGCTGTCAATTGCAGGTTCTGCAGGAAGTTTCTGCCGACCGGCAACATATAGTGCTGACCGGCCATTAGTGAATGGCTGATAACTTCATCAGCAGCCGATAGAAATTCTCTATGGCCGGTGGGCATTTCCTCCAGCCGATGGTATTCTACAGTGTGCAAGGAACATGTCCCAGGATTTTTGCAGTCTTTGGGGATACAGGACGGTGTAAAACAGAGGCAGCAATAGCATGGCGCGGGTCTTCCGGGCGAAGCCAATCTGAGCATGCGTGCATCCCTCTTCCCGAGGCCCTTTACTGCTTTCAGTAGCTTAATTGATTTATTAATTAGTTAAGTGGACTGTAATTATTTAATTAGCTTGTAGGTTAATTAAATTGTATATTCTTTCGGACCCTCCGAGCGAGGGCAATTGTGTAATAAGTGTGCGTGAGTGTGTGTATGTCTTCCAACCCCCACTTCTTTCTCCCTTTTACTTACCTGCTTTTGATGGTTAGTATTAGGGCATATTTAATTTAGCATACCTTATGCTATGCATGCGTGCATCATTCATTTGTATTGCATGCACCGGGCTCGGCGCATCATGCAAACTGCATTATATTTCAAATCTAACTTGAATACGTGTTAGTTGTTGCATTTCACATGCCATCCATAGACTAGCCAGCCTATTCTAGCTGCATCCCGCATGTGTTGCATTAGCCATCTTAACATGAACTAGGATCATGCATATGATTACTAACTAGTTTCTGTTTTGGCTTGGAGTACTAGGTAAGCTTTTATGCTTTAGCATACCGCATGCGTGTGAGTGTTGCCATAACAGCATGATTACCATGAGGCTAATTGCTTACGTGTTATAAACTGCCTGAATGCCTGTGGGTGAAGGTTGGATTGTTTGAGTTGGAATAACTCGTTGAAATCCGTATTTTAGCCTACTCGCGAGTAGCAATTTCAAAACTGTTTTCAAAACAAACGGATATGCAATGCTTATTTCCAAATTAGGCGATCTAGTCTATACTTGTTTGCTGTGCGCATAACATAGTAATTCTAGGCTAATAACCGGAATAAGAACATATAATGTTTTCAAAACAAGATATCACGGTTAGTAGAGGCCGATCTTTGATCGGGCGAGAGGGGGTGCTCATAGCTGACCTTCCCCAATCGTACCCAAGTTCCCGAGCCGAGGCAACTTTGGTGATGACGGACACGTGGCCTTTGGCACCGAGTCAGGGTTTCCTAAATTCCCCCAAAATAAAATATTTAGGTGGCGACTCTGTATCTGGCAAAGCAGTCCATGTTTGGCACTTCTTTTCTAAAAATCTGTTTTCTCAAAACGATTTGCCGGATTTGGACTCTTTGGTTCAAGATTAAGAACCGTGACAATTTGAGTCCGAGCTGTAGTGACCCAATACGAACGGAACGGGACCTCACCCTCCCGGGGCGTTCGGGGATGTCTACAGTTTCTGGCGACTCTGTTGGGGAGAATAGAGAGCTTGACTCGAACTCGTGATATCCTTCTTTGACTACACTTATGTGTTTTTGCATTGCATGTGCATTGGTGCGCCTAGGACACCGTGTTGGCCATCTGCTATTCCTGAGCGGTTTGTCGGAGGCTTGACTTTGTCAAAGCATGCCATAAGGCTGACCGGTTGCGGGCTCTGCCAGTATGGGAACACAAACACCGGTTTTACCGGGGCACCCTTTTCGACCATTCGACCTAGTGCATATTCGGAATCCATAGTGACCATTCCAAACTAGGACAGGTTGCTTACCCGATGTTAGGTTGTTTGAAACCGCTGCGTGCGTAGAGAAACCTAGCTCCTGACAAAATAGGACAGGGAAACCCTACCCCAACATAGGGGTGTATTGGCTCTCATTTACTTGCTATGTGCTTTTAGAGTGTATCTCTGCAGGGAATGCATGTATCAGCTTGCGAGTCCGGGCATCAGGCCTGAGGGCATCAATATTTTGGGGAATCAGTTTTACCTGAGGGTATCAGTTCACAGGCATAATTTTGGGGGCAGAATTCAGCAAAGAGTGCAATCATTCAGTTGTGCTCGTATCTGCTCTAGTGAAATCAAGCTGAGGGGATGAACCACTTGCTGTCAATGCTCAGTTTACTCCAGATGTGATGGATGCACGCACTATTTTGAGCATTTGCGAATGCTGCTTATCCTACTTTCCGACATGGGTATTGAGTCTGTCTTGTTGTATCGAGTCAGCCCTGTTGAGTCTGTCTTGTTGGATCGAGTCAGTCCTGCCGAGTCTGTCTTGTTGTATCGAGTCAGTCCTGTTGAGTCTGTCTTGTTGTATCGAGTCAGCCCTGTTGAATCTGTCTCGTTCTATTGAGTCAATCCTGTTGGGTCTGTCTTGTCGTATCGAGTCAGTCCTGTTGTACAAAGGTCGGGTGATTCCGAGGGTGTTACCTCGGGCATCACCATCTTGTTTTGTGTTTGTCTTGTTGCTTTCTTTTGAGTTTGTTTCTGCCTTGGAGCCAGTTACACCAGAAGATCTGAATAAAACAACAGTGGTTTTTCATGCCTTTGTGCTTCTTTCGGCCGTGTGCCAGTTATGCCAGAAAATTTTGGAATGAACCGGCAGTACTTTTCACCTGCTCTTCTGTGCCTTTTAAGTCATTGTAATGACCTGAGTTTTTCAAAACTTTTTGAACACTGCGGTGAAAACAAAGAGGAAGGAATTCCTCGGGATTTGCAAAACTTTGATCGACTGAGAGAAAGAGAAGCGTGCTAAGCCCTTAATGAATGAAATCATGCTTGTTAGTGTGAGTACTGAGAAGGACCCTAGCTTTTATCCAGATTGGTTCCACACCATCTTCAGTGCGAGCGATTCGTCGCCTTCTTAAAAACTTTCAAAAATTCAAAAAATGTTTTGCGCAGTCCTGCGAAGACTTGTGTGGAATTGCTCTTGAGATTGTGCAGCTTAGGATCGCTCTCAGCCTCAAGATTCAATCCCTTTGCTCTCGAAAAACTTTGACCTTGGGTTCAGAGTATTCAACGATCAACCATCAAGGGAGGCCTGTGTGGCCAGATTTTGAAGCAACCCTCGAACAAGAGGCACCAAAGTCAGATCAAGAAGATCAGATCTCATCAGAAGAAGCTTGTGAAGCTAGAACGGAAGCCACCCCCGAACTAGGGGCACAAATGTCCGATGTGCTCGAAGAGCCGAAGATGGATTTTTCTGTAAATCAATACAATAGCCACTCTCCTGGATACGGATGGCTTCAAAACCCTCAAACCATTCAACATGGACAAAGCTACACATTTACCCTTTGAGAGGCTCGCTGGGCCGAAAACCCGGAAGGGCGACCCAGGCAAAAGTTAGAGCAAGGAAAATATATACAAAAGAAAAGAAAAGAAAAAAAAGAAGAAAAAAAGAAAAGAAAAAGAAAAAAGAAAAAGAAGAGAAAAAAAAGAAAAAGAGAAGAAAAAGAGAAAAGAAAAAAAAAAGAAGCTCGCAAGGTCGAAAACCCGCATCGGGCGCCTTGGCAAAAGTTAGAGCGCAAAAGGAGAGGTTAAATACCCGAGTGTACCTTAACCCCGAACTACGTAAGGCTTGATTCCCATCTTTGGGATACGTAGGCAACTTCATTCTGAAGTCCAGCCACAAACACTTCCAAATCAATTGTGTCCATGTGATGGTTTTGATCATCTTTGCCTTCTCTGTATCCGAGAGTCTGGTTGTGTTCGTCGCTCTGAGGACTGACTACAAATACGCTGCGATGCTATCCAAACAAGGGGCAACTTTCCGTTGCCATTCAAAACGCCGCGGTGTCACTTCAAACAAGGGGCAACTTTCCGTTGCCATGCAGTGTCCTTCAGACAAGGGGCAATTTTCCATTGCTATGGGTCCGAGGTTGTGCATCTCAAGAGTAGGTTCCGTGCTCGTTGAGCAGTGGCCATTTGCAAAAAACAGTTTTTGAAAATTTTTACTGAGGTTGACTAATTCTCTCGAAAATTATTCCATTTTTCTAAAAAAATTGGACCACTTCTTGGACCCAAAAAAGGAAAAATTTTCAGTGCTCATAGCCCGACTTGCATGATTCCAAATCAAAAATCGAACAAGCATGTTAATCTAACTCTTATGTTGGTCAAAACTGTTTTAGTAGAACGCAAAAACAAAAAATGGTCAAAATGACGAACTAGGGGCACAGTTGAGTCAGGCTTCCTGTCTTTCCCCCATTTTCAACATACTTGCCAAGAAGGGCACTCTACCTGCCAGAAGAGGGCACAACTGAAGTCAACAACAAAGGGCTGAAAGCTCTCTCATCCTCCAAGCAACGAGGTATCAAGACAAGTGCGAAGCACGAACTGGAATGGGGCGAGATATTCCACTCCCTCATCTGGACAGATCTAACCACGTCCAAACTCCCCAGCAGAGCATCGTCAACCGATGTCAGCTGCAGATTTGCTACCCGCCCAGTTGTAGCGCAGCCCCTCTGCGGAAGAAACTCACTGTTGTGAACAAGAATGAAAATCTGGTGGAATGCTAGGGGCAAGAGCCCGCAACTGCTTGTTCATCCATCAACCACCCAGGGGAGGGATTGAAAAATGAGAGATTGAAGAATAGAGAGATGTACGATGAGAGAAAAAGTGAGAAAAGGGCTTTTTCAGAAAAACAGAGCTTGAGGGCCGAGTGATGTGAGAATCACAAATGAGAAAGGGTGGGAAACAATACCCAGAGAAACTGGCTCCTCGTGCACTGAGAGGTCTCTCATCTTTGTAAACACGTCTGCGTGTCGTGTCTCTTGTTTTGTTTGTCTCGATTCTTGCTTTGAGTCGTTCCGAGCGTGTCTCGATGTGTTTAGGTTGTTTACCTTTTGTTTTTCGTTGTTGAGTCTTTTTCGCTGTGTTTAGTCGTAGGCTCAATACCTAGTTAAGAACTCATTTCTTAATTTCAAAAATAAAATCGTTTTGTGCTCAGAGTGCTGTGCCTTCCTTCACGTTTGTGCAAAACAAGATTCGTTCTTTCATAAAACTGTAGGGTCTACCCCCGATAAGTGTGAACGGTAAAACCAGGACCTATCTGAAGCTATATTGGTTCCAGACTGCAAAGCAAAAGAAAAGAGGGAAAATTTGGAGCATCTGAGTTTGTTTCAATTTCTGCAAATTCTGAGATTGTATTCCGGATGTACCTCTTCAAGTCTTGCGAATGAGGTGCTTTCTAAAGTGCCGCTTTGTCCTTTTATTGCTTTCCTTAAGCATCATGCATTGTAATGCATTGTACCTATCAAGTTTCTTCCTCATTCATGCACGATATTGTATGTACGGTTTATTCAAAGAAGTTCTGTTTAAGATCATTCATTTAGTGTATCAATCACACTTCATTCATTTAGTGTATCAATCACACTTCATCCACTTAGTGTATCAATTACACTCTCATTTATGTAGTGTATCAATCACACTTCATTCACTTTGTGTATCTATTACACTCTCATTTATTTAGTGTATCAATCACACTTCATTCACTTTGTGTATCTATTACACTCTCACTCATTTAGTGTATCAATCACGCTTTATTCACTTTGTGTATCTATTACACTCTCACTCATTTAGTGTATCAATCACACTTCATTCATTTTGTGTATCTATTACACACGTTCTCATTTTGTGTATCTACCACGCACATATTCACTCTTGTGTATCTATCACACACCTTCTCATTTTCTGTATCTATCACACTTCATTCATTTAGTGTATCAATCACACTTCATTCACTTAGTACATCAATTACGTTTCATTCATTTTGTGTATCTATCACACACATTCTCACTTTTGTGTATCTATCACACACATTCTCATTTTGTGTATCTATCACGCACATATTCATTTTTCTGTATCTATCACACACATTCTCATTTTGTGTATCCATCACACATTTTATTTACTTTAGTGTATCCATCACACACTTCATTTACTTTAGTGTATCCATCACACACGTCATTTACTTTAGTGTATACATCACACTTCATTATCTTTAGTATATCCATCATACTTGTTCACTAAGTGCATCTATCACACTTCGTGTTCACCTTCAGTATATCAATCATACTTGTTCACTAAGTGCATCTATCACACTTCGTGTTCACCTTTAGTATATCCATCATACTTTGTTCACTAAGTGCATCTATCACACTTCGTGTTCACCTTTAGTATATCTATCATACTTGTTCACTAAGTGCATCTATCACACTTCGTGTTCACCTTTAGTATATCAATCATATTTTGTTCACTAAGTGCATCTATCACACTTTGTGTTCACATTTAGTGTATCCATCATACTTTGTTCACATAGTGCATCTATCACACTTTGTGTTCACATTTAGTATATCAATCATACTTTGTTCACTAAGTGCATCTATCACACTTTATGTTCACCTTTAGTATATCTATCATACTTGTTCACTAAGTGCATCTATCACACTTCGTGTTCACATTTAGTATATCAATCATACTTTGTTCACATAGTGCATCTATCATACTTTGTGGTCATCTTTAGTATATCAATCGTACTTTGTTCACTAAGTGCATCTATCACACTTTGTGGTCATCTTTAGTATATCAATCATACTTTGTTCACATAGTGCATCTATCACACTTTGTGTTCACCTTTAGTACATCAATCATACTTTGTTCACTAAGTGCATCTATCACACTTTGTGTTCACCTTTAATGTATCCATCACACTTGTTCACTTAGTGCATCTATCACACATTGTGTTCACCCTTTGTGTATCTATCACACTGTCCTCACCACACTCGCTTACTGTATCTATCACGTGCTCAGCTACTGTATCTATCGCATTTTGCTTCATATAGTGTATCAATCACACACACTCGCTTTGTGTATCAACCACACACGCTCGCTTCGTGAATCAATCACACACGCTCGCTTTGTGTATCCATCACACACACTCGCTCACACGCTCGCTTTGTGTATCAATCACACACGTTCGCTTTTGTGTATCTGTCACACATGCGCACTGTATTCACAGTGAGAATTGCAATAATTCTCTTACATCCTTTCTGCATTGTAATGTAGTTTGGTTTTTGCTTGCTTAAAACTGTTGCATTGTTATGCTTCGTTACACCTTTCTTTACATAATTATAAGTTATACTCGGCTTTGTGCATTGTCTTGCATTTTGCCCCTGCCTTCGGGCGCATACCTTGTTTGTCTTGCATGTTTGTCCAAGTCTTCGGCCTTGTCAAAAATGGGTCGTCTCTGGGCTTTGACATTCACTCCCGTCATTGTTATGACTTTCGAGTTCTGTCAAAGAGGGCAACTGTAGACACCCCATTTTTGACCGTCCTCAAGACTTGGACGTCACCGTTTGAACACCCGGTGATCATCCATGTTTGTTTTCGTTTGGAGTTCCCGGAGGTCTCGACTACGCGCCTTGCCTCAGGATCTCCTGACTCGACTGTTTTGTGTTTGGTTTTGCACCAAACACTTGCGTTTTGCTTTTGAGGGGCAGGGAATGGCTTGTGAGACATCCCCACACATCACCGGCCATGACTAGAGGCCACCGGCCAGTGTTTTGTTGCCATCGGCCATATATTTGGCCGGTCGGCACTCTGTTTGGTCGGTCGGCCATCTTTATTTGGCCGATTGACTCTTTTTCCGGCCGAGACCTTTTCTTGAGGGGGGTTTGAACCTTTTAAACCCCCTGTTTTAGCTTCTTGAGGAAGCTTGAACCTTTTGAACCCCCTTGGTTTAGCTTCTCCAAGAAGCTTGAACCTTTTGAACCCTTGGTTCTAGCTTGAACCACTTGACCCTTTTTAGCTTCTCCAAGAAGCTTGACCCTTTTTAGCTTCTCCAAGAAGCTTGAACCTTTTTAGCTTCTTGGAGAAGCTTGCACCTTTCTAGCTTCCAAGAGAAGCTTGCACCTTGTTAGCTTCTCTTAGAAGCTTTGAGCCATTGCCTTGTCTATATAAAGGGGGCCTCTCCTCCCATTTGAGGGGTTAGAAAATCTGATATATATATAGAATATATATCACTCTCTCTCTATATCTCTCTCTCTACATTTGTATGTGTTAGAGTGCTCCAAAGTGAGTGATTCTTGGCCCCTTTGCACACCAACTCTCAACCACACCTCTCCATCATCCATCTAAGCTTCTTGGAGGCCATTTTTAGAGGCTAAGGAGCTGGTTTTTGGGACCAAAGGCTGCTGTCCCCGTTGGTCTACAAGGGTGAGCATCTAACCCTCTTTTATTCCCCGTTTTTGCACCAGATTTTAGCCTGTCTTGCTTGCGGTTTTGAGCTTTGTGTATAACATAAAAAAAGTTCTGTTTTTTTGTGTTTAAGATACTTCATTAAGGACACTTTTGTGTTTGGGGTTGTTTACCCCCTCTTAGGCCTTGTTTGGCCCCATTTTGTGCTATTTTTGGTGAACTTCGGGACCACCTTGTTTGGGCCTCCTCACCACTGAAATCTTGAGGGATTTCAGTGGTGAGGATGGTGGTTTAAGGTCCTAAGAAGGAGAGGGCCACCCCCTCTCCTTGTTGTCTTCAAAAAGTGCCATTTTAGCCTCATGTGTGAGCACCATTTTTAAGTGCATGTTGGCCATGTCTTAAGTGTTATTTGGTAATATTTTGCCATGTATTACCTCTATTTTTACTTGGTTTAGACACACCATGCTTGCTTTGCATACTTGTCTTGTAATGCCATGAAATGGCCTTAATATGTATCTAGCATTTAGACCACTATGCTTACTTGTTTTGGCTTAGCTTTGTGAAGCTTTTATGCTTGTTTTAGTATGCTAAGGGACTATTTTTGGTCATTTGAGTCATCCATGACTTGCTTTGTATAGCTACCATGTAATCCCCCTCATGAGCCTTGAGTGTTGACCCCTCTAGCATGCTTTATTTGCACTATTTCAATGATTTGGAGTAACTTATAATGTCATTTCAGTCCTCATGGTATGCTTAAATGTTTGCATTTGATGCTCCTTTGATGCTTCAAGAGGTTGTGCCTTATGCTCCATGTTTAGACATTTGTGTATGCTTCCATGTGTAGGTCATTTAGATGCCATCTAAGTGGTTTTTGGGGCTTCCTTTGACATGATTTGGGACTGTTTTGATTCACTTTGATCATTTGCTTCATGTGTCATGTGATCATGGTTTAAGTCCTTGGGCTAATTCTAAGCTTCTATGCATGCTTTGCTTGTTTTGTTTACTTGGTTTGGCACCATTTATGACATGATTTCAGAGCTTATAATGCATGCCATATGCCCATGTTGTTCCTCTTTTAAGTGTGCTTAAGAGTTGTCTCTATGTGCCTAAGTGTTGGACATTGCATGCATGCCTATTTGTGTGTGTTTTGGCTTCCATTCTTGAGCATATTGGCCACTGATTTTGGCATGCTTGAGAGCTACCCAAATTAGTTTGAGTCCATGCTTGACATGTTGCTCAAATGTTGTTGCCTTGTTTCATGCCTTGCATGCTTGTTTGCTTAGGTTGTGTGCCTAGTGTGCATTACTTGCTTGCATGTTCATGTTGCATGTTTAGATTGCATGCTTAGGTTGCATTTGGCATGCATGCCTTGCCTCTTGAATCACCATGATTGAGGTTGGGTTCCTTATGTGTTTGTGTGCATTACATTTGACATTAAAATGCACAGCTTGGCTTCTTGAGCCATCACGCATTGAAATGCGCGATTGGTGGTCCGAGAATCGAGCACCATACCCCTTTGAGTCACAACATGATAAGGGATGTGGTGGTGCACACATTTGCTTGAAATGCATTGCCATGCCATGTTTTGCCCTCTGCTGCTGTCAATTGCAGGTTCTGCAGGAAGTTTCTGCCGACCGGCAACATATAGTGCTGACCGGCCATTAGTGAATGGCCGATAACTTCATCAGCAGCCGATAGAAATTCTCTATGGCCGGTGGGCATTTCCTCCAGCCGATAGTATTCTACAGTGTGCAAGGAACATGTCCCAGGATTTTTGCAGTCTTTGGGGATACAGGACGGTGTAAAACAGAGGCAGCAATAGCATGGCGCGGGTCTTCCGGGCGAAGCCAATCTGAGCATGCGTGCATCCCTCTTCCCGAGGCCCTTTACTGCTTTCAGTAGCTTAATTGATTTATTAATTAGTTAAGTGGACTGTAATTATTTAATTAGCTTGTAGGTTAATTAAATTGTATATTCTTTCGGACCCTCCGAGCGAGGGCAATTGTGTAATAAGTGTGCGTGAGTGTGTGTATGTCTTCCAACCCCCACTTCTTTCTCCCTTTTACTTACCTGCTTTTGATGGTTAGTATTAGGGCATATTTAATTTAGCATACCTTATGCTATGCATGCGTGCATCATTCATTTGTATTGCATGCACCGGGCTCGGCGCATCATGCAAACTGCATTATATTTCAAATCTAACTTGAATACGTGTTAGTTGTTGCATTTCACATGCCATCCATAGACTAGCCAAGCCTATTCTAGCTGCATCCCGCATGTGTTGCATTAGCCATCTTAACATGAACTAGGATCATGCATATGATTACTAACTAGTTTCTGTTTTGGCTTGGAGTACTAGGTAAGCTTTTATGCTTTAGCATACCGCATGCGTGTGAGTGTTGCCATAACAGCATGATTACCATGAGGCTAATTGCTTACGTGTTATAAACTGCCTGAATGCCTGTGGGTGAAGGTTGGATTGTTTGAGTTGGAATAACTCGTTGAAATCCGTATTTTAGCCTACTCGCGAGTAGCAATTTCAAAACTGTTTTCAAAACAAACGGATATGCAATGCTTATTTCCAAATTAGGCGATCTAGTCTATACTTGTTTGCTGTGCGCATAACATAGTAATTCTAGGCTAATAACCGGAATAAGAACATATAATGTTTTCAAAACAAGATATCACGGTTAGTAGAGGCCGATCTTTGATCGGGCGAGAGGGGGTGCTCATAGCTGACCTTCCCCAATCGTACCCAAGTTCCCGAGCCGAGGCAACTTTGGTGATGACGGACACGTGGCCTTTGGCACCGAGTCAGGGTTTCCTAAATTCCCCCAAAATAAAATATTTAGGTGGCGACTCTGTATCTGGCAAAGCAGTCCATGTTTGGCACTTCTTTTCTAAAAATCTGTTTTCTCAAAACGATTTGCCGGATTTGGACTCTTTGGTTCAAGATTAAGAACCGTGACAATTTGAGTCCGAGCTGTAGTGACCCAATACGAACGGAACGGGACCTCACCCTCCCGGGGCGTTCGGGGACGTCTACACATGCACAATGTTAATGACTAAACAACTAGGCCTAAGAGCACAACTCTCAAGAGTGCTCAAGGAATGATAAACATGGAAGTGTAACAACACTAAATGCACTGAAATAAGATATGAAATGATGCCAAATCATTCAAACAATACAAGTAAAGCATGCAAGGGCCCTTAAGCATTAAGCTAGCAAAGAGGACTACAAAGGAAGCATGCAATACATAGCAAATATGTATGAACTAAGCATGGATAGAGCTTAGGTAGGTCTAACTAAGGACCTAAACATGCTGAGATAAGGGCCCAAAGACCTAGGCATGCAAGCATACAAGCTAGGCCATAAACTAGGCAACAATGCACAACACTTAAAGGCATTCAAAGCATGAATGAAGTGGGAATGTGGCAATGTTGTAGGCTCTGAATTGTCATGAGAAATGATGCCAAATCATGTACACAACACAAATGAAGCATGCAATGGTGCTCAAAGCTAGAGGTAAGCAAGAGCATTTATACTACAAGTATACTAAACATGAAGTATGTAGTTAAGGCAACCCAAAATAGTTCTAGAACATGTCAAAATGAGACTAAAACATGTATGGAAGTAAGCCAAAAACAAGCTAGCATGGTGAGTATGAGGCATGATGCATACAAGGCAAATAAGGTGAATTATACTACACCTATTAAGACCAAGCATGGGATGACTCAACCAACAAAAATTAGAGTTATATCATTGCATAATAACCCCAAGAACACATTGAAATGATGGCTTGCAAGCTAAGGCTTGAAGGCACATACAATGATTCATGTTAAGGCATAAAGGGGCAAACCCTCCAACGCATTGAAAGCATGTCAAAAGCAAGTGTATGACCACATTACATGAACTGAAATAACATTACAAGTGATGCCAAATCATTGAAATAGGCCAAGTAACACATGCTAGTGGACTTGATACATAAAGCTAACAAGCTAGAATGCACTATAGCTATGCAAAGCAAGTCATGCATGACCAAAACAACCAAAATCAGACCTTAAACATGGTAAAACATGAACAAAGTCTTCTCAGAGCTAAGCCAAAAGCATGCTAGAATGACATGTTAAAGCATGAGACATACTAGGCTAATTCATGGAAATGCTCTACAAATGCATGGAGCATGCAAGGACTAACCAAACCAAACCAAAACAAAGGTATGACATGTCAAAAAATCACCAAAAACCTACTGAAATGGAAACAAAACAAGCTAAAATGACATGTCAAAGCATGAAGCATATAAAGCTAGTTTAAGTGATTTACACTACAAGTGTATAAAGCATGCATGGAATGAAAAAACCAACCCAAAAAAGATCTAAGGCATGGTAAAACATCACCAAAAACCTACTGAAATGGAGCCAACACAAGCAAGAAAGACATGCTACTTTGATGAGCCACACATGGGATTACACTACACATACAAGAAGCATGCAAAATATGACCAAACCAGCCATGGACAGAGCCAAGGCAGGCCCAAAAGTCACAAAAAAGGGCCTGAACCATGCCTCAAAAGTACAGAGAGGCATGCTCCTTTGGAAGGCCAAAAATGCAAGTAAACAAAAACCAAAAGAGAGGGGGTCACCCTCTCTGATTTGAGGCCTCAAAACCACATGCCTACCATTGAAAATCCACTGGATTTTAGTGGTTAGAAGGCCAAACCAGGCTAGCTCGAAGGCCTTAAAGCATGGCACAAAACAAAGCCTAACAAGGCATACAAGAGGGTTGTACACCCCTAACACCAAAAAGACCTTAAACAAACTTCAAAAGCACTTAAAAAAAAGACTTTTTCAGTTGAAAGCAAGGCCTAAAACAATATTCAAGGATGGCCAAAATGAGATACAAAAAAAGTGCTGAAATGGGGAATATACTCACCCTTGAAGATCACCTTCGAAACCAGCAACTTCAGAGGATGGAAACCAAGTTTTAGAGCTCAAGTAACACCCCCAAGAACCTCAGCTCAGAGATGGTGGTGTATCTCTATGTGTTGTAGTGCAAAAGTGTAAGAAAAATGGACTTTAGAGCATGAACAAACACAATATAGAGAGAGAGAATGAGAAATATAGAGAGAGAGATACAACTCCTCCAAAAAATGCTGAACCTCTGCTAAGGAGAGAGGGACTCTCCTTATATAGAAGAAAGCAATGCAAAGCTTGTTTAAAAAGCTTGGCAAGAGCTTCATCTCTCCATACACGTGTACAAAGGGGAGATGAGTGAAATCTAGCTGGCCCAAAAGATCTGACATGAAACCTACTGAGACAAGGGGTCTGCCGGCCATCAATGATGGCCTGTAGTGGCTCATTGATGGCCGGTAGGCATCATCAATGGTCGGCAGAAACAAAGGCATGGTCGGCAGGCCCAAAAGGGGGCCAACAGTGCACCAAGAAACACATTCTGAAAGGACCAAGTCATGGTCCAAGAATGGGGCAGAAAGGATACATGATTTGGAAAGCTCAAACCTGTGGCGTTCTACTGCGAAAGCCGAATACCCGATGAGCAATCGACCTAGTGGCTGGATGTACCTGCAAGCATAACCGAGTCTTGAGGACGGTCAAAAATGGGGTGTCTACAACTTTGTACTGAATACTCTGATAAATGAAAGTATGTTTTATTTTCTTATGTATATGGATGTCATGAATGACTGGTTTATATGTATTATTTGAGGGCATCACAACTTGGTATTAGAGCGTGCTGGGTTTGAATACTTTGGGTACATAGGAAGTGGTTAGTACCATAGTGGGTTTGTCTCGCTTGTTAGAGACTTAAGTGTAATGTTATGTGCTTATGTGATCACATGTTTATGTGACTATGTGAGTATGGGATTTAGTTTCTAGAATATTGATTGGATCCTTGGGTTTCTAGGAGTCCTATTGGAAAGGCACTTGATCACTGCCGTTTCTAATCGAAACTCTAGCAGCGCCACGAGACGGTCATTATCTGAAAATGAAATTCGTAAGTGCTTATGTGATTATGTGCTTACGTGGAGTGAATTACAGTTGTCCATCGTATTAGGATGCGAGTGAAATAAATTCGGCACATTTGTGAATGTGCTAATGTTCCTATTACCTTTATTAGGATATCAGGACGAAGACGTGGTGGTAGGTGTGGTAGGCCTAGGAGGCAAGAGATGCCTATACCGGGTGATATTCCGGCGCAGGAGGAAGGAGTTGGTCAGGCCAACGTGGCCAAGCCAGTGGGTCAGCAAGCCATGGGCGCCTTAGCCCACGGGATGGCAGGAGCGTTGAGGGAATCCATGGGCATTATCAGAGCTGAGAATCAAGCCCAGGCCCATGTAGCTGAGGTAGAGCCTTCTTTTCTGAAGAAGGAGTTCTTCTGGTCGAACCCGAACGAGTTTTTTGGTGATCCAAAAGAGCCACTGAAGGCTAATGAGTGGCTTGAGCAGATGATAAAGACGTTTGAGATGCTAGGCATCGAAGACAGAGGCTTGAGGGTGACCTTAGCGTCCTTCCAGTTGAAGGGAGACGCGAGTTAGTGGTGGAAGTTTGTACGAGGACGTATCGGAGGGACTTGGGAGGCTTTTGTTGATGCCTTTCAGGAGAAGTTTTTGCCTCTCACTGTTAGAGAGAAGTTGAGAGATCAGTTCTATCAGCTTAAGCAGTTGAACACACCAGTGGTAGAGTTTGAAGCCGCTTTCACTAGCTTGTCAAGGTTTGCCTGAGTTGATGGCATCTGAGGAACACCGTTGCCTTGAGTTTGAGAAGAAGTTGAGAACCAGACTCAAGTTTCGAGTGGCCGGGTCCATGATTAGGGAGTATGGGCGCCTTGTGCAGGCTACAGCCCATCTTGAGACCATTATGCATGATGAGGAGGAAAGGATGAGGGGCTCCAAGAGGAGTCAGGATGGCCAGGGGGATGGTAGGAAGCGGTGGGGTTCTAACCCTCAGCAGTCCCAGGGAGCGCTTGCGAGATCTACCTTTCCAGTACCAAGTTCAGGTTCTAGGAGAGGCAATCAGGGAGACATCACTTGTTACAAATGTGGTCAGCTGGGCCATAAGTCTCCAGCTTGCCCGCAGAGGAGAGGAGGGCAGAGAGCATCTTCATCTTCGGCTCGACTTAGAGCCAGAGTCAGGGCAGAGGCCAACCGCTCTCTTGTTATCAGTGTGGGCAGGGAGGGCACCTGAAGAGGTTTTGCCCACAGTTGAGTGGCACATCTAGTGCATCTGGCTCGAGGCGGACGTAGAGTTATCAGCCAGCTCAGTCAATTTAGGCCTCGAGGGGCAATCAGGGAGCCTCTTCGGCTCAATCTGTGCAACAATCTTATGCTCCGAGAGGTAAGCAGGTAAATCAGAGACCTACAGGGCGCGTGTATGCTGTTGCAACGCCAGAGCTTGTACCGACTCCGTCTGTTGTGAGAGGTACCTTTCTATTTTGCAACTCAGTTGCTAATCTGTTGATTGATATGGGTGCATCCCATTCTTTTATATCTTCCGCTTTTGCATAGTTATCTTCTTCTATTTGTGTTATATCACCTATTGGGGGTGAGTTGATTTTGAAATAGGGATGTCGGGGCTGTGATATAGAGGTTGCTAAACGTCGACTTCCATTTTCATTTGTAGTAATGGCTATGTTAGGTTTTGATGTGATTTTGGGTATGGACTGGTTATCGTCATACCGGACTATTATTGATTGCTACCGCTAGAGGGTTACAGTATGTACCTTGAGCGGGGATTGTTTTTATTTCTTGGGAGATCAGGTTGGTAGAGTCTTGCCACCTGTGTATGATCCGCGAGGGCAGAGTGAGTTTAGTTGTCTTCTCACTAGCTGTATGAGTAGTGAGTGTGATGAGACCCAAACTGAGTTACCGAGAGTGGTTTGTGAGTATTCGGACGTCTTTCCCGAGGATCTTGTTAGTTTACCACCTCATTGAGAGATCGAGTTCTCTATTGACTTAGTGTTCAGCACGGCACCGATTTCCATGGCACCGTACCGCTTTGCCTTAGCCGAGTTGAGTGAGTTGAAGGTTCAACTCTAGGAGTTGGTAGATAAGGGCTTCATCCGCCCTAGTACTTCACCGTGGGGAGCACCGACCCTCTTTGCTAAAAAGAAAGATGGGGTTTGAGACTTTGTATCGATTACCGAAAACTGAACCGGGCTACGGTTAAGAATAAATACCCTATGCCTCGTATAGATGATTTGTTTGACCAGTTGAAAGGGTCCCGTTGTTTCTCTAAGATAGACTTGAGATCGGGCTACCATCAATTGAGGGTCAGGAAGGAGGATATCCCGAAGACGGCATTCTGTACGCGGTGTAGCCATTATGAGTTTCTGGTGATGCCTTTTGGGCTCACTAATGCACCGGCAGTGTTTATGGATTTGACGAACCGGATATTCTGGGAGTTCTTAGACCGCTTTGTGGTCGTCTTTGTGAACGACATTCTGATTTATTCACCTTCTGAGGAGGAGCACGAGGAACACTTACGAGTGGTGCTTGAGTTGTTTAGAGCCCATAAGTTGTATGCTAAGTTTGGGAAATGTGAGTTCTAGCCAAGAGAGGTTAAGTTCTTAGGCCATGTAGTATCCGGGGAAGGGGTGTTTGTTGATTCATTCAAGATTGAGGCAGTGCAAGATTGGGCACAGCCTAAGAGTGTTTTTGAGATCCGCAGTTTTCTAGGATTGGCCGGTTATTACCATCGGTTTGTGAAAGATTTCTCCAGGCTAGCTTCGCCTTTGACTAGATTGACACGGAAAGGGGTCAAGTTTGTGTGGAGTGAGACTTGTGAAAAGTCATTCCAAGAGCTTAAAGTTAGACTTACCACCGCTCCAGTCTTGATTATTCCGGAGAGAGGTTTGGGTTATGCAGTGTATTGTGATGCCTCACGAGAGGGTTTGGGTTGTGTGTTGATGCAAGAGGGTAAAGTAGTAGCCAGTGGCTCACGGCAGTTGAAAACACACGAAAGGAACTACCCTACTCATGATCTAGAACTAGTAGCTGTGATTTTTGCCTTGAAGATTTGGAGGCACTACCTTTGTGGTGAGAGATTCGAGGTGTTCTCGGATCATAAGAGTTTGAAGTATCTGCTTACATAGAGAGACTTGAACTTGAGCCAGAGGAGGTGGATGGAGTTTATTGAGGATTACGACTTTGAGTTACATTACTATCCGGGGAAGGCCAATATTATGGCCAATGCCCTAAGTAGGAAGTCCATTAGTGATGTAGCTTGTATTGCCATCCGAGAATGGGAGATGTTGGGGGCTCTTAGCGAGTTTGACTAGCATCTGGGTGAGTCTGTTGACTCTGCAGTCTTGTTTTCTATGATTGCTCAACCTACTCTTGTAAATCGAGTATTAGAGGCGCAGAGAGGTGACTTTGAGGTAGAATCCCTCCGGGAGAAGATCACCAGTGGGAAAGTAGAGAAGGGTTTGACTGTGTATCCTGACCTGAGTGTGAGGTACCGAGACCGCTTGTTTGTGCCGAAGTCTTGCCGAGAGGAAGTACTCCGAGAGTTTCACCATTCACGCCTTGTGATGCATCCGGGAGGCACTAAGATGTATCGTGATCAGAGCCGCCAGTTTTGGTGGAGGGGTATGAAGAAGGATGTGGCAATGTTTGTATCGAAGTGCCTTACTTGTCAGCAAGTGAAGGCTGAGCATCAGAGGCCAGCGGGTTTGTTACAACCCTTGTCTATAGCCGAGTGGAAATAGGAGCACGCCACGATGGATTTCTTCGTGGGTCTTTCGAGGACTCAACGGGGTAATGATGCCATTTGGGTGGTAGTGGACCGATTGACTAAGTCGGTACACTTTATTCCTATGCGCGTAAGAGATTCGGTAGATCATCTTGCCGATTTGTATGTTCAGGACATAGTGAGGTTGCACAGGGTCCCAGTGTTGATCGTCTCAGATAGAGATCCACGTTTTACTGCTAAGTTGTGGCAGAGTTTGCAGAGTGCCTTGGGCACTAGATTGACCTTTAGCACGACTTATCATCCTCAGACTGACGGGCAGTCCGAGCGTACTATACAGATCCTTGAGGATATGCTTCGAGGTTGTGTTCTTGACTTTAGTGGGTCGTGGGAGAGGCACTTGCCCTTAGTGCAGTTTTCCTACAACAATAGTTTCCAATCGAGTATTGGTATGGTGCCGTTTGAGGCCTTGTATGGCCGACCTTTTAGGTCTCCGGTTTGTTCGGCCGAGGTGGGTGATGCACCTTTGTTGGGCCCGGAGTTGGATTGGGAAACGACGGAGAAAGTTGAACTTATCCGTAAGAGGTTAGTTACAGCCCAGAGTCGCCAAAAGAGTTATGCCGACCGTCGGAGGAGGCCTTTAGCATTTGAGGTGGGTGATCACATCTTTCTGAAAATATCACCTAGGCGTGGTTTGATAAGTTTTGGAAAGAGTGGGAAGTTGTCCCCCTCGATTTATTGGCCCTTTCGAGATCCTTGAGAGGATTGGTGAGGTTGCCTACCGTTTAGCTTTGTCGCTGCAGTTGTCTGGAGTGCATGACGTATTTCATGTTAGTATGCTTCGCAAGTCTGAGCCAGATCCGTCGCATGTATTGGATTGGACCGACTTAGAGGTAGATGAGGATGCCTCGTATGAGGAGAGACCGATACAGGTCTTGGATAGGCGGGGCCAAGTCTTGCGAGGTAAGAAGATACCCTTGGTAAAAGTTTTATGGAAACAACACGGGGTTGAGGAAGCCACTTGGAAACGTGAATTGGAGGTCCGAGAGAAATATCCAGACTTGTTTGTTAATGTTTGAGCATATGTTGAAAATTCTTTTCTGTAATATAAGAACATTATATATGTTTTGGGATCACGGAAGTTATGAGAATGATGTAAGTTTACTTTAACATTGCATACGTTAAATGTGTTTTAGAAATGCAAATATGTTATTAACATTGAATATGTTATGGAATTATGAGGTATATGTGTTGAAGTAGATGAATTTTAAAAGAATGCATGTTGATGATGCATAAAGAGCTATATTTTGCAACATTGTTCTCTTGAAAAGAGATGGAATGACCGGTGAATGGGTCATGATGGTGGATGTAGAATTGTAATCATGTTGGATATTGAAAACAATTTTGAAACTTATATTTATCTAATTTCGGGAATGAAATTCTTTAGGGGGGGGAGGTTATAGCGATCCTGGTTTTCCCCGTCATTTATTTTGTTCCGGACTTGGGTTCCGTCATGGTTGTTGTTGTCTATATCTTGTTTCCGTCCTTCAATTCTTTGTATTTGAGTTTTGGGATGTGTTGGGTAGGTTTGAAACAGGTTGGTTGTGATTAGAAACAAATGGTTGCTGCCCAGATTTTTGTGTCTTCGCTCGAGCGAGGCTTTTGTCGCTCGAGCGAGCTTTGGGTTTTAGTTCCTTCGCTCGAGCTAGGGTTCCTTAACTTGAGCAAGATTTGAGTGGTGTGTCTCTTCGCTCGAGCGAGTGCTCTTGCGCTCGAACGTGCGTCTACGTCTCCTTTTGACCTGAAGGTTGTGTTTCTTGGCTCGAGTGAGCTTTCCTTCGCTCGAGTGAGCGAGCTATATGTTTTGGGTTTCTTCGCTCGAGCGAGGACTCCTGCGCTCGAGTGTGCTTCTGGGTTGCAGACTGGAAGCTTCGCATTGTTCGTTCGAGCGACGCTTCTTGCGCTCGAGCGAGGTCCTTTTGTGTCTGGTCACTCGAGTGACCACTTCTTCGCTCGAGCGAGCCTCGAGTATATCAGATTGCAGTAGCGTGATTCTTCATCACTTTTGCATCTTCTTTTTACCTCAAACCCTAATTTCGACCCTCTTTCTCTCTCTGCACTCTCTCTCTCTCTAGAAATACACTTGGTTCTTGGGTGTGTCTACTCTTGTCCCTTTGTCAAAAGTGTGGAGCTTTGTGTGGGCTACATTTTGATTCGAAAATTCTTAGATTTGGATCATCTTGAGTTTTCTTCATCTTCTCCATTGAGTCTCTTCTTTTGAGTAGGGATACTTTACTTCTTCTTATGAGTTTTGACATGGATTTTAGTCATTTTGTATAAATGGTGGATGATGGAGATTTTGGAAAAGTTAGGGTTTGTTTTGAAATTATAAAAAGGGAGTTTTCAATTAGTGAGCTCCATGTATATGTGAGAGCTTGAAAAATGGGATTAGTAGTGTAAAATTAAGGAAATTGAGCCTTAGGGCTATAGTGGAGAAAAGGGGGCTAAGGCCCTAATTAATATGATTAATTAATTTGGGGAAATATGGAAATATGAAATTGAGTTGAAAATCATGAAATTGGATGGAATTGTGGTTGAATGGTGTAGTTGGATTAATTAATCACTCACCTATGAAATTGTTGATAATTTATCTGTTTGATAATTTTATTATCTGTTTAGAAATAACTGTTTTGGGCTATCGGTGGAGGATAGTCTTGATTGTTGTAGACACTGTATGTTGATTAGGGATAACTGAAACTAATCACCTGCAATATGTCATTGAATATGACGGTTGGAAAAACACATTGAATATGTGCTTTGATTGATCATTGTATATGATGAAGTGTTTAAATACATTGCACATGTATGTTATTTGAGAGGAGATAGGGGATGGACTCCATTGTGTGGGAGGAGATAGGGGATGTATTCCAGTGTTTGGGAGGAGATAGGGGATGGACTCCATTGATAATTAAGTTGGCCCGAGTGTCCAGGGTGAAAGTCCCGAAACCTTTTGTACATTTGAAAGATGTTGATGATTGAAGTGGTGTTAATATGAGTTGTAGTCTCATTTTGAATTGTTGATGAGTCAAAGCGTTGTTTTCTTATGAGTTGTAGTCTCATTTGAATTACTGGAATAAACGAACTATGTTAATGAAATGAATTGGAAATACAAATGGAATCTAGTTGAATGATGAATATCATTGTTGGTGGGTTATAATAAAAATGGTGTATACGGATGCACGTGTGTTAAACATTTATGAAATGCTAATGTTTTAGTTATTTCTCATATTTGGTTTAGCATGTCTCTACTGGGCTTTGGCTCACCCTATATGGGACATCATTTTTAGGTACAGGTGATATGCCGCCTCCAAGGTCTTAGCTTGGGAGGTTTTGGGAGTTGAAGACTCTTTTGGTTGTTTTTGTCGTTTTTGGTGTTACATGTAAATTCAAGCCAGGGGCTTAATATGTAAAGAATTAGGACTCTTTCTTATGTTGTAACTAAGTGTTGGCTTGGAAAGTTGTAAGCCTGTAGGGCATTTACTTTTGTTGTCAACATGTAATATTTTGTACTGAATACTCTGATAAATGAAAGTATGTTTTATTCTCTTATGTATATGGATGTCATGAATGACTAGTTTATATGTATTATTTGAGGACGTCTCATAAATCTTTATCATATTATATATATTATTAAAAATAGTGTTTTTCATTTCTTCTTTATCTTATCATATCATATATATATATATATATATATATTATTAAAAGTAGTGTTTTTTTAAGTGGCACATTATAAGGACTTACTTTTTTTTTCCCAAAAAAAGCCACATGTCCTTTTCATTTACCCATAGAGTTCTACACAAACTCAATTCCATTTATAATAATCAATTTTATATGGAATTTATTTGATAAATACTTATTTTTCACATGTATAATTATAATTTAATTACTATGATATTTGAAAGAAAAAATTATCTCGATATACAAATAAATAAATAAGATAGAATATGTTTAATTATGTGCATTGCATGAATCAAATTACCTTTTTTTTCATATTTCTTATTTTGTTTTATCTATCTTATTGATGTCTTAATATTAATTTATATTTAATTTTTTATTTAGCATGAAATTATTTATTACAAAATATTTATATTTAATTTAAATTTTATATACCTATATACAATATCTATGAATAATTCAAAGAGAATATTAAGAAAAAAATCAATACTCCACATAATTAATTTATGTATTTTCTTCTTAATCCAATTACAACATATTTATATTTAATATTTGAAATAAATTTTATGTAGTTCTATTTCTACATATTTTTATTATCCAAATAAATATAAATATAAATATAAATATAAATATAAATATAAATATAAAATTAAATAATTAAAATCACTTTTAGTTTTATATTATTAATTCTCTTTCTAATTTAACTATTACTTTTAGCATCAAAATGAGTGTTTATTGTATTATCTTATAATTTAATATATATAATATAAGATCATTATATAATAATTACACTTTTATAACGCATAGAACTAAAATTATCAAAAATCAACAAATAATTTAACTAAATTTATTATATATAAGTATTCAACTAACACTTTCATAGAACGATAAGGTAAGATTATTAAAATAAATAATTTAAATTTAAATTTTATTTTAAATTAAAATAATATTATTCTTTTGTAACACATATCATAATACAAAATAGCATTACATTAATTAAAGTTAACTCCATTGTGATTTTATGTTAGACATTATATTTTTAAAAGTGATTTACATATATGTGTAGCGTCCAATTTGATATTGATTGATTAAAATAATAGAACTCAATACTTTTTTCGTTAAGTTTTTAGAAGATAAATTGATAAATATTAAATGATAAATAGTGTGGAATATTATTTTAATGAATAATGATTCATCGAAAATAATTATGTATATTTAAGGCACCTATTGATGTTTCTTGAATAATTTTTAAATAACAATTTTGAATTTATAGTATTATTGATAATGCATATTTGTGAGTTTGCCAAAAAAATATATGCAAAAATAATTTGGCTGGAATAAAAAATTTGCAGTTATTATGATGTGTCACATAATTAATCAAAACCCATTTGAGAACTGAAATTATTAAGGTTTAGAGATTTTGTGCCTTTTGAGAATACTGTTTATGATTTGAATTTGTAATTTTTTATACATCAATGTGAATAACTCTTACAATCTTATTGATATAAGCATAAATTCTACCTTTAAGTCAACCCACTTTAAGCATTTTTCCATATAATAAACTATTTAAATATTGTCATTTAAAAGTATTATAATAAATCATAATCATACACTGCTTGAAACACAATTAGAAATCCGATACATTACTTTAGACATAATAAAAAATATAAGAAATTAGCAAGGAACTTTTCGATTAATAACCAAAATAATACACCAGGAGTTGTAACCAAGTCATAATTTGTATATTATAGAGCTTTCTGTTTTTTTTTTTTTTTCCAGATAAAAATATTTTGATACAAACGGAATTCATATGTTTAATAAATTTGATTTAACACAAATGAAAATTTGATTTGAGGTTGAGTTGATTGAGTTGAAGGTTTAGCTCCAGGAATTGCTAGATAAGGGCTTTATTCGCCCTAGTGTTTCGCCGTGGGGAGCACCGACCCTCTTTGCTAAAAAGAAAGATGGTGCCTTGAGACTTTGTATTAATTATCGGAAATTGAATCGGGCTACGGTTAAGAATAAGTACCCTATGCCTCGTATAGATGATTTGTTTGACCAGTTGAAAGGGTCCCGTTGTTTCTCCAAAATAGATTTGAGATCGAGTTACCATCAGTTGAGGGTTAGAGAGGAGGATATTCCGAAGACGGCATTCCGTTCGCGGTATGGCCATTATGAGTTTCTGGTGATGCCTTTTGGGCTCACTAATGCACCGGCATTATTTATGGACTTGATGAACCGGATCTTCCAGAAATTCTTAGATCGTTTTGTAGTCGTTTTCGTGGACAACATTTTGATTTATTCACCTTCTGAGGAGGAGCACGAGGAACACTTGAGAGTGGTGCTTAAGTTGCTTAGAACCTATAGGTTGTATGCCAAGTTTGGGAAGTGTGAGTTCTGGCTAAAAAAGGTCAAGTTCTTAGGCCATGTAGTCTCCGGGGAAGGGGTGTCTGTTGATACATCCAAGATAGAGGCAGTGCAAGATTGGGCTCAGCCTAAGAGTGCTTTTGAGATCTGCAGTTTTCTGGGATTAGCTCGGTATTACCGCCGGTTTGTGAAAGATTTCTCCAGACTAGCTTCGCCGTTGACCAGGTTGACGCGGAAATGGGTCAAGTTTATATGGAGTGAGACTTGTGAAAAGTCATTCCAAGAGTTGAAGGTTAGACTTACCACTGCTCCGATTTTGATTATTCCGGAGAGATGGTTGGGTTATGCGGTTTATTGTGATGCCTTACGAGAGGGTTTGGGTTGTGTGTTGATGCAAGAGGGGAAAGTGGTAGCCTATGGCACGCGGCAGTTGAAAATACACAAGAAAAATTACCCTACACATGACCTATAGTTAGCAGCTGTGATCTTTGCCTTGAAGATTTGGAGGCACTACCTGTATGGTAAGAGGTTCGAGGTATTCTCAGATCATAAGAGTCTAAAGTATCTGTTTACACAAAAAGACTTGAACTTGAGGCAGAGAAGGTGGATGGAGTTTATTGAGGATTACGACTTTGAGTTGCATTACCACCCGGGGAAGGCCAATGTTGTGGCCGATGCCCTTAGCTGAAAATCCATTAGTGATGTAGCTTGTATAGCCATCCGGGAGTCGGAGATGTTGAGTGCACTTAGCGAGTTTGATTTGCTTCTGGGCGAATCGGTTGAGGCTGTGGCCTTGTTTTCTGTAGTTGCGCAGCCTACACTTGTGAGTCGAGTGTTAGAGGCACAGAGAGGTGACCTTGAGGTAGAATCCCTCTGAGAGAAGATCTCCAATGGGAAGGTGGAGAAGGGTTTGTTTGTGTATCCTGACTTGAGTATAAGACACCGAGACCATCTGTTTGTACCGGAGTCTTGCCGAGAGGAAGTACTCCGAGAGTTTCACCATTCACGCCTTGCGGTGCATCCGGGAGGCACTAAGATGTATCGTGATTTCGGTCACCAGTTTTGGTGGCGGGGTATGAAGAAAAATGTGGCAGTTTTTGTGTCTAAGTGCCTTACTTGTCAGCAAGTGAAGGCCGAGCATCAGAGGCCAGCGAGTTTTTTACAACCCTTGCCTATTGTCGAGTGGAAGTGGGTGCATGTCACTATGGACTTCGTTGTAGGGCTTCCGAGGACTCAGCGGGGTAGTGATGCCATTTGGGTGGTTGTAGTCCGGTTGACTAAGTCGACGCACTTTATCCCTATGCGCGTGAGAGATTCTGTAGATCATCTTGCCGACTTGTATGTTCGGGACATAGTGAGGTTGCACGGGGTCCCAGTGTCGATCGTCTCAGATAGAGATCCACGTTTTACTACTAAGTTGTGGCAGAGTTTGTAGAGTGCCTTGGGCACTAGATTGACCTTTAGCACGGCTTATCATCCTCAGACTGACGGGCAGTCCGAGTGTACTATACAGATCCTTGAGGATATGCTTCGAGGTTGTGTTCTTAACTTTAGTGGGTCGTGGGAGAGGCACTTGCCCTTAGTGGAGTTTTCCTACAACAACAGTTTCCAATCGAGTATTGGTATGGCGCCGTTTGAGGCCTTGTATGGCCGACCTTGTAGGTCTCCGGTTTGTTCGGCCGAGGTGGGTGATGCACCTTTGTTGGGCCCGGAGTTGGTTCGGGAGATGACGGAGAAAGTTGAGCTTATCCGTAGAAGGCTTGTTACAATCCAGAGTCGTCAAAAGTGTTATGCCGACCGTAGGAGGAGGCCTTTGGCATTTGAGGTGGGTGATCACGTCTTTCTAAAAATATTGCCTCGGCGGGGTTTGATGAGGTTTGGTAAGAGTGGAAAGTTGTCCCCTCGGTTTATTGGCCCTTTTGAGATCCTTCAGAGGATTGGCGAGGTTGCCTACCATTTAGCTTTGCTGCCGCAGTTGTCCGGAGTGCATGACATGTTTCATGTTAGTATGCTTCGGAAGTACGAGCCGGATCTGTCACATGTATTGGATTGGACCGACTTAGTGGTTGACGAGGATATCTCGTATGAGGAGAGACCTGTGCGGGTCTTGGATAGGCGGGAACAAGTCTTGCGAGACAAGACCATTTCTTTGCTAAAAGTTTTGTGGAACCATCACGGGGTTAAGGAAGCCACTTGGGAACGTGAGTTGGATGTCCGTGAGAAATATCTGGACTTTTTTGTTGTTGTTTAACCATGTATTGGGGATTTTGTTGTATTGATAAACTTTAAGAATATTGAATATGTCTTAAGTTGTAAAACATTGTGTATGTTTTGGGTTTATGAAAATATTGTGAAGGTTGAGTATGCCTTGAGAATAGAAGTTTATTTTAACAGTGCATATGTTAATACTGTTTTAAAAACGCAAATGTATTGTTGGCATTGAATATGTAATTGAATTGTGGAATATATGTTGAAATTGGCAAATTTCAAGGGAAAGCATGTTAATAATGCATATTGAGTTACATATTGTGAAATGCCTCTTGAATAGAGATGGGATGACCAGTAATGGGTCAGGTTGTAGAATGTTGGATTGTAACATTGTTAAAAATTGAGAAATCCTGTCTTTGAAAACTTGTATCTAATTTCGGGGACAAAATCCTTTAAGGGGGGAAGGTTATAGCGATCCCGCTTCTCTCTCCTTTGGTTGTTGTATTCCGGACTTGGTTCCATGGATGTCAGTTGTTGTGTATGTTTCTTTTCCATCCTTTAATTCCTTGTAATTGAGTTTTAGAATGTGTTAGGCAGGTTTGTTACAGGTTGGTTGTGTTTAGGAACAAATGGTTGCTGCCCAGATTTTGGTGTCTTTACTCGAGCGAGCTCTGTGTTTTAGATCCTTCGCTCGAGCCAGGCTTCCTTAGCTCGAGTGAGAGTTGAGTTTTGTGTCTAGTGGCTCGAGCGAGAAGTCTTGCGCTCGAGCGTGCGTCTGTGTCTGGTTCCTGACCTGAGAGTTGCATTTCTTGGCTTGAGCAAGCTTTCCTTCGCTCGAGCGAGCGAGGTCTATGTTTTGGGATTCTTCGCTCGAGCGTGCTTCTGGTTGCAAACTTGAAGCTTCGAATTGTTGGCTCGAGCGAGGCTTTCTACGCTCGAGCGAGGGTTCTTTGTGTCTGGTTGCTCGAGCGACCACTCCTTTGCTCGAGCGAACCTGGTATATTTCAGTTGGCAGCAGCGGGATAACACTTCACTTTTTCATCCCTTCCATTTTCAAAACCCTAGATCTGGCCCTCTCTCTCTATATATATACCTTCTCTCTGGGTTTCATCTACTTCTAGTATGTTTCTACCCTAACCTCTTTGAAAGAAAGATAGAGGGTGGCTTGGGCTTCGTTTTAATCTGAAAAATCTTGGATTTGGAGCACTTTGGGTTTTCACCATCTTCTCCATTTGAGCTCTTCATTTTGAGGTAGGGATAACCTACTCCATCTTATGAGTTTTGACATAAGTTTTATGCATTTTGATTAGTTGGTGTAGTTTTGGTAATTTTGGAAAAAGCTAGGGTGTGGTTTGTAATTTATAAAAGAGGGGTTTTGTGTTTTAAAGCTCCATGTGTATTTAAAGCCTTGGGAATGTGGGCTTGAGGGTTAAATTGGTGGAATTTGGTCTTAGGATCATTATTTGAGAAAAGGGAATATGCCCTAATTATTATGATAAATTAATTTGTATAATTAATTTTGGGAAAAAGAGAAATTGAGTTAAGAATCATGAGATGGGGAAATTATGGGATTAAATGGTATAGCGATCCCGGTTTTCCTTTCCTTTGTATATTATACTCCGAACTCGGTTCCGTGATTGTGTTGTTGTCTTATTCTCATTTCTAGCCTTTACTCTTTGTATTTGAGTCTTGGGTTGTGTTGGGCAGGTTTGAAACAGGTTGGTTGTGCTTTGAAACCAAATGTTGATGCCTAGATTTTGGCCTTCACGCTCGAGCGGGCCCTTGTTGTTGCTTCTTCGCTCGAGCGGGCGTTTTGATGCTCGAGCGTAAATTTCCATCTCCCAGTACTTTTGTCTGCAGGTCTTCGTACGCTCGAGCTGGAGTTTTGACGCTCGAGCGTGACCCTTTGTTTTTGTTCCTCCGCTCGAGCGGGGAGTTTGACACTCGAGCGGGGACCATCACCTGCAAAACTTCTGGAAATGTGCAATTGACGCTCGAGCGGCGCTTTTGACGCTTGAGCGTGAGTCTGTGTCTAACGTTCGAGCGGGGAGTTCCACGCTCGAGCGGGGCGACGTGTATATCACTCTGAGATTTAGCTTTTTGGATCACTTTTTCAACTCCATTTCTCTCTCTTAGTTTTCAAAACAGCCATTGAAGAGCTTCTCTCACTAAAACCTCCACTTCTCTCTAGGGTTTGATCTAGTTAGAGTAATCTCTCACCCTTTGGCCTTTGTAAAAAGTGTGTTGATCGTCGAGGGCTACATTTTGATACGGGAATTTTGGGATTTGGAGCATCTTCGTCTTCTTCATCTCTTTCGTTGGGTTTCATCTTTTGAGGTAGGGATTCCTACTCACTCTTATGGGCTTTGACCTAGATTCTGAGCATGTTGTTTAAATGGTTGATTTTGGGACTTAGGGTTTCAAAAGTTATAAAAGGGGGTTTTGTTGTCTTGATTCTTAAAGATGTATTTTGGGCCTCAAAATGATGTTATTGTTGTTGGTTGGTAATATTTGAACCATTTGGTTAATATTGAGAGATGGGAGAGAAAGCCCTAATTTGTGTATAAATTAATTAGTATAATTGATTTGGGAAAGTTATGTGTTTATGAAATTGAGTTGAATATAATGAAATTGGCTCATTATGAGATGGACTAGTGGAGTTGGATTTATAAATCGCTCACTTTTGAAAATATTGATACACTATCTGTTGACGCATTTATTATCTGTTTAGAAATAATTGCTTTGGGCTACCGGTGGAGGGTAGTCTTGATTGTTGTAGACAATACATGATGATTAGGCGAACTAAAAGTAATCAATTGAATATGTCATCGAATATGACAGTTGGAATAATACATCAAATCCGTGTATTGAATGATTATGTATATGATAAACGTTTATATACATTGTGTTGTGTGGAAGGAGATAGGGGATGTACTCCACGGTTTAGGGGAAGATAGGGAATGGACTCCTAAATCGGATATTATTTGGGAGGAGATAGGGGATGGACTCCATTGATACAGCAATTTTGTGTATCTATTGAAGTATTGATATAGCTAATTTGTATATCATATATGAAGTATGGAAGTGTTTGGTTTGAGATTGATACAGCAATTATGTGTATCTTTGGTTAAGTGTGAAGTGTTTAATTTGAGTTGTTATCTCAATTGAAATGGAAGTATTGTTGATAAGAGATGTAATCTCATTTAAAGTATATGGCCAGGTTCTAAGCCAGGTTCATGAATTGTTTTACGTGAGTCAAACATTTATCAATTGCTAATGTCTTAGTTACTGCTCATATTATATTTAGCATATCTCTACTGGGCGTTGGCTCACCCTTTATGGGACATCGTTTTCAGGTACAGGTAGCATGCCATCTCCAAGGACATAGCTTGGGAGGCTTAGTGTCTGGGACGTCTTTTTGTGATTACTTTTGTTGTATTACATGTATATCAAGCCAATGGCTTTCTTTGTATAGAGTTAGTACTCTCTTTTGTAACCAAGTGTTGACTTGGAAAGTTGTAAGCCCATAGGGCATTTACTTTTGTTGTTAACATGTAATGCATTGTGTAATGATTACTCTGATGGAATATATATTTATGCTTGATTCTCTTTTGTCTAAGCATGCTGTTTTTGGATGATTTATGAGTTTATCTTGAGGGCGTTACAACTTGGTATCAGAGCGTACCGGGTTTGAATACTTTGGGTACGTGGGAAGTGATTAGTATCACAATGGGTTTGTCTCGCTTGTTAGAGACTTATGTGTAATGTTATGTGCTTATGTGATAACATGTTTATGTGACTATTTGGGTATGGGATTTAGTTTCTAGGATGTTGATTGGATCCTTGGGTTTCTGTGAGTCTTGTTGGAAAAGCACTTGATCAATGCTGTTTCTAACCGGAACTATAGTAACGCCTCGGGACTATCATTATCCGGAAATGAAATTCGTAAGTGCTTATGTGATTATGTGTTTACGTGGAATGAATTACTGTTGTCCATGCATTAGGACGCGAGTGTTATTGCTTCGGCACAGTTATGAATGTGCTAATGTTCTTCGTTGTCTTTATTAGGATGTTAGGACGAGGACGTGGAGGTAGGCGAGGTAGGCCTAGGAGGCAGGAGATGCCTATACCGGAGGAGATTCCGGAACAGCAGGAGGGTTTTGGTCAGGCCAATGTGGCCGAGCTAGTAGGTCAGCAGGCCGTGGGCGCCTTAGCCTGCGAGATAGCAGGAGCTTTGAGGGAATCTATGGACATTCTCAGAGCTGAGAATCAGGTCCAGGCCCGTGTTGCCGAGGCAGGGCCATCTTTTCTGAAAAGGGAGTTCTTCTGGTCGAATCCAGATGAGTTCGTTGGGGATCCTAAGGAGCCACTTAAGGCTGATGAGTGGTTGGAGCAATAGACGATGACGTTTGAGATGCTTGGCATGAAAGACGGTGCTTTGAAGGTGACCTTGGCATCTTTCCAGCTCAAGGGGGATGCGGGTCAGTGGTGGAAGTACATGAGGGGCCGTATTGATGGTACGTGGGAGGCCTTTGTTGCTGCTTTCCAGGAGAAGTTCCTGTCTCCGGCTGTCGGGGAGAAGCTGAGAGACCAGTTTTGTCAACTCAAGCAGCTGAGTTTATCAATGGCCGAGTTTGAGGCCGCATTTACTAGTTTATCCAGGTTCGCACCTGAGCTTGTGGCGTCTAAAGAATGATTTTGCCTGGAATTTGAGAAGAAGTTGAGGCATGCCCTCAAGATGAGAGTTGGGGGTTCTATGACCCGGGATTATAGACGCCTTGTAAATGCTGCGGCCTACATGGAGATGATGATGCAGGAGGAGGATGAGAGGCAGAGGGGCTCCAAGAGGAGCCAGGATGGTCATGGGGATGGTAGGAGGTAGAGGGGTTCTAACCCTCAGCAGTCTCAGGGTGGTTTTGCTAGATCTACCTTTCCAGTGCCGAGTGCAGGCTCAGGGAGAGGCAGCCAAGGAGACATTACCTGTTACAAGTGTGGTCAGCTAGGCCACAAGACTCTAGTTTGCCCGCAGAGGGGAGGAGGTCAGAGAGCTGCTTCATCTTTAGCTCGACCACAGAGCCAGAGTCAGGGCAGGGGCCAGCAACTGTCTTGTTACCAGTGTGGTCAGGCGGGGCACCTGAAGAGGTTTTGCCCGCAGTTGGGTGCCACGTCGGGTGTGTCTGGTTCTAGGCAGACGCAGAGTTTTCAGCCCGCACAGTCAGTTCAAGCCTCGAGGGCCAATCAGGGGGCTTCATCGTCTCAGTCTGTGCAGCAGTCTTTTGCTCCTAGAGGTGAGCAGGTTGATCAGGGGCCTTCAAGGCGCGTGTATGCTGTCATCGCGCAGGATCTAGTACCGGCTCCATCTGTTGTGAGAGGTACTTTCTTGTTTTGCAACTCGGTTGCCAATGTGTTGATTGATACGGGTGCATCCCATTCTTTTATATCTGCTGCATTTGCATCTGTTTTGGGTTTGGAGTTGGCACAGTTAGCATCTCCGATTTGTGTAGTATCGCCTATTGGGGATGAGTTGATTCTGAAACAAGGGTGTAGAGGGTGCGATATAGAGGTAGCTGATCGCCGACTTCCTTTTCCTTTTGTAGTTATGCCTATGTCAGGTTTTGATGTGATTTTGAGCATGGACTGGCTATCGTCATACCAGGCAGTTATTGATTGCTACCGCCAGAGGGTCACAATATGTACCTTGAGCGGGGATTGTTTTCATTTCTTGGGAGATCGGGTTGGTAGTGTGTTGCCACCGGTGTATGATCCGCGGGGCAGAATGAGCTTAGTGGTCTTCTCGCTAGCCTTATGAGTAGTGAGTGTGATGAGACCGGGGTTGAGTTGCCAAGAGTGGTTTGCGAATATTCGGACGTCTTTCCTGAGGATCTTGTTAGTCTGCCACCTCATCGGGAGATAGAGTTCTCCATTGATTTAGTGCCTGGCACGGCGCCGATTTCCATGGCACCTTATCGTTTCGCCCCAGCCGAGTTGAGTGAGTTGAAGATTCAACACCAAGAGTTGCTAGATAAGAGTTTTATTTGCCCTAGTGTTTCACCGTGGGGAGCACCGGCCTTCTTTGCTAAAAAGAAAGATGGTGCCTTGAGACTTTGCATCGATTACCGGAAGTTGAATCGGGCTACGGTCAAGAACAAGTATCCTATGCCCCGTATAGATGATCTGTTTGACCAATTGAAGGGGTCCCGTTGTTTCTCTAAGATAGATTTGAGATCGGGTTACCACCAGTTGAGGGTCAGGGAGGAGGATATTCCGAAGACGGCATTCCGTAAGCGGCATGGCCACTATGAGTTTCTGGTGATGCCATTTGGGCTCACCAATGCACCGACAGTGTTTATGGATTTGATGAACTAGATATTCCGGGAATTCTTAGATCGTTTTGTAGTCGTTTTCGTTGACGACATTCTAATTTATTCACCTTCTGAGGAGGAACACGAGGAGCACTTGGTGGTGCTTGAGTTGCTTAGAACCCATAGGCTGTATGCCAAGTTTGGAAAGTGTGAGTTCTGGCTAGGAGAGGTCAAGTTCTTAGGCCATGTGGTTTCCGGGGAAGGGGTGTCTGTTGATATATCCAAGATAGAGGCAGTGCAGGATTGGGCACAGCCTAAGAGCGTTTTTGAGATCCGCAGTTTTCTGGGATTAGCTGGGTATTACCGCCGGTTTGTGAAAGATTTCTCCAGGCTAGCTTCGCCGTTGACTAGATTGACACGGAAAGGGGTCAAATTCGTATGGAGTGAGACTTGTGAAAAGTCGTTCCAAGAGCTGAAGGTTAGATTGACCACCGCTCCAGTTTTGATTATTCCGGAGAGAGGTTTGGGTTATGCGGTTTATTGTGATGCCTCACGAGAGGGTTTGGGTTGTGTGCTGATGCAAGAGGGGAAAGTGGTAGCCTATGGCTCACGTCAGTTAAAAATACACGAGAAGAACTACCCTACGCATGACCTAGAATTAGCAGCTGTGATCTTTGCCTTGAAGATTTAGAGGTATTACCTGTATGGTGAAAGATTCGAAGTATTCTCGGATCATAAGAGTCTGAAGTATCCGTTTACACAGAGGGACTTGAATTTGAGGCAGAGGAGATGGATGGAGTTCATTGAGGACTACGACTTTGAGTTGCACTATCACCCGGGAAAGGCCAATGTGGTGGCCGATGCCCTTAGTAGGAAATCCATTAGTGATGTAGCTTGTATAGCCATCAGGGAGTGGGAAATGTTGGGCGCACTTGGAGAGTTCGATTTGCTTCTAGGCAAATCCGTTGAGGCTGCGGCCTTGTTTTCTGTTGTTGCGCAGCCTACACTGGTGAGTCGAGTGTTAGAGGCACAAAGAGATGACCTTGAGGTAGAGTCCATCCGAGAGAAGATCTCCAGTGGGAAGGCTGAGAAGGGTTTGTCTGTGTATCCCGACCTGAGTGTGAGATATCGAGACCATCTGTTTGTACTGGAGGCTTGCCGAGAGGAGGTACTCCGAGAGTTTCACCATTCGCGTCTTGCAGTGCATCCGGGAGGCACCAAGATGTATCGTGATTTGGGTCGCCAGTTTTGGTGGCGAGGTATGAAGAAGGATGTGGCGTGTTTGTGTCTAAGTGCCTTACTTGTCAGCAAGTGAAGGCCGAGCATCAGAGACCAGCGGGTTTGTTACAACCCTTGCCTATTGTCGAGTGGAAGTGGGAGCATGTCACTATGGACTTCGTTGTAGGTCTTCCGAGTACTCAGCGGGGTATTGATGCTATTTGGGTAGTTGCAGACCGGTTGACTAAGTCGGCGCACTTTATCCCTATGCGCGTGAGAGATTCGGTAGATCATCTTGCCGACTTATATATTCGGGACATAGTGAGGTTGCACGGGGTTCTAGTGTCGATCATCTCAGATAGAGACTTTCATTTTACTGCTAGGTTGTGGCAGAGTTTGCAGAGTGCCTTGGGCACTAAGTTGACCTTTAGTATGGCTTACCATCCTCAGATTGACAGGCAGTCCTAGCGTACTATTCAGATCCTTGAGGATATGCTTCGAGGTTGTGTCCTTGACTTTAGTGGGACATGGGAGAGGCACTTACCCTTGGTGGAGTTTGCCTACAACAACAACTTTCAGTCTAGTATTGGTATGGCACCGTTTGAGGCCTTGTATGGTCGACCGTGTAGGTCTCCAGTATGTTGGGCTGAGGTGGGTGATGCACCTTTGTTGGGCCCGGAGTTGGTGAGGGAAAAAACGGAGAAAGTTGAACTTATCCGTAGGAAGCTTGTTACAGCCCAGAGTCACCAAAAGAGTTATGCTGACCGTAGGAGGAGGCCTTTGGCATTTGAGACTGGTGATCATGTTTTCTTGAAAATATCACCTAGGCGAGGTTTGATGAGGTTTGGGAAGAGTGGGAAGTTATCCCCTCGGTTTATCGGTCCCTTTGAGATCCTTGAGAGGATTGGAGAGGTTGCATATCATTTGGCTTTGCCACCACAGTTGTCCGGGGTACATGACGTATTTCATGTTAGTATGCTTCGGAAGTACGAGCCGGATCCATCACACGTGTTGGATTGGACCGACTTAGAGGTAGATGAGGATGCCTCGTATGAGGAGAGACCGGTTCAGGTCTTGGACAGGCGGGATCAAGTCTTGTGCGGCAAGACCATCCCCTTGGTAAAAGTTTTGTGGAAGCATCACGGAGTGGAGGAAGCCACTTGGGAACGTGTGTTGGAAGTCCGTGAGAAATATCCGGACATGTTTGTTGATATGTAATCATGTATTGAGATTTTGTAATATTATTAAACTTTAAGAGCACTATATATGTCTTAAGTTGTAAAATATTGTAAATGTTTTGGTTTATGAAAATGTAGTAGAACTTGCCTTGAAATGGAAGTTTGTTTTAACATTGTGTATGTTAAAAATATTGTGGAAATGCAAGCATGATATTAATGTTGCAAATATTATAGAATTGTGGAGAATGTGTTGAAATTGGTGAATTGCAAGGGAAAGCATGTTAATAATGCATATTAAGTTATATAATGTGATTTGCCTCTTGAAAAGAGATGAGATTGACCGGTAATGGGTCAGGTTGTTTAATATTATGTTGTAATATTGTGGGGAATGGCGAAAACTTGTTTTTGAAAACTTATGGTTAATTTCGGGGACGAAATTCTTTAAAGAGGGAAGGTTATAGCGATCCCGGCTTTCCTTTCCTTTGTATATTGTACTCCAGACTCGGTTCCGTGATTGTGTTGTTGTCTTATTCTCATTTCTAGCCTTTACTCTTTGTATTTGAGTCTTGGGTTGTGTTGGGCAGGTTTGAAACAGTTTGGTTGTGCTTTGAAACCAAATGTTGATGCCCAGATTTTGGCCTTCACGCTCGAGCGGGACTTTTGACGCTCGAGCGGGGCCTTGTTGTTGCTTCTCCGCTCGAGCGGGCGTTTTGACGCACGAGCGTAAATTTCCATCTCCCAGTACTTTTGTCTGCAGGTCTTCATACCCTCGAGCTGGAGTTTTGACGCTTGAGCGTGACCTTTTGTTTTTGTTCCACCGCTCGAGCGGGGACCATCGCCTGCAAAACTTCTGGAAGTGTACAATCAACGCTCAAGCGGCGCTTTTGACGCTCGAGCGTGAGTCTGTGTCTGACGCTCGAGCAGGGAGTTCCACGCTCGAGCGGGGCGACGTGTATATCACTCCGAGATTTAGCTTTTTGGATCACTTTTTCAACTCCATTTCTCTCTCTTACTTTTCAAAACAGCCATTGAAGAGCTTCTCTCACTAAAACCTCCACTTCTCTCTAGGGTTTGATCTAGTTAGAGTAATCTCTCACCCTTTGGCCTCTGTAAAAAGTGTTTTAAATGTCGAGGGCAACATTTTGATCCGGGAATTTTAGGATTTGGAGCATTTTCGTTTTCTTCATCTCCTTCGTTGGGTTTCATCTTTTAAGGTAGGGATTCCTACTTACTCTTATGGGCTTTGACCTAGATTTTGAGCATGTTGTTTAAATGGTTGATTTTGGGACTTAGGGTTTCAAAAGTTATAAAAGGGGGTTTTGTTGTCTTGATTCTTAAAGATGTATTTTGGGCCTCAAAATTATGTTATTGTTGTTGGTTGGTGATATTTGAACCATTGGGTTAATATTGAGAGATAGGAGAAAAATTCCTAATTTGTGTATAAATTAATTAGTATAATTAATTTGGGAAAGTTATGTGTTTATGAAATTGAGTTGAATATAATGAAATTGGCTTATTATGAGATGGACTAGTGGAGTTGGATTTATAAATCGCTCACTTTTGAAAATATTGATACACTATCTGTTGACGCATTTATTATCTGTTTAGAAATAATTGCTTTGGGCTATCGGTGAAGGGTAGTCTTGATTGTTGTAGACAATGCATGATGATTAGGCGAACTAAAACTAATCAATTGAATATGTCATCGAATATGACGGTTGGAATAATACATCAAATCCATATATTGAATGATTATGTATATGATAAACGTTTATATACATTGTGTTGTGCAGGAGGAGATAGGGGATGTACTCCACGGTTTAGGGGAAGATAGGGGATGGACTCCTAAACCGGATATTATTTGGGAGGAGATAGGGGATGGACTCCATTGATACAACAATTTTGTGTATCTATTGAAGTATTAATATAGCTAATTTGTATATCATATATGAAGTATGGAAGTGTTTGGTTTGAGATTGATATAGCAATTATGTGTATCTTTGGTTAAGTGTGAAGTGTTTAATTTGAGTTGTTATCTTAATTGAAATGGAAGTATTGTTGATAAGAGATGTAATCTCATTTAAAGTATATGGCCAGGTTCTAAGCCAGGTTCATGAATTGTTTTACGTGAGTCAAACATTTATCAATTGCTAATGTCTTAGTTACTGCTCATATTATATTTAGCATATCTCTATTGGGCGTTGGCTCACCCTTTATGGGACATCGTTTTCAGGTACAGGTAGCATGCCACCTCCAAGGACATAGCTTAGGAGGCTTAGTGGCTGGGACGTCTTTTTGTGATTACTTTTGTTGTATTACATGTATATCAAGCCAAGGGCTTTCTTTGTATAGAGTTAGTACTCTCTTTTGTAACCAAGTGTTGACTTGGAAAGTTGTAAGCCTATAGGGCATTTACTTTTGTTGTCAACATGTAATACATTGTGTAATGATTACTCTGATGGAATATATATTTATGCTTGATTCTCTTTTGTCTAAGCATGCTGTTGTTGGATGATTTATAGGTTTATCTTGAGGGCGTTACAAATGGTGTAGTTGGATTAATTTATCACTCACCTATGAAAATGCCGATATTTTATCTATTGATAAATTTATTATCTGTTTAGAGATAACTGTTTTGGGCTATCGGTGAAGGATAGTCTTGATTGTTGTAGACACTGTGTGTTGATTAGGGAAAACTGAAACTAATCAAACGTGTTATGTCATCGAATATGACGGTTGGAATAATGCATCAAATATGTGTATTTATTGAACAATGTATATGATAAATGTTTATTACATTGCATATGTGTATTGTTTGGGAGGAGATAGGGGATGTACTCCACGGTTTGAGAGGAGATAGGGGATGGACTCCTAAACCGAATATTATTTGGGAGGAAATAGGGGATGAACTCCATTAATACAGCAAATATGTGTATTAAATTGAAGTGATGATATAGCTAATATGTGTATCAATTGAAGTATGGAAGTGTTTTAATATAAGCTGTAAACCTCATTTGAATTGTGAATAAAGGAAGTGTTTAATATGGGATGTAGTCCCATTTAATTGTTTGGCCAGGTTCTGAGCCATGTTTATGAATTGATTCAGATAAGTAAAGGAATGTGGAATGAAACATGAACATAACTGTCATGGACTGTATTGTGATATAAGTTGATTTACAAGTGCTAGCCATCTATCAAGTGCTAATGTCTTAGTTATTTATCATACTTTGTTTAGTACATTTGTACTGGGCATTGGCTCACCCTATATGGGACATCATTTTCAGGTTTAGGAGACATGCCACCTCCAAGGACGTAGCTTGAGAGGCTTAGAGGCTGGAAGATATTTTTTGATGTTATCTTTTGTGTTACATGTAAATTCAAGCCTACGGCTTACTTGTATAAAGAGTTAGAATTCTTCTTTTGTTGAACCCGAGTGTTGACTTGGAAAGTTATAAGCCCGTAGAGCATTTACTTTTATTGTCAACATGTAACACTTTTGTATAAATACTTTGATGTATGGAAAATATATATATATATATATATATTGTCCTTTTCTTTTGTCTATGCATGTTAAGAATGTTGGGTGTTTATGTATTATTTTGAGGGCGTGACAATATTTATATTTAATTTTTTTAATAAATTTTATATAATTTCTATTTCTACATATTTTATTTTCCAAATGAATATAAAAGAAAATTAAATAGTTATGTTACTAATTATTCTTCTAATTTAACTATTATTTTTAATATCAAAATGAGTATTTATTTTACTATTTTATAATTTAATATATATCATACAAAATTATTATATAATAATTACACTTTTATAATACATAGAACTAAAATTATCAAAACACATAAATAATTTAATTAAAATTTATATATATATAAATTTTGAAGTAACAATTTTATAGAACAATGACGCTAATATTATCAAAATAAATAATTAAAATTATTCTTTTATAATACACATTATACCATCTAATATTTTTTGAAAAAAAAAATAGTACATATATTGCACAGGTCAACTGTGAGTTTAAATTTATAATTCAAAGATAGACTAAAACAGGACAATGAATAATACAAGTATATATTTATGGATTTTCTAAATTGGAAATTGGGATCTCCTCCAGCTTGCACTTGGATGATTTGTATTTTGGAGGACTCATCTGGACTTTTCGGGCCCGCACATAGAGCTTCTTTAGGTGGAGATCTGTTTGCTTTTATGCACATTTCTTCATATGTCTTCACTTTTCCTTGCATGGTTATAATGGCACCTCGTTTAAAAGCATATTTAGCTAATCAATATTTTTTATTTTATTTTATTTGAATAATCAATACTTGTATATACACGGAAAAAATATATACTGAGCTATATATAATCCACTATGACACACAACCTTATACTTCATTTTATATGAAGTATTGTATGTGTTTCCAAACATAATTAATAATAAACATCTTAACCAAAAATAGAGCAACATAAAATTTTAGAGAAATTCTACTATGCACACTGTAACAAAAAAGTGTGCATATTATATGTGAAACCAAATTTTTACGGTTACAAAAATTTACTACACTATTTACAAGCTTTTAAAAACAGAAAGAGATACTAAACAATTTTTTGTTTACAATATTTCAAAAAAAAAAAATTTTGTTGTAAAAATAGAAAGAAAAAAAAAAGTGCAAAAGGAAAGTTTAAACAAGTTCAAAGGATTGGATTAGGACATATTTTAACAGCTTAAATATTATTGAAATCAATTAATCATGATTAAAGATGAACTAATAAATCAAAGAGCATTCTAAATATGTTTCAGGAACTTAAATTTTAATAATTCAACATTACAAAAATGCAAAACAAAAGTAATATCATTATAAAAAAAATAAATGTCATATAATTTACTTAGTGCATAAATGGTAATAAATCGCAAATTGCACCGTGTCCACGTATTTTTTAAGTTGTCTTATACTAATAAGTAGTAGGTCGTGGGAAAAAGAAAAAGTAATATAAATTTCTTTTCCCTATAAATAAGTGAAACTTACAGTTACAAGAATTTACTAAACTAAATTTTTGAAAACGGAAATAGATACTAAACGATTTTTTATTTATAGTTTTTCAAATTTTTTATAAATATAAATAGAAAGCTTTAAATAAATGTTACCGAACAAACCCTTGTTCAATTTTCAATACCTTAATTTTCATACTTCGAATTTCAATTTTAAAGTTTATCAAACAATACATTGACTTTCGTAGGAAAAAGTTCTCAGTACTTGCTCGGGGAAATAAACTAGGAAAAATTATAAAATAAATAGTTTGAGCTTTATAATAAAATAAATTTTTAATTTTATCAATTTAAATACTAATCTTTTGAATTTTTTTTTAATTCGAATCATTTGCCTATTTTGTTTGGTAAAACTAACCAAAAAAGAGTATTATAATCATTAAATTTAATGAAAATAATATTTTATATATTTTCCATATGCTTCATTTGATATAATGACTAAAGTATCATTTTTTTCATCAATTTTAGTTAATGGAAATAGATAAATAATTTAGATTAAAAACAAATCAAAAAATTATGATATAAATTGATGAATTAAAAAATTCAAGGTTTATTTTGTTTTTTTTTTTTAGGGGGGGGGGTAAGTAAGCTTAGTTTGTTACATGACTTAAACTATGAGATTATTTTTTTTTTTTTCTCCAATAAACTATTAAGTAGTGCTAAATGGGGGAAAGCTACAATGTAGTATGGAAAGATTGCAAGTGAAACTCTTTACCTTGAATTGGTCTTTTGATCGATCTGAATCCTCGAAATATAGGTTCTTAATAGTCTTCCAATTGCAGTATCTGTGATACAAAATGACAAAAATCAACATGGTATCCTAATTCAATTTTTTAAAAAACATGGTATCCTAATTGTGTTTCATTTCTTAGTTGTGTTTGATGTCATAACAAAACTTACTTCGCTCCATATTTCTCAACTCCTTCAATCAGTTTTCCCATTTCTTTAAAACTGAACTTCTTATAGGTTCGACCTATAGCGATCCTGGGTTTTCCCCCTTATGTACTGTATTCCTGACTCAGGTTCCTTGGATGAGTATTGTTGTATATGTCTCTTTGCGTCCTTTATTTCTCATATTTGAGTTTTGGAATGTGTTGGGCAGGTTTGGAACAGGTTGGGTGTGTTTTAAAACAAATGGCTGCTGTCCAGTTTTTGCTCTCTTCGCTCGAGCGAGTACTTTGTCGCTCGAGCGAGTGTGGTGGGTCTTCAGGTTTTCTTTTCAGACGCAGCTTTGGCTCGAACGAGATTTTCTTCGCTCGAGCGAGCTTGGTCTGGTGTGTCTCTTCGCTCGAGCAAGAGATCTTGCGCTCGAGCGTACGTCTGCTTCTCTTTTGGACCTGAAGGTTGTATTTCTTGGCTCGAGCAAGCTTTCCTTCGCTCGAGCGAGCGAGCTATATGTTTTGGGTTTCTTCACTCGAGCGAGGACTCCTGCGTTCGAGCGTGCTTCTGGGTTGCAGACCTGAAGCTTCATGTTGTTCGCTCGAGCGACGCTTCTTGCGCTCGAGCAAGGTTCTTTTGTGTCTGGTTGCTCGAGCGACCATTCCTTCGCTCGAGCGAGCCTCGAATATATCAGTTTGTAGCAGCTGGTTTTTACTCACTTTTTCATCATCTTCTCTACTCAAACCCTAGCCCCGGTTGCTTCTCTCTCTAAACCACCACTTCTCTCTACAAGAACTCTTGATCTAGGGTTCTCTTACACTATTTCCTTTGTATAAAAGCTTGAGCTTGGCGTGCCCTTTGTTTTGATTCAAAAAACATTGGGTTTGGAGCATCTTGGGTTTTTAACTTCATCTCCTTTGAGTCTTTTCACTTGAGCTACGGATAACCTACTCATCTCTATGAGTTTTGACATAAATGTTGGGTATTTTGTATAGATGGTGTTGTTTGGAAATCTTGGGAAAGTTAGGGTTGGCTTTGAAGTTATAAAAAAAGGGGGGGGGGTTTAATTGTTAAACTCCATGAGTATTTGAGACCTTGGAAAATGGAATTATTGTTGTTGAATTGATGAAAGTGAGCCTTAGGGCTAAAGTTGGAAAAAATGGGGAAAAGCCCTAATTTTGATGTGATTGATTAATTTGTATGATTAATTTGGAAAATGATGGAAGTATGACATAAAGTTGAGAATATCGAAATTGGGAAATTATGAAATTGAATGGTGTAGTTGGATAAATTAATCACTCACCAATGAAAATGTTGATACTCTATCTATTGATAATTTATTTATCTGTTTAGAAATAACCGCTTTGGGCTATCGGTGGAGAATGGTCTTGATTGTTGTAGACACTGTATGTTGATTAGGGAAAACTGAAACTAATCACCTGGAATATGTCATTGAATATGACGGTTGGAATAATACATCGAATACGTGTATTGATTGATCATTGTGTATGATAAAATGTTAAAATACATTGCACATGTATATTATTTGGGAGGAGACAGGGAATGTACTCCATTGTGTGAGAGGAGATAGGGGATATACTCCAGTGTTTGGGAGGAGATAGGGGATGGACTTCATAAATAATTAAGTTGGCCGGAGTGTCCAGGGTGAAAGTCCCGAAACCTTATATGCATCTGAATGATGTTAATGATTGAAGTATTATTTATATAAGTTGTAGTCTCATGATTGAATTGTTGATAATTCGAAGTGTGGTTTTCTTATGAGTTGTAGTCTCATCTGAAATGCTGGAATAAAGGAACTATGTTAATGAAACGAATTGAATTGGATAAATAAAGGAAAGTGGAATGAAACACGGATGTATTTGTTATTGAACTGGAAAATGTTGTAAGGTGGTGTACAGGTGTTAACCATTTATCAAATGCTAATGTTTTAGTTATTTCTCATATGTTGTATAGTATATCTCTACTGGGCTTTGGCTCACCCTATATGGGACATCATTTTCAGGAGCTGGTGACATGTCACCTCCAAGGACGTAGCTTAGGAGGCTTAGAGGCTGAAAGATCTTTTTGTTGTTATCATTTTGTATTACATGTAAATCAAGCCAAGGGCTTATTTTGTAAAAAGAGTTAGAACTCTTCTTTTGTTGTAACCAAGTGTTGACTTGGAAAGTTGTAAGCCTATAAGGCATTTACTTTTGTTGTCAACATGTAGTACTTTTTGTAAGAATACTCTGATGTATGGAATATTATATCTTTTTCTTGTATCATGAACGTATGATTTATGGATTTATTTTGAGGGCGTTACAACTTCGTATCAGAGCGTATCGGGTTTGAATACTTGGGTACGTGTGAAGTGGTTAATACCACAGTGGGTTTGTCTCGCTTGTTAGAGACTTAAGTGCAATGTTATGTACTTATGTAATAACATGTTTATGTGACTTTGTGAGTATGAGATTTAGTTTCTAGGATGTTGATTGGATCCTTGGGTTTCTGGGAGTCCTGTTAGAAAGGCACTTGATCACTACCGTTTCTAACTAGAACTCTAGCAACGCCACGGGACGGTCATTTTCCGGAAATAAAATTCGTAAGTGCTTATGTGATTATGTGCTTACGTGGAGGGAATTACAGTTGTCCATCGTATTAGGATACGAGTGAAATAGCTTCGGCACATTTGTGAATATGTTAATGTTCCTATTACCTTCATTAGGATGTCAGGACGAGGACGTGGTGGTAGGCGTGGTAGGCCTAGGAGGCAAGAGATGCCTATACCGGATGAAATTCCAACACAGCAGGAGGGGGTTGGTGAGGCCAATGTGGCCAAGCCAGTAGGTCAGCAGGCCATAGGTACCTTAGCCTACGAGATGGCAGGAGCATTGAGGGAATCCATGGGCATTCTCAGAGTTGAGAATCAAGCTCAGGCCTATGTAGTTGAGGCAGGGCCTTCTTTTCTGAAAAAGGAGTTTTTCCGGTCGAATCTGGACGAGTTCTTGGGTGATCTAAAGGAGCCACTAAAGGCTGACGAGTGGCTGGAACAGATGGCAAAGACGTTTGAGATGCTTGGCATCGAAGACGGAGGCTTAAGGGTGACCTGTAACATGCCCAGGGGTTACCCGCGCGCGTTAAACAGTTAGGACTCCCGAGATCTCTTTGATCTAGTCTCACGAGTGCAATGTGAAACATAGATGAGAGTCCAGATTTGGCAACTTTTATTGAAATCCATTTTATTGCAATTTTGTTAAAAATGGACTGCGTCATCAGATCTCAGAGTCGCCACCTAATATTTTGGGAAATTAGGAAACCCATGACTCAGTGCCAAGGCCACTATTCGTCGTAACCAAGGATGCTTGGCTCGGAACCTTAGGTATGAGAGGGAAATGTCAATAATGAGCACCCCCGCTCACCCGATCAAAAGATCGGCATCTACTAAACCATGATATGACTTTTTATTTTCTTTATATGTTCATGTTCTGATTATTGAATAAATCCTGAAATTTATTATGTGAAGCATACAAGGTATAGACTAGTCTGCTCAAATTAGAACAATTCAATTTCATATTTGTTTGTCGAAAGGGGTTTGAATTTGCCACTTGACAAAGTGGGCTTAAAGTTTGTGAATTTGCCACTGCAAAGTGGGCTTAAAACGTACATTCTTTGAATCATTCCAATTTAAGTAACAAGCCTTCATCTACAAGCATTCAAACAGTTTATGTCACATAAGCAAATAGCCACATGGTAGGATGCTAAAGCATAAAAACTCACATATTTACCGACGTCCCGCAAACAAGCTACAAAACAAAGTTAGTAAAATATGCATGATCCTATATACAAAATCCTAATGCAATTCACTCATGAGATGCAACCTAGGATTCGGCTTCTAAGATATGGCATGTGAATCATCTCAAGAACATGAGGTAGCGCACATAATCACATAGGAATTGATTAAATCCACAAATGCAAACTTAGCCGAATCAAGATGCATGAAACATGGATGCAAAGCATAACTGTGATGAAAAATAAATATGATGTTTATGTACAAATAAAGAAAGCAAGTAAAAGAACGGGATAGAAAGAAGCGGGGCGGGGAATTATTACAACATTTTAAAGAATAATTACAAATCAAATTAGAGAGAGATGATGAGAATATTACAACAAAATAAAAATCTCACAATACACTCAAAATAAAAAATAAATAAAATAAAAGCTTCATGTTCTTTAGAACCGCCGGCGGAAATTGGTCAATATTGGGAGATTACGCCATCTTGTTCGGAAGAAGCTAACCGGCCGGCCAACTAGGCCAAGCAAAACCTGTCTTGTTGCGAAACCAAGAAAATGAACAAACAAAAAATATGTAGGTGGCTCAACTAACCACTACCGGTTAGATTAAAAAAAAAAAACAAGAAAACAAATATAAAATAAAATAAAAAGTGCAAACTCACAACATAAACCTAAAGCAATAAAACAAATGTAAGATAGAACATGCAAGATTACAACAGAACTAATATGAGACTAATGCACGAAAAAAATAAAATAAATATGAGGTAGAACATGCAAGATTACAACAAAACTAATATGAAATTAAAGCATGCGAATAAAAATAAATAAATAAATAAATAATTATGAGCTAAACAAACTACTAGGATTATAACAGTACACTATGAAATATAAAGTAAGAAAATAAATATGAGATAAACAAACCACTTAGATTATAACAAAACACAATGAAATAAGAAGCATGAAAATAAATATAAGATATAAAATATAAGAAAATGAAAGACTGACAATTCACCTTCCAAAGAAAGATTGAACTTTTTGATTTCTAAACTTCCTCTTGATCACCCTCAAGTGTAGGAAGTGTGTTCTCAAATCCTCAATTCGAAATTATGGAGTTTATGGAGTTTGTGGTATAGAAAGTGGCTAACTCTCTAGTTTTTCTCAGTTTCAATCACTAAACACTCTTCCTTATGATCAAGGCAATTGATCTTTGGCTATATCAGAATTTTTGGAGTGGTTTTGGTGTATGGAAATGAGTAATTTCAGTAGCTATGGAAGGTATGGGGTGTACATGGAAGATATGAATATTTTTTGCTCAAAAACTCAATTTTCTCTCTTTTTTCACTCTTTTCTCACTCCTTTCTCTTCAATTTCGTGGTCTTTTCTTCTCTCTTACAATATGATCATTCTATATAGGCAATGAGGGAGAGTAAAGGTCAAAAAGAAGGTGGGAGACAAGGTGGGAGACAAGAATGTGATAGGAGGGCAAATTTTCAAGGTGGTTGCATGGAATACTCCTTTATGAATGCAAACAAAACCTCTTTTTGACAATGGGGGATGATTAGGTATAATGGAGGATGAGTGGATGCACTTGAATGGCTCAGAAAATAGGTAAATGGGTTGTCCCAACCGAACCAAAAGCAAGAAAAAAATGGGCTATTGTTGTTTTGGCGCGAGTCAACAAAATCTGCCTTTAAGTCCAACTTCAAATGGGCATATCTCCCCCATATGGACTTGGTTTTAGGCGGTTCTTGGGTCCAAATTGAAGCCCCAGAAGTCTACTTTCCAATGGTGGTGGCCTTACATTTAAATTCCAAGTGTACAAAGAGATATGCCTAATTTAGTAAAGGCTGTCTCGGGCTGGGTCAACAAAATCTGCTCTTAAGCCCCACTTCAAATGGGCATATCTCCCTTATTTGGACTTGGTCTGTGATGCCCCTGTTCTGTATTATGTTAATTGGTCCCTAATACGTATGTGATTATATGTTTTGTTATGATTTTGTATACCATTATGTGGATATATGTGATTTTGGGATTCTATCTGTTCATCGTAGGAATATCTGTTTGAATAATCCGCTTCGGGAATTAAATTGAGGGCCTTATCGGCCACAGAACCCGGAATTGATTACGCCATTGTGATTGGCATAATTTTTAGAGCCTATGGTGAAATTTAATTGAAAATTGATTCTGGTCAATTTAAACTGATTAAATTGATAAATTAAGTGCCCTATTATTTTATATTAAAATATTTGTTAGTGGGGCTTGTTGAATATTAGTATTGCACCCTCCTTTAGCTCTCTTAAACTCAAAATCTGAGTTAGACAATTGAGAGGGAGAGAGAGGCCGGCCATAGTGAGAGAAAGGAGGAGAATTGTGCATTTTAGCTTGAAGCTTGGAATCTTGGAGGTTTAGCTCAAGAATTGTCTAGAGCTTGAAAGATCAAGACTTCTAGGTGAGTAATTCTTGAATTATAGTTGCAATTTTATGTGTTCAAGCTAAATAGGTGAACAAGAGTGAGATTGAAATGAAATTGGGTTGTATTTGTTGAATTGAAGCCTAATATGTACATGCATGTAAGAAATGGCCATTAATCTCCATGTTTGAGCACCATGTGTATGATTTGTGTTGAATATTGTTTAAAACCCATGTATTGGGACCTCTCTTCACCAATTAAGTTGATATGAAGGCATATTTCTCACATGCAAGAATGAATCATGTAAGTGTAAGCTTTGCATGTTTGAATGTGATGTGTTGGTGATGAATTTGGATTAATTTGAGACATGCATGTAGGTAATAAAAGAAATTGAGCTCCATTGTGATGTGTTTTAGTGTCTATGGCATGTTAGTACAAATATATGTGAGATTGGGGCCTTAGCATGCAAGAAAAATTGGTTGAATGTCGGGTTTGAACTCAAGGGGGTGTTCTGGAAAGCCCAGAATTTTTGACGTCCGCTCGAGCGGGGGAGGTGCCGCTCGAGCGGAGAATTCAAGCCCCCAGCATTTTTCTGCAGACATGGTGCCCGCTCGAGCCGGGAGCCATGTAGACAGGCAGTCCGCTCGAGCGGCCGAGTTCACGCTCTAGCGGAAATTTGGGGCAACCAGTACTTTTGCAGGCTTAAGGGTCCGCTCGAGCGGGGAAGTCCACGCTTGAGCGAGGACCCTGTTTTCTGAAATTCTGAAAATGCATTTCTTGTTCTGTTTTTCCGTTCTCTTTCACCTGTGAGCACTCTTAGGCATATGTTAAGCATTGTAAATGAGTTAATGGGATAAGAATAAAGTCTAAAGAGGAATATGTGAATTAAAGAACGGATTGAACTATTAGTGACACTTTTGTGTTCATGAAATGTGTAGGGTCAAGCTACAGGGCAAATCCACAAGCCGATCACTGTGAGTAATATCGATATTCGAATGTTTGTGAATGATCAATTGTTTATTCCCTTATAAGCTTTATGAGTTCCTATTTGGGATTGTGGACGAAAGTCTGATATGAATAAATAAATGGACCAAAGGTCGTTTTGATGGAATTGAATGGACCGAAGGTCGTTTTGAAAGAAATGCACGGACCGAAGGTCGTTTCGACCTATATGAATAAGTGGGCCGAAGGCCGTTTTGACATGAATGAGTGGGCCAAAGGCCGTTTTGACATAAATAAGTGGGCCGAAGGCTGTTTTGATATGAATGAGTGGGCCGAAGGCCGTTTTGACATAAATAAGTGGGCCGAAGGCGGTTTTGACATAAATGAGCGGGCCGAAGGCCGTTTTGACATGAATGGAAATCTGAATGGGCCAAAGGCCAGAATGTTGAAACTACAAGTCACTTGATTTGGAATTCGTGTAGTTATACATATATCTGCTAATTAGGAATACGAATTGGGCCCAAGGCCGTTCGGAACTTGTTGTTCTACATTGTTATGTATATTCTGTATTTGATATTATTCACTGGGCTATCGCTCACGCTCATTCATGCGTTTGTAGGTGAGCCAAGAGAAGCACAAACCCAGCCCCAATGAAGTCTGCCAGGAACAACATAAGTTTTGGAGAGTCAGCCTTGTGTCTCACGCATGAGACCATCCTTGCCCTTTTATTATGTACTTATGTTTTGTCTTGTTGGCAAGGGCCTTGTGTATGTCTGTACATGGTCTGTTATAGGTTGACCCGTTTTGGATGATCCTGTCTGTAATGAATTTTGTGATACAGTACTTTTGATGTGGGTTATTAACGTATCTGTATATGGTTTGTTTAATGTGCATATAAGCACGGCTCTATGGACAAAGTTTTAAATTTTTACTTCCGTTTGGCCCCTTTACTCTGATAAATTATGTCTGTTTTGGTCTGAGGCCGTAAGTAATCACAGGATTACTGGCCGGTTGTAGACGTCCCCAAACGCCCCGGGAGGGTTAGGTCCCGTTCCGTTCATATTGGGTTCACTACAGTTCGGACTCAAATTGTCACGGTTCTTAATCCGAACCAAAGAGTCCAACTCTGGCAAATCGTTTTGAGAAAAACAGATTTTGAAAAGAAGTGCCAAACATGGACTGCTTTGCCAGATACAGAGTCGCCACCTAAATATTTTATTTTGGGGAAATTTAGGAAACCCTGACTCGGTGCCAAAGGCCACGTGTCCGTCATCACCAAAGTTGCCTCGGCTCGGGAACTTGGGTACGATCGGGGAAGGTCAGCGATGAGCACCCCCTCTCGCCCGATCCGAAGACCGGCCTCTACTAACCGTGATATCTAATTTTGAAAACATTATGTGTTCTTATTCCGTTTAGTAGCCTAGAAGTACTATGTTATGCGCGCAGCAAACAAGTATAGACCAAATCGCCTAAATTGGAACAAAACACTACATGTTCGTTTTGAAAATGGTTTGCTACTCGCAAGCAGGCTAAAATGCAGGTTTTGCCACCCTCAAGTGGTCTTTAGAAAAGACGGTTTTGCCACTATCCAGTGGGCTTTAAAACTCACAGTTTTAATGCATTATCCCAATTTAGGCAATTTGACCTCCATTCACAGGCATTCAAGCAGTTATATCACATAAGCAGCTAGCCTCATAGTAATCATGCTATTATGACAACATTCACACGCATGCGATATGCTAAAGCATAAAGAGCTTACCTAGTACTCCGTGCCAAAACAGAACTTCTTCTTAGGCGATCTCTTATTTATTGGCACAGCAAAAAACAATCTCTTACTACTCGTTCAAGTACAGAACCGAATACCATGCTCTTGCTGACTACTCCGGAGTTTCTCTAGCTTTGTTGGCTTCTTCTGACATGGATGTTACCCCCTCTGGTGCTACTGACCTCTATTGTGACAATCAGAGTGCTATTCAGATTGCTCGCGATGATGTTTTTCATGATCGCACCAGCATATTGAGATTGACTGTCATTTTATTCGTCAACATGTCACTCATGGTACTGTTCATCTCCATCCGATGTCTTCTGCTGATCAACCTACTGATATCTTCACCCAAAGCTCATCCTCCTAGCCGCTTCATTGAACTTGTTTCTAAACTCAAGTTGGTTGAAGTTTATCCTCTTTGAATTTGAGGGGGGCTGTTGATGTATACATATATAGATAGATTGTCTGTAGATAGATAGCTTAGATATATATATATATATAGATAGCTATGTGTAGCTGTATCCTAGGCTTAATTATAGCCTTAGTTTAGGACTTACTTATTTTGTCTTCTTTCTCCTATATAAAGGAGACCATGTACATTGGTTTTAGATAATATATTTCAACGAGACTCTCTCTCTCTCTCTCTCTCTCTCTCTCACACTTGTTTAAACACCGCTGATCAACATTTCACTTCTTACACATGATTTTTATTGCACAAATACACATTAAGAAGTTAAATCAAAAGATGAAATAAATTCGGAGATAAACAACATTTCCCTTCCAAAAAATCACCCACTCTTGGTTTAACCATTAAATCATCTCCACCACCACTGAACGCCCATGTTTGAGACTTCAGTTATATAATTGTTCTTACCAGAAGCTCCTATTTCCACCACACTAAGTGTTGAGTTAACAAAATTAGTATATCTTTTTATTATGATTTTACCGCTTAACCAAACAACCACAAAATTTTAAAATACAATTTCTCAATACACAACTTCACACACCACCAGCCACCGTTGCCGCCACAAACCCCACCACCGAAACGCAAACCTCCCACCACTTCTGAAACCCCTTCCACCACAAAATCCCATTGTTGTGAACCCCCACGACACTGAATCCCTCTCTACTGTGAACCCCACTTTTGCAAACACCCCTAACTGCCACAACAAGAGAGGGTGTTTTGGGAGAGGGTGGGGTGGTCAAGGAACAGGGCTGGTCATGGCAACAAATGGCTAGCCAACAATGGTTAAGGGGTTAGGTCTAATGTCTAAAGGTTGAAGAGGATGGGAGTTCTTATGGCGTGGTGGGTTATGTACTGAACAAAATATTAAATTTCAAAATCATTTAGTGTATAATGAGAGAAAATGTGTTGTGATAATTTTTGGTGTTGGAAATTAGGGGTGAACATGGTTTGGTTTAGTTCGGTTTTAAAGTAAACAAAACCAAACCACTACCTACGGTTCCATAAAATTTAGACCAAACCGACCCATGAAAATCTTGGAACCAAATCAAACTGAATCATGAAAATGCAGTGCGGTGCGGTGCGGTGCGGTGTGGTTCGGTGTGGTTTGGAACCACAATTTCATGAACTTTGTTGTCATCCACAACATAATCATATCTTGCTCAAAGATCAAGCAATATATTATCATTTTACAAACAAAATTGTGTAAATAATTGTTTAGAACTAGTTTTACTATTATACAACAACACAACTATAAACAACTAGTTAACAACTTATGGATATATATAAAATACTAATAAGATACTTGATCATCTACCATAAATAACAAACTGTATATCTATCTATCTACACTATTATTTGCTTCTCTCTTTTTGTCAATTCTCCATCCAGAACTTCCTTCTCTCATTTTGTCAATTCTCCATCCAAAAGGAAAAAAATGTAGTTACAAGAGGGGCACAAGACCCGAACCTATGACCATTTACTTAATAAAGAACAGTTCACCACTTAAAGCAACATAGACGAAATGTTTTCAATTCAAAATTAAAATTTATATTTTAAGCACACCCATTGGGTGGGCTCGCACCCCCAGTATGTATATATCTAAACTCCTATTTGGTTCCACATCAGAACCATAACCATAGAACCACAGACAGAACCGTAAAATACGGTTCACCTATTTTAAGGACCAGAACCAGACAGCCAAACCAGAACCGAACCATGCATTGGAAAAAACAAACCAAATAGTGCGGTTTGCTCTGGATCGGACCGGTTTGCTATTTTTTTTGATTTTTTTCTCAGCCCTAGTGGAATTGAAACTCCCATCCTTTATCAGATCTCCATCACCACCTTTGTAAAATCCACTCAATCTCAAGTGCATTATTTACCAAATAAACAAGCATAATCTTACCCACCAAAACCACAAATCTTGAAAATATTGTCTTTGACATTAACAAATTCAGTAGTCTCAATTCATGTGGAAAAGTTTGTGTAGGTAGCAAACTTAATTTGAAAAATCGTGAACATATCTAATTTCAACTGTTTGCAATCCATTTAAACTTATTTAAATTTAAATCTATAACTATATTATAAATGAATTGTATATAGTAAACACATTTAAATTTGACTTTAGATGTGTTAAACATGGGTATCAGTTACATTTGAATAATAAACAAGCAAGAACAAGAAAACAAAAAATCCACTACCACCACCTCCACCTCGTAAAGTAAATAGATTGGTAGAGTTGATTTATCCAACATGTGTCCCAATTCAATCCAATCGACTTAAACCTATTTATTAAAAGGGTGAGTTTGGATTGAGTTGTTTTAATACATAACTCATTTTAACTCACCCAAACCACCCATTTACCACCTCTAATGAGAGGTCTCTATGGCCCTGTTTATTTTCAAATGTAGAATGGAGGGATTCATAGTAAGAGGATTAAGTAAAATTGTGTTTGTTTTGATAATAGTTGTTGGTATAGGGATTGTTAAATTATTTTTATATAAAATAAATACAAAATAATAAAATAAAATAAAAATACAAAAACACTAAACATTAATGTTCAAAAAAAAGTGCCCAACATGTATAAAATAAATGAAAAATTTTCAAAAAAAAATTAAACAAATAAAACAATGATTTTTACTTAACAAAAAATTAAACATTAATGCTCCAAAAAAAATGCCCAACATGTAATAAATAAATAAATAAATAGTCCGGCGGACTAATTTCTAATACCAAGTGTTGGAGGCCCATCCGAATCTCCTCTCCAAGAAGATTCATAATCCGGAGGGGATTACGAATCCCTTGCTATCTCCCAAAACAAACACAAAAATAGTGGGTCCCACCTCATTATCAATCCCAATCCCCTCTCTATAACCCCAAACATACGGGGCCTATAATTTTAACAAAATGCGAGTCATGCTACATAACACGACTTTTCTCACCACCTATTCCCACTGGGTGACATAGCACACTACTAGGTGCTTTGAGAACGAAACTTCTCTAAATGCGTAGTTGTTTTATATGTTTTTGTAAAGTAAAAGCCTATGAAGCACGGACATGGACATGGACATGGACATGGACATAGGACACGGCAATTTCCCAAAAAATGGGAACACGAACATGACAAGGCACACGGCGAATTTTTTTTTTTATTATCATATATTTTTGTGTTATGTAGATTCATATTACATTCATCCTAAATAAAAATTAATAAATACTAACATAGTACATTAATTCAAGCTTCAAGTAGATGTAGATCCAATTTCTTGCATGTCTTCATCATCATTAGCATTACCATCTTTTTCTTCGTTTGCACCTCCATCATGCGTAAACAACACAACCTCCATCTCAGGTTCATCAAGTGAGAGATTTGCAACCGCAAGCATCCCAACATCATCAATGAATCAAATGTGTCACCTGCAATATCCTAGAACTTGGTCTCTCCTTTAAGGTATTGTGGGGTTCTCCTTGATAAAAGACAAAGGTTGCTATAAACAAAAACCAAGTCCTCTGCACGTTAAAAGGAAAAAAAAGAAAAAAAGAAAGAGAAAACAGTCTTAAAAATGTCTCAAATTATAGACATTTTACATACTGTATATTTATAAACCTATAATTTTTTTTTAAAAAAAATATAGTTACATATATATATATATATATATAAACGTATAAAAAAATAAAAAATAAAAAACAATTTAGAGGAGAGAGAGAGAGAGAGAGAGTGTAAGCGAGCGTGAGAGAGAGAAGGGCTTACCTTCGAAGTCGTCTGGATGGAAGACGACTGGATGGAGCTCGACTGGATAGAGGTCTAGGGTCTTCGATCGACTGATGGAGGTCTACGGAGGTCTTCGATCGACTTGATTGGGGTCGGGGGTCTTTGATCGACTGGATGGAGGTGGTGGATCGACTGGTTCAAGGACGTGGTGGATCGACTAGATGGAGCGTAAGAGAGAGGGGCTTACCTTCACTCTTTGTCGTTTGTTATGATTAGGGCAATGAAGTTTTTTTTTTTTTTTTTTTTTTTTTAAAAATTACACTTTGACCCCAAATAAATATAAAAAAATTAAAAATGAGCCCCGCCATGTCCCATGCCGTGTCCCAATATAGACATGCGTGTCCCCACCGTGTCCCCTACAAAAAATTCATTAAATTAAAGGGATACGTGTCCTTGGCGTGTCCCGTATCCCTGGCGTGTCCATGTGTCAGACACCGCCATAGCACAGATTTTAGAGTGTCCATGCTTCATAGTTAAAAACATTCTTCTCATAAGTAACACGCAAAAAAAAAAATGTGTGAACGTAGCATATGTAAATATGTATATACAAAAGAACAGAAGACAATTTTGGAAGGTGCATGAACTTTCAGACAGCCCAACCCTTGACAGCCATGGCCACATATATTCAGGTCACATGATCTATATTCTTAGTTCCCAAATCATATCCAAGACAAACTTCAATTTCTTGTGCAACCTCACGATATTTATTCATAAAGAAGTTAAATATTTGTTCACAACAGGAGCTTTTGACATATTTATTCATGCTTGCATATTTATAAATCACATCAATGTATTATACTGTTAACACATTAAAGTTTCAGTGTCCCAATATTCTGGTAAATAGATGGGCTTTTGTTCATGGTGAATCAACTATCAAGCTAAAACAGTAAATACACCTATAGGTCCCGTGTCCTGTTGTAGTGTCTCGAGTTGAATCCTTATTGTGTGTGTAAGCATCTTAAAGTATTCATAGTGTGGTTTAACATATTATAAATGTGATTTGAAAGTTCAAGTGTGAAGTAGTGATAATGTTTATTTATTTATTTACATCTTCTCTATTATATGGTTGAAATGAAGATCTTTATTTCAATTTATAAGGTTATATAACACATGATTCAAATTCAAATCCAAAATCAAAGTTTGTAACTGTGATGCCAACATGAATTTTAAAATATCACTTAATTGTTTTAAATTTTCAAAAAATAAAGATATGTTAATGCAGTTGTTTCACAAAGACTGATCATGAAATAAACATCTACATCTCTATTATGTGGATCTGTGATTTTGGTTCAAACAAACAAAAAATGAATAATAGTTTTTCTGGTTAGATGTCCATCTCAGGGAAACTAACAGAGAGAGTGAGAGACATGGATGAGCGATCTAAAACAAAATAAGAAACAAAGTAACAAGCAGAGGCATATAAGCATTACAATATTAGCATTATACGAATGAAAATGTTCAATGAAAAATCAAGAGAAAGGAAACAAACAAGGAAAATCGATGCTTTACAGATAAAAAAAAGGGTCGAACAAATAATTGGAATTCATGCTTACTTGGTCTATTATCTGTGGAATAGCTGGTGGCATTGCAGCGGTGTGCAGTGAGGATTTGGGCTAGGCTTTCAAATTTGGGGAATTTTGTGAACATGAAATTAGGGTTTGAAATGGAGATGATTGGAAATGTATGAGAGACAGAGAGAGAGAGAGAGAGAAATCAGAGAGGAAAGTGACAGTCGAGCTGCCCATAAGGAGAAATATTTTATGTTATTGATACCACGTCAGATTATCTTTTACCAATAATAAATACTAGCATATCACACGTGCTATGTACGGATTGTTTTTACAATTATCTATATATGTAAATCATGATTTTTAAATGTCTTTTTTTTTTCCTTTTTTATATTATATTAAAGTTTAATATTTTGATAATAATTATATGTGTTAGATTTTTCAAGGAATTAAATGTATTTTTTTTATTATATTATATTAAAGTTTAATATTTTGATAATAATCATATATGTTAGACTTTTCAAGAAATTTTTTTTTATTTTTATTCTTAATGCATTAAAATGTTATTATGAGAGATAATAATCATATGTGATGGGACTTTTCAAGGAATTCATATGCTGGATTTCAAAGAATTTTTTTTATATTTGTTCTTAATGTATTAAAATGTTATTATGATGGTAAGACTTGGGAGAAGTTAATAAATGCTAAGATTTTTTTTTAAGTGTTATTATGAGTGATAATAATCATATGTATTAGGACTTTTTAAGGAATTTATATGTGTTGGATTTCAAAGAATTTTTTTTTATGTTTGTTCTTAATGCATTAAAGTGTTATTATGATGGTAAAACTTAGGAGTTGGGAGAAGTTAATAAATGCTAAGATTTTTTTTTTAAATCAAAAAATCAGGAAATTTAAATTAAAGTTTAATATTTTGATAATAATCATATGTGTTGGATTTTTCAAGGAATTAAATGTATTTTTTTATTATATTATATTAAAGTTTAATATTTGATAATAATCATATATGTTAGACTTTTCAAGAAATTTTTTTTTTTATGCTTGTTCTTAATGCATTAAAATGTTATTATGAGAGATAATAATCATATGTGTTGAGACTTTTTAAGGAATTCATGTGTTGGATTTCAAAGAATTTTTTTTATATTTGTTCTTAATATATTAAAATGTTATTATGATGGTAAGATTTGGGAGAAGTTAATAAATGCTAAGATTTTTTTTTTAAGTGTTATTATGAGGGATAATAATCATATGTGTTGGGACTTTTCAAGGAATATGTGTTGGATTTCAAAGAATTTTTTTTATACTTGTTCTTAATACATTAAAGTGTTATTATGATGGTAACACTTGGGAGTTGAGAGAAGTTAATAAATGCTAAGATTTTTTTTTTTAAATCAAAAAATCAAGAAATTTAGATTGAGAAATTGGAGCTCCCACAAGGCTTGGGGTTAAAAACGATTTTTTTTTTATACTTATTCTTAATACATTAAAGTGTTATTATGATGGTAACACTTGGGAGTTGGGAGAAGTTAATAAATGCTAAGATTTTTTTTTTTAAATCAAAAAATTAAGAAATTTAGATTGGGAAATTGGAGCTCCCACAAGACTTGGGGTTAAAAACCCCCTTTTGCTTAATATATAGGATAGATAGATAGATAGATAAATAGATAGATAGATAGATACTAACATATCACTCGTGCTATGTACGAATTGTATTTATAATTATCTATATATATGAATTGTGATTTTTAAATGTCTTTTTTTTTTAAATGCCTTATTTATTTCCTTTTTTATATTATATTAAAGTTTAATATTTTGATAATAATCATGTCTTTTTTTTATTATTATATTCTATTAAAGTTTAATATTTTGATAATAATCATATGTGTTGGAATTTTCAAGAATTTTTTTTATGCTTGTTCTTAATGCATTAAAGTGTTATTATGAGGGATAATAATCATATGTGTTGGGACTTTTCAAGGAATTCATATGTGTTGAATTTCAAAGAATTGTTTTTATACTTGTTCTTAATGCATTAAAGTGTTATTATGAAGGTAAGACTTGGGGTTGAGAGAAGTTAATAAATGCTAAGTTTTTTTTTTTTTTTAAATCAAGAAATTTAGATTAGGAGATTGGAGCTCCCACAAAACTTGGGGTTAAAAATCCCATTTTGCTTAATATATATAGATATGTCAGTTATTATTTTTTAAATATTCAACAATAAATATAAATTTATTTTAAAAAATAAGTTAAAAAATAAATTTTAATTTTTTTGAAAAATATATATAAAATAGAGAAGTGATGTAATTTAAAAAAAAAATCAAAAAGTTAAAAAAATTACTTTTAATTGAGTTGTCAAAACAAGTCATAATAAACCTTACTGTCAAAATTAATTACAATAGTAAAAGATATCACATAGTATATACTCTAACCCCATATAAAAATTAGGGGATTTTTTTTAAGGTCCCTGGTATTAAGATTTTATAGCATAAAGGGCACCCAATATTTTCATAATGTCTAAGATCCCTCAACATCAATCCAGATAAAATTTAACCCAGAAAATTGCTCTAGACTTCCTAGAGAAATTCTCTTTAGAGAAATTTTGGAAATTTCTCTGGACTTTCTTGAGATTTTCTCTCCAGGGAAATTCTCTCTACACTTCCCATAGATTTTCTTTGCACTTCCTAGAGAATTTCTCTGGACCTCCTAGAGATTTTCTCTCTAAAGAAATTTGTGTTTTGACTCAACCAGAGAAAATTGATCAAAAAAGAACCTCAAAATTAATATATACCTAATCATTATCAAACTAGAGAAAATCTATTCAAAATCACATTTTTCATTTTTTTTCCCCTTCCAATATTTGAACAAGTAAACAAATTAATAGAGAAACTGAAGTAACCGAATATCAAAAAGAAACCAACACACCTCGAGTTTTTCAGAGAAAATTCACACAATAGCTAAATCCAAAGAAACTTCACACAGTGACTAAATTCATAGAAAATTCACATATAATCTGCATAAACCCCCAAAATCTTTGAGTAAACAATCACCACTCTCATTATCTCTAAACTTGAACAAAATTGTTAATTTTTGAAACTCCAACTTGAACAAAATTCACAGAGAAAATCTCACCAGAGAAATTCATATCAACTCAAAGAAATTCTTCAAAACTAGAGAAAATCTTACCTCCACCCCAGCGAAAATCACTCAAACCAGAGAAAATCCCATTTTCCAACCCAGAGAAATTCCCCCTTACAATCTTTTCTGGTTGAAAATCATAAACCTCAGGCAAAATGTGTTCCATGGTTCACACATTGGCTCCAAAGAAAATTTTTTCGATTTTGTTGAAAAAATCGCTAATGCAGAGAAAATTCAAAGTCAGAACCATAAATGCAATAAAGAATAATCAATTTGGAGTTGAAAAGTAGATTTCAAAACCCAGAGAAATTCTCTATTTCTCTCTAGAGAAATTTTGATTTTGTTGAAAAAATCGCTAATGCAGAGAAAACCCAATACCAAAGAAATTTGAACAATAAAAACCTAGCAGAGAAATTTGAATAGAGAATTTCTCCGGGTTCAAACTAGAAAAAATTGAAATTTCTCTGAGTTCAAACCAGAGAAATTCTCTCCAACTAGAGAAAATTCACAAACAATTATCACAATCAGAGAAAATGCAAAGAAATTTGACATATTTGCCATATAAAATGCAGTACAAGTTTTGACATCTTTACACCCTTATTTTCCTCCTATTCAATATAGTAACAACAAGAGAGATTTTCCATTGGCAACAATGGCTTGAATTATATATCCACCATCCATCAATGTGAACTCCTGGAGAATGAGGAGTTGAGTGGCACCTCAAACAACAATCAATAATCAACAAAGTTGCAATTTCTTTCTTATTCCCACAGATTACACAACCCAGCTTTCCCTCTAAATCTCCTTAGCATAATCACATTGTATTCGAATCTGATGAGGAGATCCTGCGTGATCTGAACAATATATGGACCAGATCTTGACTTTCAAGCCAGATCTCGACTGGTGTTGATGTGTCAAGCCCCGTATTTTATTACTCGGATAACTTTACCAATATTCATTAATTAAATCCATTTACAAATAACATTTCATCCTTGGATGAAAATGATGAATAATTAAAAGAAATGCCCTGAGGCTTACAATAAAAGAGAAGACACTACTCTTTACAAAAAAAATAGCACTCAGCCAAACAACAAATGAAGTAGTACAATCCTTCTCCACATTACACTTATGAAATGGTAAAACCCATTGTTTGATCTTCAAATCCGAAAAGCATTCCCTGTACACATGTACAGGCAGAAGGTGAGCAAAACTCACCGAGCAATCTCATATTAAAACATTAAAAGATATACAAGGACAAAGATACTTATACATTTTCATGAAACTGTATCATGTCAAAATCATAAGGTTTTATCACATAATCTCTTAAATTCATTTTATTTAATTAACCACAACCAGTTAACTTAAATAAATAAACATGCTTCAATAGTGACATGACATTCTTTTTAATCCTTTCAATTACATGACAAATGTATCCATGTTTCATAACAATTTCCATTTCTTAATTCATAATCCTGGCTCAGAACCTGGCCATACCTTTTAAGTGAGATTACATCTCATATCAACAGTACTTCCATTTCAATTGAGATAAAGACTCAAATTAAACATTTCGTACTTCACAATAGATACACATATTTGCTGTATCAATCTCAAACAAAACACTTCCATACTTCATATATGATATATAGATTTGCTATATCAATACTTCAACAGATACACATTTTAGTGCTGTATCAATGGAGTACATCCCCTATCTTCTCCCAAACAACATCCGGTTTAAGAGTCCATCCCCTATCTTCCCTTAAACCGTGGAGTTCATCCCCTATCTCCTCTCACACAAAACAATGTATATACACATAGGTCATATACACAATCAATCAATACATAAAGTTAATGTATTCTTTCAACCGTCAAACTCTATGACACATCTAATTGATTAGTTTTAGTTTACCTAATCATCATGCAGTTCTACAACAATCATGACTATCCTCCACCGATAGCCCAAAGCAGTTATTTCTAAACAGAAAATAAATGCTACAACAGATATATATAATCTCAACATTTTCAAAGTGAGTGATTAATAAATCCAACTCCACCATTCTACCTCATATTGAGTCGATTTTATTATTTCCAACTCAATTTCATATTTCCGTATTAATTGTCATTAATTACAGTAATGACCCAAATATACCCAAACATTGCATTTTTCCCTTTTTTTCTCAATATTGACCCAAAGGCTCAAATATTATCAAAAACATCAATAATCTCCATTTTAAACCCAAAACACACAGGTATGAGTCAATTGAACAAAACCCCTGTTTTCAACATTATACATCTTCACATGTTAATCAACATTCCCAATTTAGTCATTTCAAGACAAATTTATAACATATTATACATCAAGCTTCCAAAGTTCCATCATTTCTCATCCTTCCAAGAAATCCCTCATTTAAATGCAACAAGGTAAATTTTCACCGATAGCCAAATAGTTATCTCTAACATATTAATTAAAAGATAACAACATGGACCTACAACCCCACATAATACTATAACTTGAAATCTCCCATGATTT
>JAPPVO010000016.1:43594302-43671525 GCA_030407325.1 Camellia japonica | reverse complement strand
GGCATTGGCTCACCCTAATATGGACATCATTTTCAGGTTTAGGAGACATGCCACCTCCAAGGACGTAGCTTGAGAGGCTTAGAGGCTGGAAGATATTTTTTGATGTTATCTTTTGTGTTACATGTAAATTCAACCTACGGCTTACTTGTATAAAGAGTTAGAATTCTTCTTTGTTGAACCCGAGTGTTGACTTGGAAAGTTATAAGCCCGTAGAGCATTTACTTTATTGTCAACATGTAACACTTTTGTATAAATACTTTGATGTATGGAAAATATATATATATATATATATATGTCCTTTCTTTTGTCTATGCATGTTAAGAATGTTGGGTGTTTATGTATTATTTTGAGGGCGTGACAATATTTATATTTAATTTTTTTAATAAATTTTATATAATTTCTATTTCTACATATTTTATTTTCCAAATGAATATAAAAGAAAATTAAATAGTTATGTACTAATTATTCTTCTAATTTATATTTTTTTAATATCAAAATGAGTATTTATTTTACTATTTTATAATTTAATATATATCATACAAAATTATATATAATAATTACACTTTTATAATACATAGAACTAAAATTATCAAAACACATAAATAATTTAATTAAAAATTTATATATATATAAATTTTGAAGTAACAATTTTATAGAACAATGACGCTAATATTATCAAAATAAATAATTAAAATTATTCTTTATAATACACATTATACCATCTAATATTTTTTGAAAAAAAAAATAGTACATATATTGCACAGGTCAACTGTGAGTTTAAATTTATAATTCAAAGATAGACTAAAACAGGACAATGAATAATACAAGTATATATTTATGGATTTTCTAAATTGGAAATTGGGATCTCCTCCAGCTTGCACTTGGATGATTTGTATTTTGGAGGACTCATCTGGACTTTTCGGGCCCGCACATAGAGCTTCTTTAGGTGGAGATCTGTTTGCTTTTATGCACATTTCTTCATATGTCTTCACTTTTCCTTGCATGGTTATAATGGCACCTCGTTTAAAAGCATATTTAGCTAATCAATATTTTTTATTTTATTTTATTTGAATAATCAATACTTGTATATACACGGAAAAAATATATACTGAGCTATATATAATCCACTATGACACACAACCTTATACTTCATTTTATATGAAGTATTGTATGTGTTTCCAAACATAATTAATAATAAACATCTTAACCAAAAATGAGCAGCAACAAAATTTTAGAGAAATTCTACTATGCACACTGTAACAAAAAAGTGTGCATATTATATGTGAAACCAAATTTTTACGGTTACAAAAATTTACTACACTATTTACAAGCTTTAAAAAACAAAGAAAGAGATACTAAACAATTTTTTGTTTACAATATTTCAAAAAAAAAAATTTGTTGTTAAAAATAGAAAGAAAAAAAAAAGTGCAAAAGGAAAGTTTAAACAAGTTCAAAGGATTGGATTAGGACATATTTTAACAGCTTAAATATTATTGAAATCAATTAATCATGATTAAAGATGAACTAATAAATCAAAGAGCATTCTAAATATGTTTCAGGAACTTAAATTTTAATAATTCAACATTACAAAAATGCAAAACAAAAGTAATATCATTATAAAAAAAATAAATGTCATATAATTTACTTAGTGCATAAATGGTAATAAATCGCAAATTGCACCGTGTCCACGTATTTTTTAAGTTGTCTTATACTAATAAGTAGTAGGTCGTGGGAAAAAGAAAAAGTAATATAAATTTCTCTTTCCCTATAAATAAGTGAAACTTACAGTTACAAGAATTTACTAAAAACTAAATTTTTGAAAACGGAAATAGATACTAAACGATTTTTTATTTATAGTTTTTCAAATTTTATATAAATATAAATAGAAAGCTTTAAATAAATGTTACCGAACAAACCCTTGTTCAATTTTCAATACCTTATTTTCATACTTCGAATTTCAATTTTAAAGTTTATCAAACAATACATTGACTTTCGTAGGAAAAAGTTCTCAGTACTTGCTCGGGGAAATAAACTAGGAAAAATTATAAAATAAATAGTTTGAGCTTTATAATAAAATAAATTTTTAATTTTATCAATTTAAATATAATCTTTTGAATTTTTTTTAATTCGAATCATTTGCCTATTTTGTTTGGTAAAACTAACCAAAAAAGAGTATTAATCATTAAATTTAATGAAAATAATATTTTATATATTTTCCATATGCTTCATTTGATATAATGACTAAAGTATCATTTTTTTCATCAATTTTAGTTAATGGAAATAGATAAATAATTTAGATTAAAAACAAATCAAAAAATTATGATATAAATTGATGAATTAAAAAATTCAAGGTTTATTTTGTTTTTTTTTTTTAGGGGGGGGGGTAAGTAAGCTTAGTTTGTTACATGACTTAAACTATGAGATTATTTTTTTTTTTTCTCCAATAAACTATTAAGTAGTGCTAAATGGGGGAAAGCTACAATGTAGTATGGAAAGATTGCAAGTGAAACTCTTACCTTGAATTGGTCTTTTGATCGATCTGAATCCTCGAAATATAGGTTCTTAATAGTCTTCCAATTGCAGTATCTGTGATACAAAATGACAAAAATCAACATGGTATCCTAATTCAATTTTTAAAAAAACATGGTATCCTAATTGTGTTTCATTTCTTAGTTGTGTTTGATGTCATAACAAAACTTACTTCGCTCCATATTTCTCAACTCCTTCAATCAGTTTTCCCATTTCTTTAAAACTGAACTTCTTATAGGTTCGACCTATAGCGATCCTGGGTTTTCCCCTTATGTACTGTATTCCTGACTCAGGTTCTTGGATGAGTATTGTTGTATATGTCTCTTTGCGTCCTTTATTTCTCATATTTGAGTTTTGGAATGTGTTGGGCAGGTTTGGAACAGGTTGGGTGTGTTTTAAAACAAATGGCTGCTGTCCAGTTTTTGCTCTCTTCGCTCGAGCGAGTACTTTGTCGCTCGAGCGAGTGTGGTGGGTCTTCAGGTTTTCTTTCAGACGCAGCTTTGGCTCGAACGAGATTTTCTTCGCTCGAGCGAGCTTGGTCTGGTGTGTCTCTTCGCTCGAGCAAGAGATCTTGCGCTCGAGCGTACGTCTGCTTCTCTTTTGGACCTGAAGGTTGTATTTCTTGGCTCGAGCAAGCTTTCCTTCGCTCGAGCGAGCGAGCTATATGTTTTGGGTTTCTTCACTCGAGCGAGGACTCCTGCGTTCGAGCGTGCTTCTGGGTTGCAGACCTGAAGCTTCATGTGTTCGCTCGAGCGACGCTTCTTGCGCTCGAGCAAGGTTCTTTTGTGTCTGGTTGCTCGAGCGACCATTCCTTCGCTCGAGCGAGCCTCGAATATATCAGTTTGTAGCAGCTGGTTTTTACTCACTTTTTCATCATCTTCTCTACTCAAACCCTAGCCCCGGTTGCTTCTCTCTCTAAACCACCACTTCTCTCTACAAGAACTCTTGATCTAGGGTTCTCTTACACTATTTCCTTTGTATAAAAGCTTGAGCTTGGCGTGCTTTGTTTTTGATTCAAAAAACATTGGGTTTGGAGCATCTTGGGTTTTTAACTTCATCTCCTTTGAGTCTTTTCACTTGAGCTACGGATAACCTACTCATCTCTATGAGTTTTGACATAAATGTTGGGTATTTTGTATAGATGGTGTTGTTGGAAAATCTTGGGAAAGTTAGGGTTGGCTTTGAAGTTATAAAAAAAGGAGGGGGGGGTTTAATTGTTAAACTCCATGAGTATTTGAGACCTTGGAAAATGGAATTATTGTTGTTGAATTGATGAAAGTGAGCCTTAGGGCTAAAGTTGAAAAAAATGGGGAAAAGCCCTATTTTGATGTGATTGATTAATTTGTATGATTAATTTGGAAAATGATGGAAGTATGACATAAAGTTGAGAATATCGAAATTGGGAAATATGAAATTGAGTTGGAAATAATAAAATCGAATGGTGTAGTTGGAGTAATTAATCACTCACCTGAAAATGTTGAGATATTATCTTTGTAGCATTTATTTTCTGTTTAGAAATAACCGCTTTGGGCTATCGGTGGAGAGATGTCTGATTGTTGTAGAACTGATGTGATTAGGGAAACTAAACTAATCATGAATTGTCATTGAGATTGACGGTTGGAAAATACATAACTTTATGTATTGATTGATTGTGTATGATAATGTGTATATACTGTATAATGTTTTGTGTGAGAGGAGATAGGGGATGAACTCCACGGTTTAAGGGAAGATAGGGGATGGACTTCATAAATAATTAAGTTGGCCGGAGTGTCCAGGGTGAAAGTCCCGAAACCTTATATGCATCTGAATGATGTTAATGATTGAAGTATTATTTATATAAGTTGTAGTCTCATGATTGAATTGTTGATAATTCGAAGTGTGGTTTTCTTATGAGTTGTAGTCTCATCTGAAATGCTGGAATAAAGGAACTATGTTAATGAAACGAATTGAATTGGATAAATAAAGGAAGTGGAATGAAACACGGATGTATTTGTTATTGAACTGGAAAATGTTGTAAGGTGGTTTACAGGTGTTAACCATTTATCAAATGCTAATGTTTTAGTTATTTCTCATATGTTGTATAGTATATCTCTACTGGGCTTTGGCTCACCCTATATGGGACATCATTTTCAGGAGCTGGTGACATGTCACCTCCAAGGACGTAGCTTAGGAGGCTTAGAGGCTGAAAGATCTTTTTGTTGTTATCATTTTGTATTACATGTAAATCAAGCCAAGGGCTTATTTGTAAAAAGAGTTAGAACTCTTCTTTTGTTGTAACCAAGTGTTGACTTGGAAAGTTGTAAGCCTATAAGGCATTTACTTTTGTTGTCACATGTAGTACTTTTTGTAAGAATACTCTGATGTATGGAATATTATATCTTTTTCTTGTATCATGAACGTATGATTTATGGATTTATTTTGAGGGCGTTACAACTTCGTATCAGAGCGTATCGGGTTTGAATACTTGGGTACGTGTGAAGTGGTTAATACCACAGTGGGTTTGTCTCGCTTGTTAGAGACTTAAGTGCAATGTTATGTACTTATGTAATAACATGTTTATGTGACTTTGTGAGTATGAGATTTAGTTTCTAGGATGTTGATTGGATCCTTGGGTTTCTGGGAGTCCTGTTAGAAAGGCACTTGATCACTACCGTTTCTAACTAGAACTCTAGCAACGCCACGGGACGGTCATTTTCCGGAAATAAAATTCGTAAGTGCTTATGTGATTATGTGCTTACGTGGAGGAATTACAGTTGTCCATCGTATTAGGATACGAGTGAAATAGCTTCGGCACATTTGTGAATATGTTAATGTTCCTATTACCTTCATTAGGATGTCAGGACGAGGACGTGGTGGTAGGCGTGGTAGGCCTAGGAGGCAAGAGATGCCTATACCGGATGAAATTCCAACACAGCAGGAGGGGTTGGTGAGGCCAATGTGGCCAAGCCAGTAGGTCAGCAGGCCATAGGTACCTTAGCCTACGAGATGGCAGGAGCATTGAGGGAATCCATGGGCATTCTCAGAGTTGAGAATCAAGCTCAGGCCTATGTAGTTGAGGCAGGGCCTTCTTTTCTGAAAAAGGAGTTTTTCGGTCGAATCTGGACGAGTTCTTGGGTGATCTAAAGGAGCACACTAAAGGCTGACGAGTGGCTGGAACAGATGGCAAAGACGTTTGAGATGCTTGGCATCGAAGACGGAGGCTTAAGGGTGACCTGTAACATGCCCAGGGTTACCCGCGCGCGTTAAACAGTTAGGACTCCCGAGATCTCTTTGATCTAGTCTCACGAGTGCAATGTGAAACATAGATGAGAGTCCAGATTTGGCAACTTTTATTGAAATCCATTTTATTGCAATTTTGTTAAAAATGGACTGCGTCATCAGATCTCAGAGTCGCCACCTAATATTTTGGGAAATTAGGAAACCCATGACTCAGTGCCAAGGCCACTATTCGTCGTAACCAAGGATGCTTGGCTCGGAACCTTAGGTATGAGAGGGAAATGTCAATAATGAGCACCCCCGCTCACCCGATCAAAAGATCGGCATCTACTAAACCATGATATGACTTTTTATTTTCTTTATATGTTCATGTTTGTTATTGAATAAATCCTGAAATTTTATATGTGAAGCATACAAGTATAGACTAGTCTGCTCAAATTAGAACAATTCAATTTCATATTTGTTTGTCGAAAGGGGTTTGAATTTGCCACTTGACAAAGTGGGCTTAAAGTTTGTGAATTTGCCACTGCAAAGTGGGCTTAAAACGTACATTCTTTGAATCATTCCAATTTAAGTAACAAGCCTTCATCTACAAGCATTCAAACAGTTTATGTCACATAAGCAAATAGCCACATGGTAGGATGCTAAAGCATAAAAACTCACATATTTACCGACGTCCCGCAAACAAGCTACAAAACAAAGTTAGTAAAATATGCATGATCCTATATACAAAATCCTAATGCAATTCACTCATGAGATGCAACCTAGGATTCGGCTTCTAAGATATGGCATGTGAATCATCTCAAGAACATGAGGTAGCGCACATAATCACATAGGAATTGATTAAATCCACAAATGCAAACTTAGCCGAATCAAGATGCATGAAACATGGATGCAAAGCATAACTTGATGAAAAATAAATATGATGTTTATGTACAAATAAAGAAAGCAAGTAAAAGAACGGGATAGAAAGAAGCGGGGCGGGGAATTATTACAACATTTTAAAGAATAATTACAAATCAAATTAGAGAGAGATGATGAGAATATTACAACAAAATAAAAACTCACAATACACTCAAAATAAAAAATAAATAAAATAAAAGCTTCATGTTCTTTTAGAACCGCCGGCGGAAATTGGTCAATATTGGGAGATTACGCCATCTTGTTCGGAAGAAGCTAACCGGCCGGCCAACTAGGCCAAGCAAAACCTGTCTTGTTGCGAAACCAAGAAAATGAACAAACAAAAAATATGTAGGTGGCTCAACTAACCACTACCGGTTAGATTAAAAAAAAAAAACAAGAAAACAAATATAAAATAAAATAAAAAGTGCAAACTCACAACATAAACCTAAAGCAATAAAACAAATTAAGATAGAACATGCAAGATTACAACAGAACTAATATGAGACTAATGCACGAAAAAATAAAATAAATATGAGGTAGAACATGCAAGATTACAACAAAACTAATATGAAATTAAAGCATGCGAATAAAAATAAATAAATAAATAAATAATTATGAGCTAAACAAACTACTAGGATTATAACAGTACACTATGAAATATAAAGTAAGAAAATAAATATGAGATAAACAAACCACTTAGATTATAACAAAACACAATGAAATAAGAAGCATGAAAATAAATATAAGATATAAAATATAAGAAAATGAAAGACTGACAATTCACCTTCCAAAGAAAGATTGAACTTTTTGATTTCTAAACTTCCTCTTGATCACCCTCAAGTGTAGGAAGTGTGTTCTCAAATCCTCAATTCGAAATTATGGAGTTTATGGAGTTTGTGGTATAGAAAGTGGCTAACTCTCTAGTTTTTCTCAGTTTCAATCACTAAACACTCTTCCTTATGATCAAGGCAATTGATCTTTGGCTATATCAGAATTTTTGGAGTGGTTTTGGTGTATGGAAATGAGTAATTTCAGTAGCTATGGAAGGTATGGGTGTACATGGAAGATATGAATATTTTTGCTCAAAAACTCAATTTTCTCTCTTTTTTCACTCTTTTCTCACTCCCTTCTCTTCAATTTCGTGGTCTTTTCTTCTCTCTTACAATATGATCATTCTATATAGGCAATGAGGGAGAGTAAAGGTCAAAAAGAAGGTGGGAGACAAGGTGGGAGACAAGAATGTGATAGGAGGGCAAATTTTCAAGGTGGTTGCATGGAATACTCCTTTATGAATGCAAACAAAACCTCTTTTTGACAATGGGGGATGATTAGGTATAATGGAGGATGAGTGGATGCACTTGAATGGCTCAGAAAATAGGTAAATGGGTTGTCCCAACCGAACCAAAAGCAAGAAAAAAATGGGCTATTGTTGTTTTGGCGCGAGTCAACAAAATCTGCCTTAAGTCCAACTTCAAATGGGCATATCTCCCCATATGGACTTGGTTTTAGGCGGTTCTTGGGTCCAAATTGAAGCCCCAGAAGTCTACTTTCCAATGGTGGTGGCCTTACATTTAAATTCCAAGTGTACAAAGAGATATGCCTAATTTAGTAAAGGCTGTCTCGGGCTGGGTCAACAAAATCTGCTCTTAAGCCCCACTTCAAATGGGCATATCTCCCTTATTTGGACTTGGTCTGTGATGCCCCTGTTCTGTATTATGTTAATTGGTCCCTAATACGTATGTGATTATATGTTTTGTTATGATTTTGTATACCATTATGTGGATATATGTGATTTTGGGATTCTATCTGTTCATCGTAGGAATATCTGTTTGAATAATCCGCTTCGGGAATTAAATTGAGGGCCTTATCGGCCACAGAACCCGGAATTGATTACGCCATTGTGATTGGCATAATTTTTAGAGCCTATGGTGAAATTTAATTGAAAATTGATTCTGGTCAATTTAAACTGATTAAATTGATAAATTAAGTGCCCTATTATTTTATATTAAAATATTTGTTAGTGGGGCTTGTTGAATATTAGTATTGCACCCTCCTTTAGCTCTCTTAAACTCAAAATCTGAGTTAGACAATTGAGAGGGAGAGAGAGGCCGGCCATAGTGAGAGAAAGGAGGAGAATTGTGCATTTTAGCTTGAAGCTTGGAATCTTGGAGGTTTAGCTCAAGAATTGTCTAGAGCTTGAAAGATCAAGACTTCTAGGTGAGTAATTCTTGAATTATAGTTGCAATTTTATGTGTTCAAGCTAAATAGGTGAACAAGAGTGAGATTGAAATGAAATTGGGTTGTATTTGTTGAATTGAAGCCTAATATGTACATGCATGTAAGAAATGGCCATTAATCTCCATGTTTGAGCACCATGTGTATGATTTGTGTTGAATATTGTTTAAAACCCATGTATTGGGACCTCTCTTCACCAATTAAGTTGATATGAAGGCATATTTCTCACATGCAAGAATGAATCATGTAAGTGTAAGCTTTGCATGTTTGAATGTGATGTGTTGGTGATGAATTTGGATTAATTTGAGACATGCATGTAGGTAATAAAAGAAATTGAGCTCCATTGTGATGTGTTTTAGTGTCTATGGCATGTTAGTACAAATATATGTGAGATTGGGGCCTTAGCATGCAAGAAAAATTGGTTGAATGTCGGGTTTGAACTCAAGGGGGTGTTCTGGAAAGCCCAGAATTTTTGACGTCCGCTCGAGCGGGGGAGGTGCCGCTCGAGCGGAGAATTCAAGCCCCCAGCATTTTTCTGCAGACATGGTGCCCGCTCGAGCCGGGAGCCATGTAGACAGGCAGTCCGCTCGAGCGGCCGAGTTCACGCTCTAGCGGAAATTTGGGGCAACCAGTACTTTTGCAGGCTTAAGGGTCCGCTCGAGCGGGGAAGTCCACGCTTGAGCGAGGACCCTGTTTTCTGAAATTCTGAAAATGCATTTCTTGTTCTGTTTTTCCGTTCTCTTTCACCTGTGAGCACTCTTAGGCATATGTTAAGCATTGTAAATGAGTTAATGGGATAAGAATAAAGTCTAAAGAGGAATATGTGAATTAAAGAACGGATTGAACTATTAGTGACACTTTTGTGTTCATGAAATGTGTAGGGTCAAGCTACAGGGCAAATCCACAAGCCGATCACTGTGAGTAATATCGATATTCGAATGTTTGTGAATGATCAATTGTTTATTCCCTTATAAGCTTTATGAGTTCCTATTTGGGATTGTGGACGAAAGTCTGATATGAATAAATAAATGGACCAAAGGTCGTTTTGATGGAATTGAATGGACCGAAGGTCGTTTTGAAAGAAATGCACGGACCGAAGGTCGTTTCGACCTATATGAATAAGTGGGCCGAAGGCCGTTTTGACATGAATGAGTGGGCCAAAGGCCGTTTTGACATAAATAAGTGGGCCGAAGGCTGTTTTGATATGAATGAGTGGGCCGAAGGCCGTTTTGACATAAATAAGTGGGCCGAAGGCGGTTTTGACATAAATGAGCGGGCCGAAGGCCGTTTTGACATGAATGGAAATCTGAATGGGCCAAAGGCCAGAATGTTGAAACTACAAGTCACTTGATTTGGAATTCGTGTAGTTATACATATATCTGCTAATTAGGAATACGAATTGGGCCCAAGGCCGTTCGGAACTTGTTGTTCTACATTGTTATGTATATTCTGTATTTGATATTATTCACTGGGCTATCGCTCACGCTCATTCATGCGTTTGTAGGTGAGCCAAGAGAAGCACAAACCCAGCCCCAATGAAGTCTGCCAGGAACAACATAAGTTTTGGAGAGTCAGCCTTGTGTCTCACGCATGAGACCATCCTTGCCCTTTTATTATGTACTTATGTTTTGTCTTGTTGGCAAGGGCCTTGTGTATGTCTGTACATGGTCTGTTATAGGTTGACCCGTTTTGGATGATCCTGTCTGTAATGAATTTTGTGATACAGTACTTTGATGTGGGTTATTAACGTATCTGTATATGGTTTGTTTAATGTGCATATAAGCACGGCTCTATGGACAAAGTTTTAAATTTTTACTTCCGTTTGGCCCCTTTACTCTGATAAATTATGTCTGTTTTGTCTGAGGCCGTAAGTAATCACAGGATTACTGGCCGGTTGTAGACGTCCCCAAACGCCCCGGGAGGGTTAGGTCCCGTTCCGTTCATATTGGGTTCACTACAGTTCGGACTCAAATTGTCACGGTTCTTAATCCGAACCAAAGAGTCCAACTCTGGCAAATCGTTTTGAGAAAAACAGATTTTGAAAAGAAGTGCCAAACATGGACTGCTTTGCCAGATACAGAGTCGCCACCTAAATATTTTATTTTGGGGAAATTTAGGAAACCCTGACTCGGTGCCAAAGGCCACGTGTCCGTCATCACCAAAGTTGCCTCGGCTCGGGAACTTGGGTACGATCGGGGAAGGTCAGCGATGAGCACCCCCTCTCGCCCGATCCGAAGACCGGCCTCTACTAACCGTGATATCTAATTTTAAACATTATGTGTTCTTATTCCGTTTAGTAGCCTAGAAGTACTATGTTATGCGCGCAGCAAACAAGTATAGACCAAATCGCCTAAATTGGAACAAAACACTACATGTTCGTTTTGAAAATGGTTTGCTACTCGCAAGCAGGCTAAAATGCAGGTTTTGCCACCCTCAAGTGGTCTTTAGAAAAGACGGTTTTGCCACTATCCAGTGGGCTTTAAAACTCACAGTTTTAATGCATTATCCCAATTTAGGCAATTTGACCTCCATTCACAGGCATTCAAGCAGTTATATCACATAAGCAGCTAGCCTCATAGTAATCATGCTATTATGACAACATTCACACGCATGCGATATGCTAAAGCATAAAGAGCTTACCTAGTACTCCGTGCCAAAACAGAAGCTCATTAGAAATCCATGCATGGACCTAAGCATACTGAAATGTCTAATGCAACACATGCAAAGATGTAATCTAGGCAGGCTCGGCTATCCTAAACATGGCATGTGAAATGCTACAAGTAACAAGTATTCAATTTGGAAATTGAAATATAATGCAGTTTGTATGATGTACCGAGCCCAGTGCATGTTAGACAAATGTATGGATGCAGCATGCTATCATACTGTATGCTAATGTAAATATGCCCTAATCTACCATCATAACAGGTAAATAAAAGGGAAGAAAGAGATGGGGGTTGGAAGACATACACACACCCACACACACTTATTACAATTATGCCCTCACACGGAGGGACCAAAAGAATAGACAGTCCAAAAATAATACAGTCCGAATACAGAATAAATAAATTATTACAGAAATTTCTAATTATCAAATTAATATTAATCATAAAAGAAAAGGGCCCCAGCCCTCCTTGGGATGTGCAATGATGCATGCTCGAATCCGACTCGCCCGGAAAGCCCATACCGCACCACTGCTGCCTCTGTTTCCACTGCCCTGCCTTTCTGAAAAACTGCCAAAGTCCCAGGACATCTTCCAAATGAACTGCAGTACACCACCGGCTAGAGGAAATGACCACCGGCTGCTTAAATTGACCATCGGCTGCTCTGGAGGCTATCGGCTGAAAATACAGTGCCGGTCGGCACATTATACTGCCGGTCGACAGAAAGTTCCTGCAGGGGACAGTTTGACAGCAGCAGCAGACCAGCAATACATGGCATGGGTTTTTAGGCATATGTATGCACGGCCACTGCCTCCTATCATGTTTGGGGACTCAAGGAGACATGGCCCTTGGTTCCTGGGCCATCAATTATGCATGTTGATGCATGATGGCCTAAGGAACCAAGGTTGCATTTTAATGGTATTATGCATGCAACACAACAATGGTAACTAAGTCCCTATCATGCCAAGATCAAGGGCCTTAGTGACATGGAAATTGAGGTGTGTTTTGTCACTTGAGGTACAAACACCCCTCATTTCCCATACTTGGTTTGACACCCCAAACCAAGTAATGAAATGCATGTCATGTAACATGGCTCAAATGATGCAACATGGGTCTAAGATGCAAGGCATACCCAATGCAATGCAACCTATCATGACAAAGGTATGAAACTCATGCATGCAAGATGCCAATGTAATGCAAGTTATAGGGACCATCCAAGCAATGGGACCAACCTACTACAACACTTAATGAACCAAGCATGCAACAAGCATATAATAAGCATATAATGGTGACCTTAACCACCATGGGGGAAACCTCAAACCTCCCCAAAACAGTGGCAAAAAGTGCCCCAAAACATGAGCAAAATGCTATACAAGCATGCAAGGAAATAGGCCCAAAACCAAGGGTACCAAAGAGAGCATCTAACTATCATTAACATGACCACTCATGGCACATGTTGGACAACCAAAAGCAGTTTCTTAGCATGCAAAAATACACCCAAATCCCCTTATATGGCAGCCCCAAAATGCCTCAAACAAAACAAGCATGCATTAAGCCTATTCCTAAGCATAGAAAGGCACACCTTCAAAGCATGAAAGAGGAAGTGAATGCAAGCATGAGGGCATGGATTAGGGACTGAAATGTGATCTAAAATGATGCCAAATCATAAGATTAAGGTAGACTAATCATGCTAAGGACTCACACACCCAAAGCTTACAAGCCCACAAGCAAGACAACAATACCAAACATGCCAAACATGGCAAAAACAGTGGCTAACAGCCCCTTTTCATGGCAAATCAAGATCAAATGCTATGACATGCAAGGCTAAAACATGAGGATATGGTAGGCTAATGGCATGACACACTTCCAAGCAAAGTAAAGCATTACAAAGCAAGTATGAGAGGCATGTTAAGGGCCATAAATCCAACCTAAAACAGAGGCATAACATATCATATTAACCACAAATATGCTCTGAAATGAAGCCAAAACCAACCATGCACACATGCTATTTTTTGGCCAAAAACAAAGGCAAACAAGGGACAAAGGGGAGAGGGGTGTCCCTCCCCTATATGAGACTTTGAAACACCTTCCTCACCACTGAAAACCCACTGGTGAGAAGACCAAAACACCCAAGTAAACAAAGCCTCAAAAAAGACACAAAAATGGCCAAACAAAGCCTAAAAGGGTGAGCTTTACTCAAACCACAAAATGACCTTAATGAAGGTTCAAGAGCAAGTAAAAACAAGAGTTTTTTCAGTTATAGACAAAGCTCAAAACACAAAGCAAGAGGGGTAGAAACTAGTTGCAAGAATGGGGAAACTAAAGTAAAGAGTTTACCCTTGAAGAACAGGTGGTCCAGCCACTCTCTAGTGATCAAAGTCAGTCCAAAACTTCAACAAACAACCCTCCAAGTCTCTCAATCTCGAGCTAAGGTGTAATGGTGTGTGTAATGGTGCAAAAGTAAGGTAAAACACACCTTTTAGGCTTAAAACACACACACAAGGATGAGAGAGAGGGAGATATAGATATATATGGATGTATATCAGAGATATAGAGATATATCTCTGGTTTTTGCCTTCAAAGATTCTAACCCTAGCTCAAGGGAGATGAAATGAGCTTATATAGGCAAACTAAAGCCAAGACTTAATGGCTAAGCAAGACAAAAAGGTTCAAGGGGGGGTGCAAAGGGGTCTTGGCTTCTTGGAGAAGCCAAGACAGCTGGCCAAGCTTCTCCAAGAAGCTTGGCCAAAGGTGCAAGCTTCTAGAAGCTTAGAGGGTGCAAAGGGTGCAAAATGGCCACACCTGTGCACGGGGGAATGTGATGGTGCATTCCAGCTGGCACAGCTGGCATGCACCATGTCCCAGGGGTTCAAAGGGTGCAAGCCGGCCGGCCAAAACAGTCACCGGCACAAAAAAGTGCCGGTCGGCAACATACAGTGCCGACCGGCCAAAGTTTTTGAGAAAATAGTGCCGAGGCCAAAAGGGAGTGCCGGTGTGGTGTGGGGCAGCCGGTGGGTTTCAGGGATGGCTAACAAGCCTCCCCTACCCTCAAATGCAAAAACACACAAGTCTTGGTGTAAAACCAAGCACAGAACAAGCCGGTTGAGAGGTCCTGAGGCACGACGCGCAGCCGGGACCTCCGGGAACTCAAAACAAACACAATCATGGATAATCACCGAGCGTTCCAACGGTGACGTCCAAGTCTTGAGGACGGTCAAAAATGGGGTGTCTACAGTTGCCCCTCTTTGACAGAACTCAGAAGTCATAACAATGACGGGAGTGAATGTCAAAGCCCAGAGACGACCCATTTTTGACCAGGCCGAAGACTTAGACAAACATACAAGACCAACAAGATATGCGCCCGAAGGCAGGGGCAAAATGCAACTGAAAATGCAAGAAGCCAAGCATAACTTAAAATCATGCAAAGAAAGCTGTAATAAGCATACATGCAACAGTTATAAGCTAGCATACAACAGACTCACTACAATGCAGAAAGGATGTAAGAGAATATACAATTCTCTGTACGTCTCACGCGGGGGATACAATACCTGTGCGGCTCGTCCGGTTTCACCGGCCTCAAATGAGCCGTACATACAATATCGTGCCTGCAAAGAAAACAAACTTAACAGGTACAACGTTGTTAGCAACATGCATGACAAGGCAGTCGAAAGTGCGTGATAATGCATGCAATGTGTACAGCAAGATAGTAGAATTGAACACATGTGAGTAAAGCAATGCACGTATGCACGCAATGTGTATGGAAAGAGAACTTGAACACATGTCAGTAAAGCAATGCACACGTGCACGCAATGTGTATATAAAGGAACTTGAACACATATCAGTAAAGCAAGGCACGCATACCATGCAATGTGTATAAAAAGGAACTTAAACACATGTGAGTAAAGCAAAGCACGCATACCATGCAATGTGTATATAGGAACTTGAACACATATCAGTAAAGCAAAGCACGCATACAATGCAATGTGTATAAAAGGGAACTTGAACACATATCAGTAAAGCAAAGCACGCATACAATGCAATGTGTAAAAAAAGGAACTTGAACACATATCAGTAAAGCAAAGCACGCATACAATGCAATGTGTATAAAAAGGAACTTGAACACATATCAGTAAAGCAAAGCACGCATACAATGCAATGTGTATAAAAGGGAACTTGAACACATATCAGTAAAGCAATGCACGCATACAATGCAATGTGTATAAAAGGGAACTTGAACACATATCAGTAAAGCAAGCACGCATACAATGCAATGTGTATAAAAGGGAACTTGAACACATATCAGTAAAGCAAAGCACGCATACAATGCAATGTGTATAAAAGGGAACTTGAACACATATCAGTAAAGCAATGCACGCATACAATGCAATGTGTATAAAAGGGAACTTGAACACATATCAGTAAAGCAAAGCACGCATACAATACAATGTGTATAAAAGGGAACTTGAACACATATCAGTAAAGCAAAGCACGCATACAATGCAATGTGTATAAAAGGGAACTTGAACACATATCAGTAAAGCAAAGCACACATACAATGCAATGTGTATAAAAGGGAACTTGAAACCGATCATGGTAAACATGATGCTGGAATGCGACGTACTGCAACTCAGTATGATTGAAATGATTTAGAGAATTCACAAGATATAAAAGGATACGGGAAGGGACGTCCTTAACAAAGTAACAAGCAGAGGCATATAAGCATTACAATATTAGCATTATACGAATGAAAATGTTCAATGAAAAATCAAGAGAAAGGAAACAAACAAGGAAAATCGATGCTTTACAGATAAAAAAAAGGGTCGAACAAATAATTGGAATTCATGCTTACTTGGTCTATTATCTGTGGAATAGCTGGTGGCATTGCAGCGGTGTGCAGTGAGGATTTGGGCTAGGCTTTCAAATTTGGGGAATTTTGTGAACATGAAATTAGGGTTTGAAATGGAGATGATTGGAAATGTATGAGAGACAGAGAGAGAGAGAGAGAGAAATCAGAGAGGAAAGTGACAGTCGAGCTGCCCATAAGGAGAAATATTTTATGTTATTGATACCACGTCAGATTATCTTTTACCAATAATAAATACTAGCATATCACACGTGCTATGTACGGATTGTTTTTACAATTATCTATATATGTAAATCATGATTTTTAAATGTCTTTTTTTTTTCCTTTTTTATATTATATTAAAGTTTAATATTTTGATAATAATTATATGTGTTAGATTTTTCAAGGAATTAAATGTATTTTTTTTATTATATTATATTAAAGTTTAATATTTTGATAATAATCATATATGTTAGACTTTTCAAGAAATTTTTTTTTATTTTTATTCTTAATGCATTAAAATGTTATTATGAGAGATAATAATCATATGTGATGGGACTTTTCAAGGAATTCATATGCTGGATTTCAAAGAATTTTTTTTATATTTGTTCTTAATGTATTAAAATGTTATTATGATGGTAAGACTTGGGAGAAGTTAATAAATGCTAAGATTTTTTTTTAAGTGTTATTATGAGTGATAATAATCATATGTATTAGGACTTTTTAAGGAATTTATATGTGTTGGATTTCAAAGAATTTTTTTTTATGTTTGTTCTTAATGCATTAAAGTGTTATTATGATGGTAAAACTTAGGAGTTGGGAGAAGTTAATAAATGCTAAGATTTTTTTTTTAAATCAAAAAATCAGGAAATTTAAATTAAAGTTTAATATTTGATAATAATCATATGTGTTGGATTTTTCAAGGAATTAAATGTATTTTTTTTATTATATTATATTAAAGTTTAATATTTGATAATAATCATATATGTTAGACTTTTCAAGAAATTTTTTTTTTTATGCTTGTTCTTAATGCATTAAAATGTTATTATGAGAGATAATAATCATATGTGTTGAGACTTTTTAAGGAATTCATGTGTTGGATTTCAAAGAATTTTTTTTATATTTGTTCTTAATATATTAAAATGTTATTATGATGGTAAGATTTGGGAGAAGTTAATAAATGCTAAGATTTTTTTTTTAAGTGTTATTATGAGGGATAATAATCATATGTGTTGGGACTTTTCAAGGAATATGTGTTGGATTTCAAAGAATTTTTTTTTATACTTGTTCTTAATACATTAAAGTGTTATTATGATGGTAACACTTGGGAGTTGAGAGAAGTTAATAAATGCTAAGATTTTTTTTTTTAAATCAAAAAATCAAGAAATTTAGATTGAGAAATTGGAGCTCCCACAAGGCTTGGGGTTAAAAACGATTTTTTTTTTATACTTATTCTTAATACATTAAAGTGTTATTATGATGGTAACACTTGGGAGTTGGGAGAAGTTAATAAATGCTAAGATTTTTTTTTTTAAATCAAAAAATTAAGAAATTTAGATTGGGAAATTGGAGCTCCCACAAGACTTGGGGTTAAAAACCCCCTTTTGCTTAATATATAGGATAGATAGATAGATAGATAAATAGATAGATAGATAGATACTAACATATCACTCGTGCTATGTACGAATTGTATTTATAATTATCTATATATATGAATTGTGATTTTTAAATGTCTTTTTTTTTTAAATGCCTTATTTATTTCCTTTTTTATATTATATTAAAGTTTAATATTTTGATAATAATCATGTCTTTTTTTTATTATTATATTCTATTAAAGTTTAATATTTTGATAATAATCATATGTGTTGGAATTTTCAAGAATTTTTTTTATGCTTGTTCTTAATGCATTAAAGTGTTATTATGAGGGATAATAATCATATGTGTTGGGACTTTTCAAGGAATTCATATGTGTTGAATTTCAAAGAATTGTTTTTATACTTGTTCTTAATGCATTAAAGTGTTATTATGAAGGTAAGACTTGGGGTTGAGAGAAGTTAATAAATGCTAAGTTTTTTTTTTTTTTTAAATCAAGAAATTTAGATTAGGAGATTGGAGCTCCCACAAAACTTGGGGTTAAAAATCCCATTTTGCTTAATATATATAGATATGTCAGTTATTATTTTTTAAATATTCAACAATAAATATAAATTTATTTTAAAAAATAAGTTAAAAAATAAATTTTAATTTTTTTGAAAAATATATATAAAATAGAGAAGTGATGTAATTTAAAAAAAAAATCAAAAAGTTAAAAAAATTACTTTTAATTGAGTTGTCAAAACAAGTCATAATAAACCTTACTGTCAAAATTAATTACAATAGTAAAAGATATCACATAGTATATACTCTAACCCCATATAAAAATTAGGGGATTTTTTTTAAGGTCCCTGGTATTAAGATTTTATAGCATAAAGGGCACCCAATATTTTCATAATGTCTAAGATCCCTCAACATCAATCCAGATAAAATTTAACCCAGAAAATTGCTCTAGACTTCCTAGAGAAATTCTCTTTAGAGAAATTTTGGAAATTTCTCTGGACTTTCTTGAGATTTTCTCTCCAGGGAAATTCTCTCTACACTTCCCATAGATTTTCTTTGCACTTCCTAGAGAATTTCTCTGGACCTCCTAGAGATTTTCTCTCTAAAGAAATTTGTGTTTTGACTCAACCAGAGAAAATTGATCAAAAAAGAACCTCAAAATTAATATATACCTAATCATTATCAAACTAGAGAAAATCTATTCAAAATCACATTTTTCATTTTTTTTCCCCTTCCAATATTTGAACAAGTAAACAAATTAATAGAGAAACTGAAGTAACCGAATATCAAAAAGAAACCAACACACCTCGAGTTTTTCAGAGAAAATTCACACAATAGCTAAATCCAAAGAAACTTCACACAGTGACTAAATTCATAGAAAATTCACATATAATCTGCATAAACCCCCAAAATCTTTGAGTAAACAATCACCACTCTCATTATCTCTAAACTTGAACAAAATTGTTAATTTTTGAAACTCCAACTTGAACAAAATTCACAGAGAAAATCTCACCAGAGAAATTCATATCAACTCAAAGAAATTCTTCAAAACTAGAGAAAATCTTACCTCCACCCCAGCGAAAATCACTCAAACCAGAGAAAATCCCATTTTCCAACCCAGAGAAATTCCCCCTTACAATCTTTTCTGGTTGAAAATCATAAACCTCAGGCAAAATGTGTTCCATGGTTCACACATTGGCTCCAAAGAAAATTTTTTCGATTTTGTTGAAAAAATCGCTAATGCAGAGAAAATTCAAAGTCAGAACCATAAATGCAATAAAGAATAATCAATTTGGAGTTGAAAAGTAGATTTCAAAACCCAGAGAAATTCTCTATTTCTCTCTAGAGAAATTTTGATTTTGTTGAAAAAATCGCTAATGCAGAGAAAACCCAATACCAAAGAAATTTGAACAATAAAAACCTAGCAGAGAAATTTGAATAGAGAATTTCTCCGGGTTCAAACTAGAAAAAATTGAAATTTCTCTGAGTTCAAACCAGAGAAATTCTCTCCAACTAGAGAAAATTCACAAACAATTATCACAATCAGAGAAAATGCAAAGAAATTTGACATATTTGCCATATAAAATGCAGTACAAGTTTTGACATCTTTACACCCTTATTTTCCTCCTATTCAATATAGTAACAACAAGAGAGATTTTCCATTGGCAACAATGGCTTGAATTATATATCCACCATCCATCAATGTGAACTCCTGGAGAATGAGGAGTTGAGTGGCACCTCAAACAACAATCAATAATCAACAAAGTTGCAATTTCTTTCTTATTCCCACAGATTACACAACCCAGCTTTCCCTCTAAATCTCCTTAGCATAATCACATTGTATTCGAATCTGATGAGGAGATCCTGCGTGATCTGAACAATATATGGACCAGATCTTGACTTTCAAGCCAGATCTCGACTGGTGTTGATGTGTCAAGCCCCGTATTTTATTACTCGGATAACTTTACCAATATTCATTAATTAAATCCATTTACAAATAACATTTCATCCTTGGATGAAAATGATGAATAATTAAAAGAAATGCCCTGAGGCTTACAATAAAAGAGAAGACACTACTCTTTACAAAAAAAATAGCACTCAGCCAAACAACAAATGAAGTAGTACAATCCTTCTCCACATTACACTTATGAAATGGTAAAACCCATTGTTTGATCTTCAAATCCGAAAAGCATTCCCTGTACACATGTACAGGCAGAAGGTGAGCAAAACTCACCGAGCAATCTCATATTAAAACATTAAAAGATATACAAGGACAAAGATACTTATACATTTTCATGAAACTGTATCATGTCAAAATCATAAGGTTTTATCACATAATCTCTTAAATTCATTTTATTTAATTAACCACAACCAGTTAACTTAAATAAATAAACATGCTTCAATAGTGACATGACATTCTTTTTAATCCTTTCAATTACATGACAAATGTATCCATGTTTCATAACAATTTCCATTTCTTAATTCATAATCCTGGCTCAGAACCTGGCCATACCTTTTAAGTGAGATTACATCTCATATCAACAGTACTTCCATTTCAATTGAGATAAAGACTCAAATTAAACATTTCGTACTTCACAATAGATACACATATTTGCTGTATCAATCTCAAACAAAACACTTCCATACTTCATATATGATATATAGATTTGCTATATCAATACTTCAACAGATACACATTTTAGTGCTGTATCAATGGAGTACATCCCCTATCTTCTCCCAAACAACATCCGGTTTAAGAGTCCATCCCCTATCTTCCCTTAAACCGTGGAGTTCATCCCCTATCTCCTCTCACACAAAACAATGTATATACACATAGGTCATATACACAATCAATCAATACATAAAGTTAATGTATTCTTTCAACCGTCAAACTCTATGACACATCTAATTGATTAGTTTTAGTTTACCTAATCATCATGCAGTTCTACAACAATCATGACTATCCTCCACCGATAGCCCAAAGCAGTTATTTCTAAACAGAAAATAAATGCTACAACAGATATATATAATCTCAACATTTTCAAAGTGAGTGATTAATAAATCCAACTCCACCATTCTACCTCATATTGAGTCGATTTTATTATTTCCAACTCAATTTCATATTTCCGTATTAATTGTCATTAATTACAGTAATGACCCAAATATACCCAAACATTGCATTTTTCCCTTTTTTTCTCAATATTGACCCAAAGGCTCAAATATTATCAAAAACATCAATAATCTCCATTTTAAACCCAAAACACACAGGTATGAGTCAATTGAACAAAACCCCTGTTTTCAACATTATACATCTTCACATGTTAATCAACATTCCCAATTTAGTCATTTCAAGACAAATTTATAACATATTATACATCAAGCTTCCAAAGTTCCATCATTTCTCATCCTTCCAAGAAATCCCTCATTTAAATGCAACAAGGTAAATTTTCACCGATAGCCAAATAGTTATCTCTAACATATTAATTAAAAGATAACAACATGGACCTACAACCCCACATAATACTATAACTTGAAATCTCCCATGATTTCCAACATTTAGAAATAAATTATATTCCACATTTTATCAACATAGTTCAAAAATATAAATTTCTATTTTTCTTACAAGGAAAAAGAAAATAAACCTACTTTCAAAATCATTCACCTTCTTGAATCAACACTCCGTTTTTTCAAAACAAATCAAAAGATGATTTCTAAAATCATTTAGATCTTGCAAAAAAAAAATATATATATATATAATATCAAACCACCTAACTTGATCATGGAAGCAGAGGAAGTTTGAATTCCCTGCCAACCAAACAACCCGTGGGCCTGAACAAAAAAAATATAACCAACTAACCAAAAGTAGCTCCTCAAACATGGCTTTAACAACAATATTAGATGCCCAACATCTGTAGGGGCGGGCCCCAACTCTAATCAAACCACTATACAAAACCCATTGCTTGTAGTGAGCAAAAAGAAAACCCAAACTATGGGTAGGTTTTTGACCAAAACCATGGACCAAAAATTCACCCACAATTCATGCCTACTCATCTTTCTTAAATCTCTACGAGCCATAATTTAACAACTTTTCTAAAATTAATAAATTAATATCTACAAATCATCATAAATATTACACTTTTAAAGTCTTAAATCCCAAAATCATTCTATAATCTCAACTTAACAATTCACACCATATTCATCAATGTCAATTTATTTTTCTCAAAAATAAATTTCAAAATTCAAGGATGAGATAAATATTTCAACCTTAATTTCTCAAAATAAATTATCTAACCATAACATGATGTAGATATAATCCATACAACTATTAAATTCTATTTTCGGATTTCTTTTACAAAATTAACAACACAAAATGATTTTTTTAAAATCAATCTCAAAATACCAACATTCTCAACATTTCGACATAATTTTTCTTCCAAAAATTATCAAACAGAAATATGAAAATATATCTATATGCAATACCTCTTATAATGATATATTTTCTCAAAATAATCCTACCATAACTTTAATGTAAAAATATGAAGAAAGTTCCTACCTCAAATATGAAAAAAAATAAATCTGAAAATGCAAACGTCACCCGATCATGAATCCGTGAACACCATTGCGAAGATTACGACGAGTTCTCCAACTTTCATTTACAATACTTTTGTAAAATCTCACTCTAACGACTCCCATTCTAAGCTCAAAGATTGAGTATTAATGGAGAATAAAAAAAAAAGAGAGAGAGACAGAGAGGGAGAGAGACGTTGTGAGAGAGGAAGAGAAAGAGAGGATCCAAAGTGAGAGAGACCAAAGCAACTCTCTGAAAAGCAAAGCATGGCAATTTGCAAAGGGATGGACAACCCCATGTGGGGGTTTGTCTTTTACAATGATGGGTTTTTTAAAAAAAAAAACATAATTTAATTTTTTATAATAATAACTTAGAATTTTATAATATAAATTATAAAATGATATAATTTTTCTTATCACAAAAATATAATATTTTTGTACACCATAAAATATAATATTTTGCTCATTTCACAATACATACATGTTTCATTCTTTATAAAATATATAATTTTTTGTTATATGGTACACACCATAAAATCAACTATCAAATATTTATTATAATCCTATATAATAAATAATAACAACTCCTAAGGTGATTATTACCAATCACCTAATTAAAAAGAAACTAAACAGTTAAACATAACTCATTAAACAAACTAAATTTGAATTAAATCTAAGTCATGGGTCCAAAATTAAATTCCCACCCATAAGCCAAACATGGCCCAATTATATACCAAAATAGTCCCAAATATATAATATACTGAGAAGCACCTAGACAATGTTTGCCCAGCTCATACACCACCCCACCACATACAAACCCAGCACATTCACGTTTTCTTTTATAAATAAATATCCTTGACCACCCAGCTGACCATGCATGTTCACTTTATATTTGTATTCCACTATACAAAAACAAACAACATCATCACCCTATCTTCCACCACAAAACAATAATAAAATAAATATCCCACTTAAAACATCATCATGCTATAATATATATACCACCCATAATCCATCATCATATATTATATTTTCCACCCAAAACCAAATTTCAAATTCTATTATACATTAGACCGAACACCGATCAGTCCGTGAATTTTTATAAAATAAATACTCATCAATAAATTCTGAAATTTTTACCCAACGTGATAGACTCGTATGTGAACAACATAAAAAAAATTCATAATTTTCTGAGATCGGTAACTATTTTTAAAAAATACAAAACCGAACTGTTTTTGCACAGAATTTACACAGCACTCAAATTTGAAAATTTGCTTAATTAAATTATGCACTGGCTATTTAAAAAAAAAAAAAAAATTCTGGGTCATTACATGATGGAACACCACACCTGCGACAACGACAGTGACAGTGAGTGTGTGTTCCGTTCTGTCGAGTTCCATTTGAGGGCCAAACAAATGTCTCTTTCTCATCTTATTCTCTTTTTCTCACAACTGATGTTGCTGCCAATGTCGACCACCATGTTGCCGGTGACCTGATTAGTCAAATTCCTTCGCAAAAGAAACCCTAATCTCTCTCTCTCTCTTTATACATACATACAAACAAATGGGCAGTAGAAGCAAAATGAAGTAACATTTGGAAGACACAAATTTCTTTGTGATATTTGGGTTTGGGATTGAGAGACCTTAGACGTCATAAAATAATATTGTGGATCGCTTTCATTACTAAAAACTGGAGAAGGACCTAAGACTAATTTTCCCTAAAAATTACTCCGATATAAGGGTTGTTTGGAAAAAATTGGTATAATTTTTTATTTTTTATAAAAAAATGTGAAATGTAAGTTAGAGTTAAAGTGATGTGACCCAAATAAGAGATTATATAACTTAAATAAGATGATTGTAATCCAAATAAAACAATGTGTTATTTTAGCACATACCAAATAAACTCTTAATCTGGGAACCTTGTAATAGTAAATAACTATCTTTGATATAATGGGAAACATTATGCACCAAAATAAAAAGAAAAATAGTATAATTTTAATTTTTCGAATCATAATTTAATTAAAAAATAACATAACTAAAAAAAATTAGTCATAATTAAAAATAAAACGACATAATTAAAGGTGTATATTAGAGCTTCCCAACTTATGATAGAAAAAGAAAGAGATGATTGGGTAAGTTAAAAGAAAAAAAATTAATTTTTTATGTTTTATTTATTTATTTTTTATAGTCGAACTCCAGATATAAAGCTATGAATTTTATTTCATTTTTTATAGATAAGAGAGAAAATAAATAAAATGATATTGATTTCTTCCCTACCTTGTTTAGTTATAGAAGAAAAAAAAAAGAAAGAAATGATATAATATTATATTACCAAATTAACCTTTTTATAGGTGTTAGGTGTTGGATTTATTTTCTGGTGTGACCCAATAATTTACATATCTTTTACATGTTTTATTTTATTTGGACTCTCAAGAATTTAAGGTTTAACTATAAGAGGTATTTTCTCAATTTTTCTAATTCAATGGCTAACAAAGATATTCTCGTTTTATTCTTGAGATGTATTAAATTCAAGATCCTTAAAAGTTTAATTCCGTATTGTCATTATGGTTAAATGTATATTAATATTAACATTTGGTATTAGAGCCTTAATTTTGTAAATCAATACACCTTAAAATAATAATATATTTATAATTATTATTATTATTATTATTATTTATAAAATGATACATTTTTTTTATTATCGACATCGTTTTTTAAATACGATTTATTTCATTGTTGCATCTGGTTCTGGTCATCATTATAAACGTGTTAGAGCATCAGTATCAGACTCTTCAAAATTTTAGTCAAATTATAACTTAAAAAGCCATTTTTCTATTTTAGTTAGTCACCCATTACATCAAACTCTCTATTTTAACTCAATCCTATCAAAATATTTGTTATTCTTTTTTTTTATAATTAAATTGATGAGTTATGAACCAAACAATTCTTATGATTTACAAAAGGTAAAATTGGAGGGAAAAAGAAAAAGAAAAAATTGTCGTTGACCTGTAGGTTGACTGGCCAGACTTCCGGCGAACGTCCGGTAACCCGCCTATTGTAGCAATGAACAATACCTCGCTTGTTGTAGCAAGATATTGTAGCATTAACAAAATAACTGAACGTATACAGAGTCTAATGGAGCCTATATTGTTGATGTTCGCTCTCTACAATAGCTTCAAAGCTTTTGTAGAGAGCCTAATACTGATGCTCTTAGGTGATGATTTGTTTTGCTTTGGTACACTACTAAAAACCGGACTTTTTGCGACGGTCGCAAACGTCGCAAAAGGTCCATATATCGTCGCAAAAGACCTTTTGCGACGGAGCAGCGACGGAAAATGGGGGGTGGCGGAAAGGGGCGTGACAAAAAGTATTTGCGACGGCTACAAACCGTCACATTCTTATAGCGACGGCTAATCAATAGTTTTTGCGACGGTTTCGCCTGACACAAAAAAAGGGGAAAAAATGACATTTTTAGTGACGATGTTCATTGCCGTCGCAAAAAACCTTTTTTAGCGACGGTATTTGCCGTCGCAAAAAGTATTATTAGCGATGGTCTAAAACGTCGCCAAAAAAATAGTATTAAGTTAATACCGTATTGGCAACTGTTTAAACCGTCGCAAAAGATTTATTTGCGACAGTTGAAACCGTCGCAAAAGATTGGAACTAATATGTATATGCGACAGATTAACTCGTCGCTAATAAAATATAAGGAAATGAGAATTACATTAGCGACGGTTTATTATTGTCGCAATAAAATTATTTTTTATAAAATCATATTTTATTAAATATTTCCTATACAAATTATTAATATTTTTAAAAATACATCCACATCCACATCCACATCCAAATTCACATTCAAAAAATCATATACCAAGAATAATATATGTACCTTGTAACAATTGTCAATCAAATATTATTTACAAAAACATATAAAATAACCTCTAACAATACTAATAATTTTTGAAATTCAAGAACTCAAATTTTTAGTATCTACAATAGAAATAAAAAAATAAAAACAGATATAATGTAGCTCCCATATCGATATGCGAAGATATCACGTATTCAAAAGGTTTGCATCTGCAAAAAGAAAAGAAAAATCATCATTTACAACATAATTATTTTCAAGCTTACAGAAAATGTAAAACATTTGATATTTTTTTCAAAAAATACATAAATAAATAAGATTGTAAACTGTAATATCGATATGCGAAGATATCATCACGTACTCAAAAGGGTTGCACTTGCAAAAAAAAAATCAAAAAAAAAAAAAAAATCATTTACAATATAATTAATTTCAAGCTTACAGAAAATGTAAAACATTTGATATTTATTTCAATAAATAAATAAATAAGATTGTAACATATACATGAATCGAGCGCCACACAATGTATCTTCCCACAGCTTCTCCAACTGTTCTTAGACATCGGGATGTTGTTTCCAAAACAACGTTCAGCTTGTTCGCTTTTAAAACAAAAACTTTGCAAAATCTAGGGCTAATTGGAACTCCATCAATTTCACACAACGGATCAACACTAATAAGAAGTCCCTCCGCCAATTGGACTCTTGGTATTACAGAACTCTCCAAAGAAACTTTAATTACATCCTACAATGATGATAATACTATTAAAAATAGACAATGATTGTACACATTGAGCTATAATCTATAACAATAATCGAATAAACACAAAAAGAGTGTGTAAAGAAGAAGTTTTGATCGAGTTCCGTCTTCTCCTGTAAGTCATGTGTGCCAAGTATGTTGCGCGTGTCAAGTTTCGTTGACATCCGAACCCGTTTGAGCATTTTAGTGTGTCAACCAGTCTAGAGTTATTAAGTAACAAGTTTTCATTAACGGAAATTAGGCTTTAGATTCAAAACCGGAAATCGATTTCCAGTTTTGTCTTATCCTACAAGTCATGTGTGGCTAGTATGTTGTGCGTGTTAAGTTTCGTTGACATCCGAACCCGTTTGAGCATTTTAGTGTGTCAATCGGTTTCGAAAAGAGTCATTAAGTAACAAGTTTTCATTAACGGAAATTAGGCTCTAGATTCAAAATCGGGAATCGGTTTCGAGTCCCGTCTTCTACTACAAGTCATGTGTGCCTAGTATGTTGTGCGTGTCAAGTTTCGTTTACATCCAAACCCGTTTGAGCATTTTAGCGCGTCATCCGGTTTGAAAAGGTGTTATTAATTAATAAGTTTTCATTAACGGAAATTAGGCTCTAGATTCAAAACCGGGAATCGGTATCGAGTCCCGTCTTATCCTACAAGTCATGTGTGGCTAGTATGTTGTGCGTGTCAAGTTTCGTTGACATCCGAACCCGTTTGAGCATTTTAGTGTGTCAACCGGTTTGAAAAAGAGTTATTAAGTAACAAGTTTTCATTAACGGAAATTAGGCTCTAGATTCAAAACTAGGAATCGGTTTCGAGTCCCGTCTTCTCCTACAAGTCATGTGTGCCTAGTATGTTGTGCGTGTCAAGTTCCGTTGACATCCGAACCCGTTTGAGCATTTTAGTACGTCATCCAGTTTGAAAAAGAGTTATTAACTAATAAGTTTTCATAAACTGAAATTAGGCTCTAGATTCATAATGACGTATTCAAAAGACAGTACAAACAATTTTATCTGTAGACGGCAGAAGCAGCAGAAAGATATCATGAAAAAAAAAGTCTCAGAGACCTGATCAGGTTAGAGCTAACAGGTTAGTTTTGGATTGCAATTAATCAAAGAATATGTCGAAACAAAAGCTTGTTCTGTGATAAGATGTACTGCAGCTAGAAAGGTTCTATTTCACCTAATGCAAGTATATTAATTTTCCATTTTTTACAACATGTTACTCTATATCAAATCCTCTGTGCAAACAATAGAACTTGTTTTTATTACAAACTCTAATTTGATGCATAAAAAATGGTTTACCTTACTGTGATTTTGTTGATTTATGTACAACAAAGATTCATAATGACTAACATTCTGTTAGACAAAAATGAAGCCCTAGTTCCACTCGTCATTATGGTATAGACAGCTGAGTTGATGTGCTTCTATAATGATCTGTGAACTAATTAACTGCTGAGTTTTAGGCTGAATCCATCCATGATCTTTCCCCTCATGACAAACAAAATTATGGCCCCATCTAATCTTGAATTCAAAATAAACCAGTATTTTAGGTCCAGAGGTTCGAAATCAAGGCCATCGGTGATTCTCTTGACATGATCACCACCAAAAGTATCATCTAATTCCATCTGTTCAATGCATTAAGAGAATAAAATATTCAGCCTTAGGAACTCAGTTTCACAAAATCCAGGTTGCAAAGGAAACAAATTGATAAAATGAAATATATAACATGGTAGCTACTCCCTCATTACCCATTTGGCAAAGGAAGAGGCTTTTATAGGGCACATGAACTGATGCTAACAAGTTGACCAACTGCCATACATGCACCTATCAATGGGAGGAGGTGATTATGAACATATTAAAATGTTGGAAAGAACATAAACACTCCTGCTACAGTGTTTCCACATCCTGAGGGAATATTTAGGTTTCAATTATATAACAACCACATGTAACACAATATAACTAGGAGTAAATTTAGAAGCGCATGCATGTAAAATAATGAATTTCCATTATCTAACCTCAGAACCAAAAAATAATGTAGAAATTTGAAGACATTCAACTGCATATAAACAAATGCAAGGCTTACCATCTATATGCTGATGTAAGGCTGTATCTTGATCGATGTCTCTGACTGAAGTTCAACCCTTGGAGAGTGTTTGTTCTCTACCTCAAATTCTTTTCTAGATTCCTTTAGGCTACCAGATTGCCAAACTCTAATCCAAATTTGGGAGCCAGTTAACATCAAAATTGTTGGTGACAATCTCTCCTTTCCTCTCCATCTCTATCTTTCTCTTCTCTTCCCAAGCAGCTCCCATCTGTTTTGGATACAATTGGGACTTCCTTATTGCAAGAAGAAGCAAGGTTACTTGTTCCTAATCTTGATTTTGGTCTAACATTAAGTGGATTTTCTTCAGTTGCATCAAACCAGGGAGGAGGTGCCCCCAAATGCACATTTGCTTCAGCCTCTTCTTGAACTTAGGAAGAAATTTGAATGAGTTCATGCAAACCTGAAGACGGGGAAAAAGACGCACAGATGTGAAAAGATTTATCGCTAAATTTATCTCCTCCAAGGTACCAAGAAACCTATGTGAGCTTTATCGGCACATAATGTCCATAATTTTGCCCCAAAAAACAGCAGTGGGGTGAATAATATATTCAGCTTCCAAGAAAGATTAAGTTAAAATGAAGTAGTTAAAGATGTATACCTTGAAAACTGCTCTCTCCATTAACAATTCTTTTATCCGGATACGCCTGGTACATCTAAATGATAACAGCATCATCATTTGCCAATAGTTCAACAAGACATGTATATGAGAACTTTTAAAAACTCCAGGTCAAAACCCATGATGAAATTGATAATCAGACAAGACAAACCAAGAATGTGAAAACGCAATTTAATTGTTGACAGGATATCAAAATGCCAACATGAGTTGCCAACTTCTAGCAATTTGTTTAGTTATTCTGAATCTTTGATATAACATGATTACAAATACTCCCAATAAGGGATAGCAATAAAACTTACAGAGAGTCAATACAGCATGACTAACTATAGTCACATTATGTTGGACCATCCAGCATTCATGTTGATTGTGCAACAAACATGTCTTTGTCAAGAATGATCAACAAAGAGACGAGTGAAAAAACTACTAAAAGATCAGACCTCCTAGTTGTTGGCGGTGGTCGTTGTAAGTGAGCACACCATGGGCTCTCCTAGAATTATGGTAGGCACATCTCTGGACGTGAAGAGTGAGAGAATTGAAGCAACCTTCAAGGAGAGAGAGAGAGAGAGAAGTCTTTGAGCATGCCGGAGGGCATGAGCTTTGTTATAGAGTGGGCTCGGTGATAGAATGATGATACGATGATGATCTCTCTGGAGGGAAAATATCTCTTCTTTTATAGGTAGGTCGAGCACTAGAGGATCCGATGCATGTCACCTGACACACTGGAGGAATATTCTAATGATATGTAACTGTGCTCATCAAGTACGAGAAACTCTTGAGCACATACACCTTAATCATGATCTCAAGTTGACTGCACATTGAGGCCTTTCTTTCTTTTCTAACACTCTATTTGGATCGTGAGGTGAGGTGAGAAATGATGTGGTTTCTCACCTAGGTGAAAAAAGAAAAGAAAAAGAAAAGATTATGGTTTCTCACCATAATGTTTGGATAAATAAAAGAGAAGAGAATGTGATTTCTCACCTATCTTGTTTGGATAGAGTAAATAAGAGCAAAGAAAGAAAAATGTTTTATTTCATTTTACCAAAATAACCTTCCATCCATATTAATAAGCTATGTTTTTTCATAAGGGTAATTTTGATATTTTAGAAAATTTTCATTAAACCCAATTTCTTTCTCACCATCTCTCATCATTTCTCACTTACTTAACCATCTAAACAAGTGAAGGGGTTTCTTATTATCACCATTTCTTTTCTTTTCTCACAAAACCCCTCCATCCAAATAGAGTGTAAGATTGGTCAAAGTGAAGCATCCTCCCAAGCACATCACAAATGAGTAGAGAATCGGTAGGAAATTGTTAGGTTAAACAAATAGAACACAAGCTACAATCACCTAGAGGAAAATTTAGGTATTTACTCCCTTAGCTTTCTCTCCGCTTTCTCTTCTCAAACAAACAAGAGGAAACAAATTAAATTCGTATCTCTTGTTTTCTCTTCTTTTGTTTTCCCTTCTCTTCTCCTCTCTTTCTATCCAACCAAACTAAGTGACAAGCTATTGAATTTATTTTCCAAGGTTCATATCCTTTTCTATGAACTTAAATATCTCGCCATATTTGGGTATAATCAAACTTTAAATCCTAGCCTGGCATTAAAAGCTTAACCCACAACGCAAAAGGTTTCCAAAATAAAAACTTAATGAGAGATACAAAATCTCAATCAGAAATGATAACGGTGATTATCCTGATAAGCAAACTTACCCTTCTGTTAGAGAGATAGCCATCAGCAGAGCATTTCTGATCATTACAAACAAGAGACTGCCGGTTATCCATGTAACCTGATATCAACAAAAGCGCAAAGCAATTACATTAGGCATTCTCAATTCCATGGGAACCTCCATTACAGTTTTAAAAGAAGATTATAATCATAATAAAGCATCTAAAGTATTCAGATTATGCACACTTGCTAAATCCTTCAAACCCCATGAATTTGTATCAAATTGTGTGCCCACAAGCGAATGTGAATTCGAATAATGTAGACAAGGGCCAACCTCAGAGACTTCAGATTGTTCTGAATGGGAAACCTGATAGCTCTCATTAGTATAATTTTGTAGAGGCATAACACCATTTGAAAAACTTGATTTAAGATGATTAGTATTCTTGTCAAAACTATATATACATTCAGCGTACAGTTGATTGTGAATATCATTTAACGATCCAATTAAATAGTTCACTAGCAGTTTCATCTTCAAGTGGTTTGCACTTTTTCTCCAACTGAAACACAAAGAAAACAGAACTGGTGAGTACTGCCATGAAGCCACATCTATAGTTTAATGGAAAAAAGTGGACATATTTTTCAAGCATTCTATACTAATCAACAAAACATATCGAAAACAATAAACCAAGATAAGAGTATAAAACTATGAAAATGGAAGTACCATTGCATTATCATTATCAAATTGACCCGTCTTGTCATGAGAAAAAATTAATACATGAAAACAATATATGCTGAAAATTGGCATTTATATAACAATTTGGGGGTTTGTGGTAGAAGAAGAAATTTGCAATAGAGAAATGAAATTTTAATATCAAACAGGGGTCTTATCTCATCATGGAAAAAAATTTAAATACAAGAAAACAATATGTTACAAATTTATATAACACATTGGGGGGTTTGAGGTGGGTGAGGAGAGTTGCAATAACGACATGGATATTTTATGCTTAATAACTAATATTCCATTTCTAGGAGAAAGGAAAATTCTGTTAAAGGAAGTGCATAGAAACCAAGTTAAGAATGTCACATGCATCATGTTCAAAGGATGACTGCTTACTCGAACACATTATATATGCTTTTGGTTTTTAATGGCATAAATGCAGTTTCTTTACATCAAAAATCAGCAAGTTTCCCAGCATACATAAAGTAGATAGCAAGATGGTGCAAACTAAAGCCAAATGAAATGAGACATATCAACTCAATGCAATCTCAGGAACCAATCTACTGAATAAGTTATAAGATGAATAGCTCATATTGAAATCCACGCTTGCTATTCTTCTTGGAAATTCTTATCTTGTAATTTATAAAACACATCTAGTTCAACACATCCATTTCTTTGATTAGCCATTTGAGTACAACACATTCACTGGATGTTATATACATGTAGAAAATCAAACAAATATCTAACCACAAATCAAAATTAATTTCAAAAGCCAAGGATGGCACAATATTTAAAAATAGATACCTTAGATCCACCTCGGAAATCCTAAAGGAATCGACTTAATCTATACTACCACTGTACTTCCATAAAAAAGTAATTAAATTCTTCAAATGATCAGTACCCACCAGGTGATTAATCTCATTACCACTAACATTCAAAGCCCAAATTTGAAAACACAAATAGATTGAAAACTGAAAAGTAATGTAATAATCATTCACTTAACTTCCAATAGAACTAAGGGCATCTCCAATCCTTGACTCAAACCTATATCAAACTTACATTTTGGGTAAAAACTAATCAAAATACCCTCCATGCCTAGGCCAAAACTTATACCAAATTGAGTTATATATACACACATCCAATTTTCGCACAAATCAAACACACACCAAAACAAAATCAATTTTCACACAAATCAAACACAAACACAAAATCAATTTTGGCACAAATCAAACACACACACCAACAAATTCATGAATTGATGAGCAGGGAGAAACAAACGATAGAAGGGTAGAGGAGAGCAGAGGAAAGCAAAGGAAGGCTATACTTGGATGCCAGAGGGAGAACCGGAGAGATGTTGTTGTTGCCGCTGCTATAGACGCTGTTGTTACCGCTGCAAGAGAGACAGAACGACGTACGACTGGGTGAGAGGGAGAGTATGCGTGAGCAAGAGCGACAGGAAAGAAGAGGGTTGGTAACCTAGACGCTGCTGCTGCCGGTGCAAGAGAGATAGATGACGATTGGGTGAGAGGGAGGGAGAGAGAGTAGTGAGATTAGGGCTTTTTTTTTTTTTTGATCTGAAGAGATAACAAAGAATTTGGGAATATCGGGAAAGAGGGAGAGTGGGAGAGGGGACTTTGGCGCGAAATTAGGAGTTTTTATTTGCGACGATTTTAATGCCGTCGCAAATGAAAGAAAAAAGGTAAACTTTTGCGACGGATTGGCAAAACTACGTCGCAAAACAGGAAAAAAAAATTAAAATCAGAAAAATTTTGCCACGTTTAACTTGCCGTCGCATATAACCTTATTTTTTGCCACGGTCTAACTTTTTCCGTCGCAAAAATTATAAATTTCGTGACGGCACTTAAACCGTCGCAAAAAGCAAGCTTTTGCGACGGCATTTAAACCGTCGCAAATAGTTCCGTGTCAAATGCTCCTTTTTCTAGTAGTGGTATTAGTGTTTTGGGTAAATCGATTTCTCTTGAAAAGGTTAATATATGATTCATTTGAGCTGTTGCTCTGTTTCTCAAGCACTTTCAGGCCTTTCCTGTTTTTTAAATGTGAAACTGACCATTCAAGCTATTATTAATTTTAACAATAATATTTTTTTATAATTATTATAATACGACATTGAATTGAGTGTAATATTTATATTACTTGTCGTTATGACAAAGTGCATAGATTAAAAGTAATTTTAAATTTTTGTTGAATCGTTCGGTCTATTAAATAAATATATTTATTTGATTGTGTTATGTTAAAGAATTGTGTTTTACATTATCTGATTATCACTTATTGTCTATTATTGTTGTTAATAAATATTTACATATTTTCATGATTTAAATTTGATATCATGATAAAATTTTATGACATTGAATATTAAATATTGAAGTGGTTAATTTATAGTAGGTGTAATTCTTGTTGACCATTATATGAGATATTCATGATTGTCATATTGCCTAATTTGATATATATATATATATATATATTAGTGCATGTGTAGCCATATATAATACTATTGTATACACACACACACACACACATATATATATATATATATATTCATGTTTGTCTAAAGTTATTATTATTGTATTGGTAATTACAATCACATAAAAAAATTCTAGAAATCATAAAATAGTGATTTTATTAAAATAGTGATTGAATTAATAATAATTAAATAACTCAAATTAATGAATAGAGAATATTGTTGGTTAGTTTTGTATTCACAGGGTATACAAATTTAGTAGCTACCAAAGTGGCTTAGATTTGTAAAACTTATGAATATAGAACTACAAAAAAGAATTGTTAAAAAATAGTAACATTAAGGTCGATAATATTCTCAATTGCAATTATAATTAGGAGATTGAGACTAGCCCAAAGGAGAGTCACATTCAAATAATTATGAACTGGGTAGGGTAATGTAATTTATGTAATTTAACATATTAGAATTGAATATCCAAAGGTAACATGACTAATTGAAAAGTTGCATAAATTACTTTAGACTTACATAAGTGATTCTTAACGAGTGGACAATATATATACCTAAGTTTTGTCCAAAGAAAAAACTTATAGCGATTCCAGTTTTTGACCCGGCTTTTATGGAGTTCTGGACTTGGGTCTTGTGGTTTAATGTTGTTGTTTATGTCTTTCCCTCTTCTTACCCTTTGAATTTGAGTTTTTGAATGTCTTGGGTGTGTTTAGAACAGGTTGGTTGCCACTTGGTTTAGAACCTTGTTGCCTAGAATTTTGGTCTTCCGTTCGAGCAGAGTTTCTTACGCTCGAGTGGGTCTGAGCTCGAGCGGCCCCTTTGGCGCTCAAGCGGCTGTTTGAAGTCTGTAAAATATCGGACGAGTGTAATCTACGCTCGAGCAGGCCTTTATTGCGCTCGAGCGGGTAGTGCCTTGCTTTTGTGTCTTGGCGCTTGAGCGGCTTTATTGCGCTCAACCGGGTCGAGTTTATGTGTCTGACACTCAAGCATCAAACTCTTCGCTCGAGCGGACTGTGCGTATATCAGATCGCGAAAGTGACTTTTTAATCACTTTTTCTGTACTTTCTCTCTCTAAAACTTTCCAAAACCCTAAGTTGAGAGCCTCTCTCTCTAAAATACTCTCTATCTCTCTACATTTTGACCTAGATCTAGTGATCTTCTCACCCTTCTTCCTTTGATAAAAAGATTGAGCTCTTCAAGTTCTCCATTTTCATCCGAGTAGAAGTTGGTTTCGTCATCTTTGGAGTTTATCTATTGCTTGGCTCATCTTCTCTTCTTGAGGTAGGGATATTCTACTCTCTTATATGGGTTTTAACATAAATGTTGGTCATTTTTGTATAAATGACGTGATTTGGGAATTTTGGGTGAAGTTAGGGTTTGAAATTGAAATATTTGAATGAGGGGTTTTCTAGTTTGGGCTCCCTATGGGTATGAGAGGTCTTGAACATGTTATTGCTTGGATATAATTGGCGAATTTGGGTCTTGGATACCATGTATGTTAAAGAGGGAAAATGCCCTAATTTGAATTAAATAAATTATTTGTATGATGAATGAAATCAAGTGTGGAAATATGAAATTGGTTTGGAAATTATGAGATTGGGGGAAAATGTGATTAAACGGTGTAGTTGGATTGATAAATCACTCACTTATGAAAAAGTTAATAAATTATCTGTTTGATAGATTTATTTATCTGTTTAGAAATAACTGTTTTGGGCTATCGGTGGAGGATAGCCATGATTTTTGTAGAAACTGTATGATGATTAGGTAAATTGAAACTAATTAATTGGATTATGTCATCGAATATGACGGTTGGATTAACACATTGAATATGTGATTTAATTGGTCATTGTATATGACAACGTGTTTAAATACATTGTATATGTATCTTTGTTTGGGAGGAGAAATGGGATGTACTCCATTGTTTGGGAGGAGATAAGGGATGAACTCCATTGATAATTAAGTTGGCCGGAGTGTCTAGGGTGAAAGTCCCGAGATCTTATATACATCTGAATGATGTTGATGATTAAAGTGTTGATGATATGAGTTGTAGTCTCATTTTGAATTGTTTGGATAAAAATGAACCATGTTAATGAGTTGATTTGGATAAATAAATGGAAGTAGATTGAAATATGGATGTCAATGTTGATTGGTTATGGAAAGAGTGTAACTTGGTTTTCAAGTGTTGAACATTTATCGGATGCTAATGTTTTAGTTAATTCTCATATGTTGTTTAGCATATCTCTACTGGGCTTTGGCTCACCCTACTTGGGACACCATTTTTTAGGTACAGGTGATATACTACCTCTAAGATCTTAGCTTGGGAGGTTTTGGAGTTGAAGACTCCTTTTTGTTATTCGTTTTGATGTTAAATGTATATTCAAGCCTAGGGCTTTCTATGTATAGAGCTAGGATTCTTTTGTTGTAACCAAGTGATGACTTGGAAAGCTGTAAGCCCGTAGGGCATTCATTTTGTTGCTAACATGTAATATCCATCGTAATACAAACTTTGATGAATGAAAAGATGATATTTCTATTATGTTTTATGGATTTATTGAATGGTTGGATTATGTCTTATTTTGAGGGCGTTACAAGACTTATGCGATATTAATAGTTCATCATTATAATTCTCAAAACTTTAATATGTACAAGTGACAGTTCCCACCTCATTGCACTCTCTTGCATTGAGCGTCCCTCTACTTACTAGCTCGAATTTTTTGGAATGGTATGAACATGTTTAGTTTACGCTGGGTGTGTTGGATTTCGATATGGCATTGCTTGAAGATAAACCTACAGACATTACTGAAGATAATACTGTAGAACAAGTTGCCCTTTTTGAATCTTGGAAGAGGTCCAATAGACTCAGTTTGATGTTCATGAAGATGACCATTGCAAATAACATCAAGACCTCCTTACCTCAAACTGTTAATGCATTGGAATACTTAAAGGCTGTAGAAGATTGATTTAGATTTGCTCACAAGTCACTTGCTGGCACTATTATGGCTGAATTGACAACAATGAAATATGATGGCAATTGAGGAGTTCAAGATCACATCCTCAAATGGCTGACAAAGCTGCAAAGCTTAAAACTTTCAGAATGCAAGTTGATAAAACTTTCCTCGTGCAGTTTATTCTTAACTCACTTCCATTATAGTTCGGCACATTCAAAATTCACTATAACACCAATAAAGATAAGTGAAGTTTGAATGAGCTAACTAATATGCGTGTTCAGGAGGAAGTGAGGTTGACGGAGGAAGGACGTCAAGCTGCATTAGCTGTAACTTATGGAGTTATAAAGAAAAAGAAGGATAATTTTGTAAAATTAAAGAAAAATCCACCCAAGAAACAGAATGGGCCTGGGGAAGAAAATCAGGCTCAGAATGGTTTAATTGTCAAGTGCTACTTTGTGACAAAAAGGGACACATGAAGAAAGATTACAGCAAGCGAAGGCTTGGTTCCAAAAGAAAGGTAAGAAATTTTCTTTTGTTTGTTATGAATCAAATCTTGCTAAAGTACCTTCTAATACTTGGTGGATTAACTCTGGGGCTACGACCCACATTACAAATTCCATGGAGGGATACCTCTCAATCAGGAATCCGAAGGAAAGTGAAAGATTTGTCTATATGGGGAACCGTTTCAAAGCTGAAGTGGTAGCTGTAGGAACCTATAGGCCGATCTTAAAGACGGGTCATCAGATGAATCTAGAAGACACTTTTTATGTTCCTTCAACTTTTAGGAATTTAGTTTTGTTATCTAAATTAGATCGTGTTGGATATTCAGTTTTATTTAGTTGTGGAAAACTCAATTTACTGTTTAATTCAATAATGATTGGTTTTGATAATTTATGTGATAGTTTATATAAAATTTCCTTAAATCATGAATTTGCACAATCATTAGTAACTCTGCATTCGAATATTGGTTTAAAACGTGGTCTAATTAATGAAAAATTCTCAATCTTGTGGCATAGACGGTTGAGGCATATCTCTAGAAATAGAATTGAAAAATTAGTGAAGAATGGGATTTTAAAAAACCTAGACTTCACTGATTTTGAGATATGTGTGAATTGCATTAAAGGTAAGCAAACCAAACACACCAAGAAAGGTGCCACAATAAGTAATGAGCTTCTTGAGATAATTCATATAGATATTTGCGGGCCACTCAACATCTCAGGTCTTAGTGGTGAAAAATATTTCATCACGTTTATAGATGATTTTTCACGTTATGGATATGTGTATCTAATTCATAAAAAGTCTCAAGCAGTTGACATCCTTAAGGTGTACATAACTGAAGTCGAGAGACAATTAAATAGGAAGGTTAAAATAGTGAGATTAGACAAAAGTGGTGAGTATTATGGTAAATATGATGAGTCAGGCCAAAATCCTGGCCCATTTGCCAAATTCTTAGAAAAGAAAGGCATTTGTGCTCAATATACAATGCTTGGTACGCTACAACAGAATGGAGTTGCTGAAAGGGGTAATCGTTCACTTAAAGATATGGTTAGGAGAATGTTAAGTTACTCAATTGTACCCATTTCACTGTGGGGTGAAGCTTTAAAGACTACAATGTATATATTAAATAGGGTTCCTAGTAAGGCCCTGACAACTCCTTTTGAGTTGTGGACTGGTAGGAAACCTAGTTTGAGACACTTACATATTTAGGTTGTCCAGCAGAGGCAAGAATTTTCAACCCACAGGAGAAAAGGTTGGACTCAAGAACAATACTTGGATATTTCATTGGTTATCCAAACAAGTCTAAAGGGTACAAATTTTATTGTCCTAATCACAGTATGAGGATAGTGGAGACTGGTAATGCTAGATTCCTAGAGAATGGTGAAATTAGTGGGTGTGAGAAAACACGAGTGGTGAATTTCAAGGAAATTCGGGTGGATGTGCCAACATTTGACCCTTATCGAAAAATTATTATTCCTCAGACTATTTCACAAGTTAAGGGAAATGAACAACATAATGAAAATCCTTCACCACCTCATGTTTCACCATTTCATGAAGATACCAGTATTGAAAATATTGTAGAACCACCACAACCGGCAGTTCTAAGAAGATCTCAGAGGGAAAAAAAGCCTGCCATTCTAGGTGGGGGGCAAATCTGGTCCGGCTCGGCCCATATCGGGCCTCGCAAGCTCCTGTCAAAATTTGGGATGGGCCAGGTTGGCCCATGGGCCAAAAAATTAGGCCCATGCCCAGGGGTATTTGGGCCTTGGTCGGGCTGGTGGGCCTGGGCCTGGCTTTGGGCTTGGGCTGGCCTGACCATTTTTTTTTAAAAATTTTTCTAGCAAAATTTTATTATTTTCCACTAAAAAAACATTAGGCTTCGGACGGGCCGATGGGTTGGGCCACAGGCCAGGCCGTGCTTCAAAATGATGGCCTAGGCCCAGATCTAGGGTCTCGAGCTAGGCCCGGGCCCAAATAGGCCTAAACGAGTTGGGCTCACCCTGGGCCGCAGGCAATTTTTACACTCCTAATTCCAAATGATTACATGGTGTATTTACAGGAATTTGATTTTGATATTAGGATTAATAAAGATCTAGTCTCATTTTCACAAGCCATGAATAGTGGTGATTATACTAAATGGGTCAATGCTATAAATGAAGAGTTAAAATACATAGAATAGAATGGTGTTTGGGATCTCGTTGAATTGCCTAATAATTGAAAATAGGTCGGGTGTAAATGGGTCTTTAAGACCAAGCGCTATGCAAAAGGCAATATCGAATGATTTAAAGCCAGACTTGTTGCCAAGGGGTTACTCGAAAAGAATGCATAAACTACAAAGAGACCTTCTCTCCAGTATCTAAGAAGGACTCACTTAGAATCATTTTAGCATTGGTAGCTCATTATGACTTAGAATTGCATCAAATGGATATGAAAATTGCTTTTCTAAATGGGAATTTGGATGAAGAAATTTATATGGAGTAGCCAGTGATGCATCCATCATGAAGGGTGATAAATTAAATGAAAAGCAGTGTCTAAGGAATGACTTGGAAAGAAAACAAATAAAGGACATTCCATATGCATCAGTAGTAGGGAGCTTGATGTCTGCCCATATATGTACCAAACCAGATATTAGTTTTGTGGTTGGAATGTTGGGAAGATCCCCAAGTGATCCTAGAATTGAACATTAAAAAGCAGTGAAGAAGGTTATGAGGTATCTTCAGGGAGTGAAAGACTATATGCTCACCTATAAGAGATCAGAACAGTTGGAAGTGACCAGATACTCAGACTCAGATTTTGTTGGTTGCCTTGATAGTAGAAAATCTGCATCAGGTTTTGTTTTTTTACTAGCTAGTAGAGCAATTTCATAGAAGAGTGTGAAGCAGTCCACTATTGCTTCACCAACTATAGAGGCTGAGTTTGTGGCATGCTTTGAGGCTACAAATCATGCTTTGTGGTTGCGAAACTTCCTCTCAGGACTTGGTGTTGTTGACTCAATTGCCAGGCCGCTAAAGATATATTATGACAATATCGCAACAATTTTCTTCTCTAAGAATGAAAAGTACTTTAGTGGTTCCAAACACATGGAAGTAAAGTACTTAGTTGTTAGAGAAAGAGTCCAGAAACAACAAGTGTTAATTGAAAACTTAAGCACCTCTCTTATGATTGTTGATCCATTCACAAAGGGATTGCCATCAAAGACATATAAAGAGCATGTTATTAGGATGGGTCTTTTAAGCAACCCATGATGTGTAGGGTTAATTTTGATTGCTTATTTTTATTTGACACTATTTGTGTAATAATAATTTTGTTTCTATTTTTCTTGTTTCTAAAAGTGTGTGTACACATTAATTTGAATATTGATAAATAGGAAATGTCTTAACAAGACAAATTACAGGGGCCTTTCAGGCAAATAATTACATATCCTGATAATAGACTGGGTTAGTGAAGGTTATTGATGGTGTGGTGCATAGAAGGAAATAAAACATAAATGTTATATAACCTCTATGACTCACATTGGTGATTTGAAGTAATCACAGTATTATAGTTTCTAATATATCTGAACCTATTAGGTATTTTTAAAATTTCGTGATCACGTGTCAAAGTTTTAGTGTGGAATCCACTGAGTCAAAATTTTTATAAATTGCATATTTTTGAAAAAACTCATAGTTGTATCATAATCAGCTTAATGAGCTAAGTGGAAGAATGTTGGATTTATTTTTTGGTGTGGCCCAATAGCTTACATATCTTTTACATGTTTTATTTTATTTGGACTCCACAATTAGATAAAGCCAATATTTGAGATAAAGTTCAGTAATTAGAATTTTAAATATGGGATAATTACTCTTCTAAGATAAGAAGGAAACCTTGATGGACATGAATTTTTCTGATAGAGTTTATATGGCCCTTTTCTCTCCTCTATATAAGGATGGACTCCCCTTTCATAAAAGTAGTACTTTTCCATCCCTCAAAGTTTTATAGTCATCCTAATTAAGAGAGACAGAGAGAAGAAGGTGAGTCAAGAATTCAAGGTTCAACTATTAGGGTTATTTTCTTAACTTCTCTAATTCAATAATTAACAAAGGTATGTTCATTTATTCTTGAGATGTATTGAATTCAAGATCCTGAAAGGTTCAATTCCGCATTATCATTTTAGTCTTTTTATTTGTTTTATATCTAAATGATAGTTTTGGTATTATAACAAAACAATATTTAGTGGTTTCATTTCTCTTTATTTCTTTCCATTTTTGGAGACATTAAAAATAGGAGTTATGAGAGAAATGTATTTCTCTCAATTTCTTTTCATTACTCTCCATTTCTCTCATATTTGGTAATTCAAACAAAATATTGAAATCTATTTCTCTTTATTTCTTTTATTTTTTCTCAAAATCACTCAAACCAAACAAAGTGTAAAAGATGTACTATACGATAACATGTGAGAGATTTCTCTCTATTCTGCAATTGGACTGGGATTAAAACTTGTTGAGTATATTATTTTTGAAAAAAAATCACTTTGATGAGATATATAATAGTACTTAATTAAATCACATTTATGTTAATGATAAGTATGATTTTAAAAGTAAATCTTGATACAAATGTTACCTGATCAACTAATTATTAATATCTCATCAATATAATTTTGGGCACTTGGTCCAAAAATCCAATCCTCAATTTTCTTTGCCCAAAAGTCCATACTCTAAAACACTTGTCCAACAAATTCCTATAAAATGACCAAACTACTCAGGTATATATATTATTTCCCAAACCCGAACCACAAACCAAACTATGTCCTCTCTCTCTCTCTCTCTCTCTCTCTCTCTCTCTTTTCATTTCCATCTCTCTCTCTTCTTCATTTCCATCTCCATTACCGCAGACATCACCGCCTCCATCACCTCTGTCATCTCTCAATCTCTTTCCATTCGTCTGTGTGTGTGTGTGTGTGTGTCGCGCTCATCAAACTCAAGAAACCCCTCACGGGCGAGCTGGATTGGATCCGAAAATTCCACAATCTCATCGATTATGGGAAATTTTAACCTTGTCACACCCCACTTTTTAATTACTCGAAAACATTACCAAAGCCTGTAAATTTAGGTCCATATTTTTTTTTTATATATATACATTTACAAATGTCTATTACACTAGAGTAATAGAATCACAAAGATACATGTTCTCCCTCTCTCAATAAATACAACAACAATAATACATGTCAAGCTTCTGCCGCGAAGCTACAAATAAATAATTACAAATACAACTCCACTACCTTTAAAATCTACTAAGAAAGCTATACAAATGAACTGAAGAACTCCATAAATCTTCAATCAAATAACCCAAACTTTCTTCCTGTAAAAAGATTAAACAACGACAGGGTGAGCACTAATGCCTAGTAGGAATCTCATAGTTCTAAATCAATAACGAACACACAGATAGAAATGATCATGCATGCGGGGTGATACAATATAGTAGGGTGACATTTCATAATCTCAAAATATCATAAGTAAGGTATCTTTTTCTCAAAAACAATTTAAACACTTGTAGGAAAAACCTTCAGCCATAAAAAAATCATCCCTTAACTTTAGAAAATCATAGATCCTTGTGAAACAACCATATTTAAGAAACAACATCATTTAAATGTTATTAACCAATTTCCCAAATATTTCTCAACTAATTTTCCATTGTTAATACTCTTCTTTTCCTTCCATTCTTCTTTTCCTTCCATTCTTCTTTTCTACTCTTCACTTTTAACTTAAAACCCCAAAATTTCAAGTTCCATTTCCTTTTTGACTCGCCAACAATTCTCCTATACTCATTTCACCCCGTTAATTTCACCCGCAAAGCTTCATTTCAAGATAACACAATGTTAATAAACTCTTCCAAGCCAATCATTTATTTAATTATAGAACAACTCTCACAATTTACTTTTATTAACACAACTACTTCATTAAGTTTACCATCATAATCTATAATCCTCATATCTATTTTTGGTTCCCATTATTCACAAATAATGCCCATGCACTTTTCCTCTTTAAACCAAATTATACATCAATATGAAATTTCACCAATTCATCACAAGCAACAAATAACATCATCAACTCAACATACCTCTCAACACATAGCTCAACACAATCCACCTTTTGCTGACTCACTACGGCGGGAGTGAACTCCCAAAAACCATTTTCGAAAACCAACCATTCTTTTAAAATAAATTTCCAAGTTTTGTAGAGTATTCTCACAAAGTATGTACATAGTTATGCTTTTTCCTCAACGCAAAAGTAAATGTAAATGCAATGCTATGCCAAGATAAATCAATGAGGAAAAACATCCGTTCCAATGCATTGTTTCAAAATCACCATGTTCTTAATGTCATAATGTGATTCAATTTCAATTGTTCAAAACTTAACAATTTATTTCAAGGGCGGTAAATACAACTCTGGTAATCTCTAGGTCAGTGTCTGCAAGTAGACTATACAAGTACTACCAATTTGTCATTTTTACCAGTATCATCTGGAGGGCTCGACACCCATTCTTTGTCATTTTTACCAGTCACAAGCTGGAAGGCTCGACACCCATTCCATCATTTTTACCAGTCACAAGCTGGAAGGCTCGACACCCATTCCTTGTCATTTTTACCAGTCACAAGCTGGAAGGCTCGACACCCATTCCTTGTCATTTTTACCAGTCACAAGCTGGAAGGCTCGACACCCATTCTGTCATTTTTACCAGTCACAAGCTGGAAGGCTCGACACCCATAATCCACACTACCTGTCAAGACTTACCACCGTATTTACCCAAAAACCATTTCATGAAAACTCATTTCTCAACATTCTTTCTCAATGCAAGTTTTCAAATCAACTTTCAAAGTTTAATGTAATCAAATGATTTGATATGACAATGTAACCATAACAATACAATGCAACAATTCTTCCATTTCCAATTCTTCCACACAATACTACCATTGTGATCAAAATTCCCATTTCTCCTTTCTATGCAATTTCACAAGATGAATAAATATACATTTATTTCAATTAATCCAAGGGATAGCATAATTCCCACCTTTCAAACATTTCCCACAACTTAGTCACTTCAAGACTATATCAATACTTTCAAATAACAATTTCCAAAGTGAGTAACAATTCTCATACTTCTTCAAAATTTAACATTTATAAAATATAAACAAGAAATTTTCCAAACATCATTTATTTTAGCATTTAAAATAAATATAGCAATATCAACTATGGATTTTTAACTTCTCTTTTAAAAATTCCAAATTTCTAGGTTTCTCACCAAAACCATCCATCTTCAAATATTTGACAAGATTTCACCAAAACATTTCCCTTTCATCAACATAGTTCCAAAAACCCCCAAATTTCTAGTAAACCCACTTTGAAAAGCACTCTTTTTCTTAAATCAACAACAAGTTTTCAAATATAACCAAATTCCAATTAAACTTGTACACATGTAATTCAACCTACAAATTTCATGATTCTACTTTCAATTTGGGCCAAATAATTGATTATCCTCATAAATCAACCTAGGGTTTCTAGATAATCTAGAAATTTCAAGAAAAATTCCAACTTCTAAACCCATTATTTTCTTCTTCCAATTTTCCCCTTGATTATACATCCTAGGTTCCTAATCCATAATCTAAACCCAACAATAACACCCCAAACTCTTCAAATCCGAAATCCCCCAAATTTCCATAATATAATTCTATATGCTCAAAATGTAGATTTTGCATTTATATACTCCAAAATACCACAAATCTATCTATTAATGTAAGCATTGAAGGAGAACTAGGACCCCTACCTCAAGAACCAAGCAAGAAAAGCAAGCTTTGAGAAGAATCCTTCGAAATCCCGAATTCCAATCGGTTGAAAGTGTTGATCTTCTCTTGTTCTCCATTCTTGACTTGTTCTCCATTCTTGATGCAAGAACCATGGTGGATTGTTGATCAAAGCAGAGCAAATCAAGGTTTTGGGGGCTAGGGTTTCGGACATGAAGGAGGGGAGAAGAAGAGAGGAAAAGAAAATGCAAGAAATGATCAAAAAACACGTTTTTGAGCTGCTGTCCCACTATTCCCGCTCGAGCGTCCATATTCCCGCTCGAGCGTACAGCACAGATTTCAAAACTTCGAACAGGTATAACTTTTTCATACGGACTCCGTTTTAGGTCGTTCTTGTGTCCAAATTGAAGCCCTGGAAATAAGCTTTCCAATGGTTCTAACCTCACATCCAAATTCAAAGTATGGAAGGAGAAAAGAGCAAAAGAGTGACGGCTGGTCAAAAACTCAAACTCCAAACTTGGGGCTTTTTATCTAATCTTATCCAAATACCTTGTTAAGACTTCAATTAAGGTTCCAAACATCACCCAAGGGTCCTCAATTATAATATTTAAAGTCCACTCGTCAACCCATCAATATCAAGAGTCCAACAACCGTACAAGTTTTAAGGTGACGGGCACCACTTTTCATCAATCCAAAGTGAATCAAGATCCGAGTCATTACAAACCTCGATCTCATGCTAGCAAGCTTGAAAAAATGAAAAAGATTTTGAGGAACAAGAGGCTGAAGGTAGAGAAATTCAGCTTTGAGAAATTCAAAGGCTCATGGAGTGCCACCATTGCCGGAGTTGAGTTCAAAGACAAGGAAAAAACAACAAGGATACATCTCCAGCACTGCCATACCGGTAACGCCGTACACCGGCACTTAGTTAGTACCAGGGTGATGGAACAGTCAATCTCTTATATATATATGTTTATAGATCTAATCTATTATTACCTTAGTGCTATATATGTTCACATATATATATATATATATATATATCTGATCTGTTGAATAGTTGTTTGTGTGTTTGAATAATTACTAAGCATGATTCAGAGAACCGATTCGCATAGCCGTGATTTCACACGATGATTTCAGATCACTAGTAATAGAGTTTGAAGATCCATTCGATCTACTCTCAGTCCCAGTCTCTCTTTCTCTCTCTCTTTCTTAGTGATGGAAGTCGATCTGTGATTTTTTGTTGCTGTTGAACAGATAGGTTCAAAGAGATCTGTGATTTTTTGTTATTGTTGAACAGATAAGTTTAAAAATTGCACAGATAAAATTGATATGTAATTTTTTTTTTAGATTGAGATTGATATGTAGATTGTTATAGATGTTTTAGAGTTTTTTATTTTTATTTTTGTTGTTGTTGTTAATGATTTGTGTCATTGATGATAATGATCAGGATGTTTTTTTTTTTTTGTTTTTTTTTTTTTTTATTGCAACACATGAAAAAAAAGATATTAATGAATATCTCTTTATCTGAACTATCTATTCAAAATTTTAAAAGATAGTAGCTTTGGTGTTTTTCAATAACAAAGATTTAAACAGATAAATAGAATTCAGTGAAAAAATTAAACAAATAATAATATTTGGACAGATAGATTTAAATAGATAAGCAAAAAAAATTGAACAAATAATAAAATTTGAACAGATAAGGGGAAAAATTGAATAGATAGAGAAAAAATTTGAAAAGATAACTATAAATTTTAAATGATAAAAAATTTTTTGAACAGGTAGTCAAAAAAGTCAAACAGATAAAAAGGCAACAAATAAATCAAGGGTTAAAATTGAAAATAAAATGTCTTTCAAAACAAATAAAAGGACGTTCACCAAATTATTTCATAAATGTTGGATCTCTCACCAACAAAAAGTATTTACTAGATCTAATGCCTTAGGCATTCTCTAAATTAGATTTATCATCAATTTTCTCTATAATTCTTTTGTAATAATAATATATTTGTTTAATTTTATACATCAAACTGATAAGCCCAGAGAAGGCCCACCATTACAATTGGGTAGAAACCTCTCCAAATAAGATCTGCTAGTATGTAGAGGGCGTTTGAGATAATCTAAATAAGTATATTTTTTGATTTTTTTATAAAAAGATGTGTAAAAAAAATAAAGAGATGATGAAACTATAGCTCGACTTTTCATGCCTCCATTTGGAAGACGAATAAGCCCTATAGTTCAGACTCTACTTGTGGTTCTGAATCTGATTTCACAAGTGCAATGTAAAAGAGTGAAAACACAAAAAGAGTCCAAATCTGGCAATTTCTTTTTTGGAAAATCGATATTTTGAATAAAATGCCAAAAATGGACTGCTTGGCCATATTTCAGAGTCGCCGCCTAAATATTTTTGAAAAATTTAGGAAACCCAAGACTCGTGCCAAAGGCCATTAGTCCATCATCACCAAAGTTGTCTCGGCTCAAGAATTTAGGTACGAGAGGAGAAGGTCATGAATTGAGCACCCCTGCTCGCTCGATCAAAGATCGGTCTCTACTAATCATGATGTGATTCTTATCTACATTATATGCTCTTGTTCCGGTTATTAGACTAACTTACTATGCGATGTGCATACAAGTATAGACTAATTTACAAGAATTGGAACACTTGATTTCATATTTGTTTTGAAAAGAGTTTATGAATATGTACCACTTGAAAAAGTAATCGCATATGAACATTACCCAAATTATTCCAATTTAAGCAATTAACCTTCATCCATAGGCATTCAAACAATTTATCATTTAAGCACTTAGCCACATAGCGAACATGCTTTTGACATGACAATACCAATATACAAATGTAATATGCTAAAGCGAAAATGCTCACCTAGTACTCCAAGCCAAAGAAAGATAAATGAGTTAGAACAATGCATGATCCTAACTTATACAACATGACTAATGCAACACATGCAATATGCAATTACTAAGCTCGGCTACTTAACATGGCATGTGAAACAATTTGATTGCATGCAGTCTAAGTACGTTTTCAAAGAAGTATTTAACTAACAATGCAAGTTAGAATGATGAATCGAGCTTCGGTGCATGCAATACAAGTGGATGCAAACAGGGAGAATGCTAAACAAAACATGATGTCCTAATCTAACCATCATAAGCAGGTAAATAAAAGGGAGAAAGATGTGGGGTTGGAGGATTCGAATGAACTACCTAGCTAAGCTAATTAACTAGCTATTACAAAATGAATTAACTAATTATTGCAAACCCAAATGGATAAATTAGCTAAAGTACTTAACTAATTATTACAACAACAAATTAATTAACTATTCTAGCTAACTAATTATTTACAACACTTTACAAAATTAACTAGCTACAACTAATTAATTACAATAAATATCTAAGCTAAGCAATTAAATTAAATAGCCCCGGGAAGCGAGGAGTGCCCATGCATGCACGCAGATTCCCACCCGACAAAGGCACTGTTCTGTTGCCAAGAAGTCTCTGTTGCACAGACTTGCACTGTTTTCCACCTCAAGACCAACTCTGTTCTACTTCAAAAGTACATTGCTGGATTTTGCACAGGTGGCCTGCTGGCTAGAAGTGATGGCCTGCCGTCCACAAATGGTGGCCTGCTGGCCATTGATGACTGGATTTTCTTACTGCAACAGAGAGCAAACAGAGCAGGAACAGGGTATTCTTAAGGGTTTGTTTGCACAACTTACCTTTCTTTATCATTTGAACAACTCAAAGAAGTAGTAAACTTGGTTCACAAACCATCAATGAATACAATTTCATTGCATGATGGCTTATGAACCAAACAGTGCAAATTTAATGAATGCAACAAAACAAGACTCTCAAAACCACCTCCTTATCATGAATGATCAAGGGAAGTAGTTGACAATGAATCTTGAGCTGTTTGCATCACTGATGAGTATGAAACGACTCAAGACTCAAGGGTTCAATTAACATCCGATTGAACCCAAGCCAAATTATTATCTTGCCATTTTTAGTTACCAATTTTATTACTCCATTTTAGTTACCTTTCAATTCTTTAATCAATTACGTCCAAAAGTGAGTTTAAGTCCTCTAATGGAAAGAAGCATCAAACCAAGTGTTTGTTTTAGGAATGAGAGAAGTGTCATGCCGTTGGTAATGAACCCCCAAAGGGATTAAACCATTAAGCATAAGACCTCAATCTCATACTTTAAACAAGAAACTAGTTTGAACTAGCTTTCAAAGCAAAACAAAAGCCAAGAAAGGAAAGAGGTTGCAGAGATGATTAGGGATGAAAACAAGTATGGAAAGCGTAAAATAAATGCTATCAACTCAAATAGGATAGTAGCTAAGGCCTAAACCGCCAAACCTATGAGGACAATTGCACTACAAGGATGCCATACAAAGCTCAAATGCAATAATGAACTAAAAACAATCCTAAAATAGTGCTAAATAAGTCCTAAAACATGCTAGAATTAAGACAAAAATAGCTAAAGTAATAAGCTAAAACATGGAGCTATGTAAGCTAGTGAACAAGACACAAGGAAAGGAGGCTAACTCCTCCAATTTTGGACTTCAAAACATGTTTTAGCCATTGAAATAACTCTGAAAATCAGTGTTTAAAAGCTTAAAAAAATATAGTGTAAAGGTGGGAAACACAAGGGTAAAGATTAGAGAAGTAAGGTAGAAAGAGAGGTGAACCAACCCTCCATCCTTTAAGGCCTTAAACCACAAGTTTTAGCCCAAAATTACAGAGTTTACACAGCCCCAAAATAGTATAAAAATAGTAGGAAAATAATAGGAAAATAGCAAACAAAACCAAGGAAAACAAGCTAAGCCTTATATCTTTTGAAGAGGAGAGCACTTCCAAGCAACAATACAACACAAACACACCCTCAAGAGCTCAAGTAAGGCTCAAAAGTACCTCAGCTCAAAGATGGTAAGGTTTGGTTAAGAGTGTGTAGGCAAAAGTTCAAGAAATTTCAAGAGAGAGAGAGAGAATTGTAGAGAGAGAGAATTAATTTTGCTCCAATTTTTCTAACCCTAAAAAATGGGAGAGGAGGTCCTATATTTATAGAAAAACAAGCCACTCCCTTAGAAACATCCATCCATACATGTGGGAGCAGATGCAAGCATCTGTGCAAACAACTGACACAGTTGGCAGAAAATATCTACAAAACACACTTGTAGCCGGCAGGCCACACCCTTGGCTGGCAAGGCACAAGCGTGGCCAACAGTCAAAAAGGGTGGCCGACAGCCCACAAAAATAGGCCTGAAGGTCCTAAGTTTTTTAGGTTTGAAAGGTTGGGGTTTTGGTGCAAAAACAAGGCACAAGGTTTATAGGGTTCTGAGGCTCAGAGCTGTGGCATTCTGCTGAGGACTTTCAAGCACTTGACAAGCATATACATTCATCATTGGATATGCAAGTGATGGTGCCTATAGACACCCCATTTTTGACCGTCCTTAAGACTTGGGTGCCACTGATTGATCACTCGATGATGAAAGTTATGCTGTACAATAGCTCAATTTCTTTAGCAAGGAGAGCTCTAAATCCCAACCTTACACCCCATTTGGGTCCAAAACTATTTTGACCAAAATTATTTTAGACCTTAAAACCCCTCTCTTTCAAAATATTTTTGAAATTGTTTCTACGATGTTCCGAGGGTCGCATTTCGTTAAAAATTGTATTTTTCGATAAACTGAGCAAGGACAAAGTGGAAATAAATGGAAGAGAGATCAAATCTTTGAAAAATCTTTTTAAACCTCTTATTTATAGGTTTGGAGTTGAAGAAAATTGGAGGAGAGGGAAGAAAACTAGTTGGGGGAGAAATTGGGCTTGAAACCGTTAAGAGAGAACTGAGCAGCCTCACTAAATTAGGCCTATCCTTTTGTAAACTTGGACTTTAGTTGTGAGGCCACTTCCATTGGAAAGTGGACTTCCGGGGCTTCATTTTACACTCAACAAACTCCTAAAGTCGAGTTCGGATGTAGGAGATATGGCCGTTTGAATTTAAGCATCAATTTGGTTAAGACAAAACTGGGCAACCTTCACTAAAATAGGCATATCTCTTTGCACACTTAGAATTTAGATGTGAAGCTGCCACCATTGGAAACTAAACTTCCGGGGCTTCAATTTAGACTCAAGAATGACTTAAAACCGAATTTGGATGAGGGAGATATGTCCATTTGAATTCGGGCCTAGAAGCATGACTGGCAGGTGGCTGGCAGCCACCATTTGTGGCTGGCAAGCCACCATTTTTTGCCTGCCGACCATTAGTGATGGCCGGTCGGCCACCATTACAAGCTTGCCGGCCATCAGTGTAAAAACTAGATATTTTTTCTCCAACTGTTCCACACTGTTCCAGCTGTCCATTTTTAGATATTTTCAACCAAAGCTTATATATTTCTATATATAGAGGACCTCCCTCTAATCTTTCAAGGTTAGAAAACATTAGGAGTGAAGAAATATTTTGGAAAATATCCTCTCTCTCTCTACAATTCTCTCTTTATCTTGTAACTTGCATAGCCTTTGCCCGAACACTCTAAACCAAACCTAGAGAACTTCTTGCTGAGATAATTTGAGCTTGAGTTTGAGCTCTTGAAGAACTTGAGAGTGTGAAATTGATAGTTTATAACTTAAGGGTTCATTCCTCTCCAAGATGTATACCTTCTTTTGCCTTTGTACCATCTTTACACCCCTTCTTTTCTATCTTTTCTTGCTATTTTTAAGCTCTTTAAAACCTATTTTTATTGGTTGAAGCTTGTGGTTTAAGGCTATTAAAGGTAGAGGGTTAATCACCCTTCTTTGAACCTTGTTCTCTAAGCCTTTCCATTTGTGTTTTCCATTCGTTTATCAACTTTTTTAAAGCTTTTTGCCACTGATTTTTAGAGATTTTCACAGGCTAAAAAAGTGGTTTTGAAGTCCTAAAAATGGAGGGGTTAGCCATCCTGCCTTTGGCTTGTTTACTAGATTAAATTGCTCCATGTGTTAGCTTATTATTTTAGCTACTTTTGTCTTCATTCCAACATATTTTTGTACTATTTTTGGACTGTAAAAACTTTGCATTTTTGGGCTGAAACTTGGGTTTTAAGGCCATTAAAGGTTGAGTGGTGGTTCACCATTCTTTGTACATTGTTTTAGAGGCCTTTACCCTTGTGTTTTTAAGCTTTTAAACACTGAATTTCAGTGGCTAAAAATACTTTTTGAAGTCCAAAATTAAAGGGGTTAGCCTCCCCTTCTTGTGTTTGTTTACTAGCCTAGCATGCTCTATGTTTTAGTCTATTTTTCTAGCTATTGTTAGCTCAATTTCAGCATGTTTTAGGATTATTTTAGACCTGTTTTAGGACTGTTCTTAGCTGATAGTTGCATTTGAGCTTTGTTTTGCATTCTTGTAGTGTAATAGTCCCCATGAGTCTGGTGTTCTAGGCCTTAGACACCATCTCCTTTGAGTGATAGCATTTATTTATGTTTTTCTCACTTATTTTCAGCACTAATAATTTTTGCAACCTCCCTCATTTCTTGGCTTTTGTTTTGCTTTGAGAGTTGTTTCAAGCCTCTTGTTCTTTTAAGCATGAGATTGAGGTTGTCATGCTTAATGGTTTAATCCCTTTTAGGGGTTCATTATCAATGACATGACATCTTTTTCATGTCTTAAGTTAACTCTTGGTTTGGTACTTCACTCCATTATAGGACTTAAATTCATTAATGGACTTAATGAATTAAAGGATGGTTAGTAATCTAAAATTGAGTAATTAAAACTTGGGACTAAAATGGTACAAGATAATAATTTGGTTGTGTTCAATTGGATGTTAATTGAACACACGGAAGCTTGAACCATTTCATACTTGTTAGTGATGAAATGATTCAAGTCTCCAAGGTCAACTTCTTCCCTTGATCATTCATGCAAAGGAGGAGGTTTGTGTCTTGTTTTGCATTTATTGAAATTGCACATCTTGAGTCACAAGCCATCATGCAATGAAATTACTTGAGTTGGTGGTTTGTGGCTTAAATTCACAACTCCTTGGATTTACTCATGAAAAGGAGGGGTGAGTTGTGCAGACAATCCTTGGAAATACCCTTTTTTTGCTCTGTTTGTCCTTTGTTGCAGCATGATGAACCAGTGCATCAGTGGCCGGCAGACCACTATCCATGGCCGGCAGAGCATCATAGATGGCCGGCACCTGGCTGACAGTCTTTGCCAGTGGGCCACTGATGCAAATATTAGCAGAGAATTGGTAAGGGGGAGCAGAATGATTCTGGAAGTGTTCATTTGTGCAAATAGAGGCCTTCGAGAGCAAAGTGGAGGTCTTTTCGGGGTGGAAACCGAGCATGCGCATGCACGTCTTTCATTTCTCGAGGCAGAATAGCTAATTAACTTCGTTTGGTTACTCAGTTTAATTATTAGTTGTAAGTCTTGTAATTATTTAATTAGTTAGTCAGCTAATTAGTTCAAAATGTTGTAATAATTAGTTAATTAGTTTAGCTATTTATTTCATTTTGGTTTGTAATAATTAGCCTAATTAGTTTAATTAGCTTAGCTTAGATTAGTTAGCTTAGCTTCATTCATTCAGACTCTCCTTCGTGAGAGCGTAATGTAATAATGTGTATGTCTTCCAACCTCACGTCTTTCTCCCTTTTATTTATCCGCTTTTGATGGTTAGATTAGGAGCATCACGTTTCGTTTAGCATATCTTATGCTTGCATCCATTCATCTTGCATTGCATGCACCAAGGCTCGGCGCATCATTCTAACTGCATCATCATTTCAATAATTCTTTGAATACGTGTTTAACCGCATGTTATCAAAATCGATTCACATGCCATATTAGTAGCCGAGGCTATTAATTGCATTATCGCATGTGTTGCATTAGTCATCTTGCATAGTTAGGAATCATGCATATTTCTCTAACTCATATTTTCTTAGTTTGGAGTACTAGGTTAGTTTTTAGTGCTTTAGCATGCTTGCATGAGAGCGGGTGATTGCCATGACTAGCATGCTTGCCATGAGGCTAAATGTTTACTTGCTAAATTGTTTGAATGCCTGTGGATGAAGGCTTGTTGCTTGAATTGGAACGATTCAACGAATGTATGTTTAAGCCCACTATGTCTAGTGGCAAATTCATGGCTTTTAAGCCCACTTTGTTGAGTGGCAAATTCGCAAACTTTAAAGCCCACCTGAGGTGGCAAATTCAAACCCTTTTCGCCAAACAAACATGAAATTGAATTGTTCTAATTTGAGTAAACTAGTCTATACTTGCTTGTGCGCATCACATAGTAAAGCTAGCCTAATAATCGGAACAAGAGCATATAATGTTGATAAAAAAAAATCATATCATGATTAGTAGAGGCCGATCTTTGATCGGGCGAGTAGGGGTGCTCAATTCATGACCTTCCCCTCTCGTACCTAAGTTCCTGAGTCAAGGCAACTTTGGTGATGACGGACACATGGCCTTTAGCATGAGTCATGGGTTTCCTAAATTTTTCCAAAAATAAAATATTTAGATAGTGACTCTATATCTGGCAAAGCAGTCCAATTTTGGCATTTTTGATCCTAAAATCAATTTTCCAAAAGATTTGTCGGATTTGGACTCTTTGGTGTTTATCAATTTCATATTGCACTTGTGAGATTAGATTCAAAACCGCGGGAGTCCGAACTGTAGGACTCTTTTCAAACCATCCAAAAAAAGGGGCCGCGAAAAAGGCAAGCTAGAGTGCCCAAGTCGTAAGGGCGGTCAAAAATGGGGTGTCTACAGTTGCCCCTCTTTGGTAGAACTCGAAGTCATGAAATGACGCGAGTGAATGTCAAAGTCCAAAGACGACCCATTTTGACGAGGTCGTAAGACTTGGGCAAAACAAACAAGACATAAAGTAAATGGTTGCACTTGCAAGCTGTCTACGTATCTTTTTGTAAGGAATCAAACCAGCGTAGTTTAGGGGCAAGAAGTAAAAAACATGCAAGAAAAAAAAAAACTTATGATCATGCAATGAACCAAAGCAATGCAACATATATTAAAGAAAAACAAATCAAGTCGTGTCTCTCACCGAAAGACGCAAATAAATCAACACGTCTTATGCGATCGAGACAATCAAAAACACAAACCAAACTACATCACACGTAGAAAGGATGTAAGAAAATATAAGTCAAGCAATGTCTTACAGAGGGAGAACGAAAAAAAGGTTCCAAACCCAAATTGCGCCTCGCTCAGAGAGGGTGAAAAGATGGTATTCCAGGCATACCAGAAGGAAATAATCCTAACACGTTTCACGCGAAATAAGGAAATGTGGTGTGAACATCGGGCACACACGATGTTTTTAATTGATTTTCAATCCTAATGTATCGCACGCGAGAGGGCACACCCGATGTTTTTATTCTATTTGCAATCCTAAAGCGTCGCATTTGAAAGGAGGAAGAGTGGTGTGAACACCGGGCGCACCGATGTCTTTAACCGATTTGCAATCCTAATGTGTCACATGTGAGAGGAGAAAAGGTGGTGTGAACACTGGGTGCACCCGATGTTTTTAATCGATTTGCAATCCTAATGCGTCGCACGCGAGAGGAGGAATGGTGGTGTGAACACCGGGCGCACTCAATGTTTTTAACCGATTTGTAATCCTAACGCGTCGAACGCGAGAAGAGGAAGGGTGGTGTGAACACCAGGTGCGCCTGATATTTTTAACCGATTTGCAATCCTAACACGTCGCACGTGAGAGGAGGAAATGTGGTGTGACCATCGGGCAAACTCGATGTTTTTAACCGATTTGCAATCTTAATGCGTTGCACGCGAGAGAAAGAAGGGTGGTGTGAACATCGGGCGCACTCGATGTTTTTAACCGATTTGCAATCCTAACGCGTCGCACGTGAGAGGAGGAAGGGTGGTGTGAACATTGAGCGCACCCGATGTTTTTAATTTGCAATCCTAACGCATCGCATGTGATAGGAGGAAGGGTAGTGTGAACATCGGGCGCACTTGATTTTTTAACTGATTTGTAATCCTAACGCGTCACACGCAAGAGAAAGAAGGGTGGTGTGAACACCGAACGCACCAGATATTTTTAACCGATTTGGAATCCTAACGTGTCACACGCGAGAGGAGGAAAGGTTGGATCAATAAAAGGGGAAAACAATTCAAAACTAGACACAATGAGATTGGAAGGCCTCAGAAAACGAAACCCACAGAGATAATAAAACAAGGTATGAAGCGAACACTTGCAATAGATGCACAAAATAAACAAGATAACAACTCAACATAATGATAAAACATGTTCCATGTAGGACAAACAACCGATGCACAATGTTTATTGAAAGCATACTCAATGCGCATACTCAATGCATGAATCATGAACGATGCCGGGCATGCGTGCAGCACGAGTGTATGTGAAAACACATATTCGATGCAACAGAAAAGAACGAATAATAGTAATGAAAGTAACGGCCTCCGGTTGACCTCTTGGAGACGTTGCGACATGCTTAAAAAGGATATATTGCATTCATGTAGGCAAGCGGGGTGCATTCATCTTGGTAAATAAAGAATGTTTGCGTGCGAAACATAGTTTCGAGTTCCCCCATAATCAATCTGAACTCAAAACAAGAACCTTCCATACACTACTCGGGAAACAGAGGTACAACATAGCATCAGGACACAAGTGAGGACCACCAGCCATATGCCGGCCACAAAGGGAAGCCGTTGGCCACCTGCCGGCCACCATTTGTTCTTGCCATCCACAGATGTGGCCTACCAGCCACTCGTGACAGTTTCGGGGCAATTTTGTCCTTTTGCTTCGAGTCTTTAAGTATACCACTTCATACTTCATTCCCTCACAAACCCTTGACCGAAAATCCTCTCTCTCTCTCTCTAGGTGCCTCCTCTCTCTAGATTTGTGCTTTATACACGCTTTCCAATGCCCTACGCAAACTTTTTCTGTAAAACCCTCTTGATTATCTATGTTTTGAATCGAACAAAATTTGATTTCGACACTTTTTTCTTCGATTTTCACCACTTTAGGCTTGTTTCCCTCGAGTTTCTCTTGGGTTTCACAAACTTTCCAAAGTTTTGACTTTTTCTCCCATTTTCTCCCTCCTCGGGTTGACCTTTTCCAAGTTTTCCCTATTTTCTCCATTTTTCTTCATTTTTTACCCACTTTTCACCCATTTTCCCAGATGGCAGACGATATGCGTCACAACGGAGCTCTTCCCAAGGTTCCACCTATGTTTCTATCCATAGCTGAGGTAGAGGAGCCAGCAGTTGCCAAGGTTGACGGGGTGGCAGAGGATGTTGAAGCTGACCTTGAGGCAGAGTTCGTGCCAGAGCCGTTACCACTGAGAGTGTGACCCTTTGATCCGGTGACATATCATCTCCGCACACACATACTACCGCCTGGAGGCATTGGATGTTTCAGTGACTTTGCCCGTGGCATACCAGAGAATCTCCTATTGAGGGAGCCGGACTCCCACATTTCTTCCAGCGCTACTGAGGTATGAACTCTATTTTCATGCATTTCTATCTTTCCTTTAACTACATTTCTTGCATTGCCTTTCATCTGATTGCTCTTTCATCATTGCCTGATTCACTCTTTTTCTCTGCCACAGGGAGACTCCTGTACCTATAGGGGGTACGGAGCGGTGACGGTGAGGGATTGGTACGATGAGCTCCCTGCTGGGGTCTGCGATATCATCAATGAGGCTGGCTTCGACTTTTTCTGTTCTGGATTGTCACGTGTCATAGCGAGCCGCCCCCTTCTCGGAGCGTTGGTGGAGAGGTGGTGGGATACCACTAACTCTTTCCACCTCTCTACTGTCGGGGAGATGACGATGACTCCCTACGACTTTGCCATAATCACAGGCTTAGGAGTAGAGGGTGATATGATCCCTTTCGACACGGATATGGGCGAGTGAGAGGCTGCTTGGATCCATCTATTGGGGGCATGCCCACCCCTATACCAACCGGCCATGGTGAGACACAGTTGGTTTGCCGAGTAGTTCTGTGGGAACGAGCCCGAGACACCAGAGGAGATGGAGTAGTACGCATGGGGTTTCCTGATGTTTCTCCTTGGTACCACCTTATTTTTGAACATGTGGAACAACGTAGGTTTATACCTACTGAGCGCCCTGGTGACACTGCCCCGGGTGCGATTCTATGACTAGGGCGGAGCTGGCCTCGCTACCCTTTATGGCTACATGAACTCCACCTCCCGCATGAGGGGAGAGCGGATCAGAGGCTATTGGTGAGCCTGTGAGGTATGCATTTTAGTTCCCTCTTTGCATTTATACTTTCTATTTGACATTTTCTGCTTTATATCTGTTCAACACTTGTGCCTTCTGCTTTGCACTTTATGTATCTATTCATGCCCTGTGCTTTTTGCTTTGCAGTTTCTATATCTGTTCATACCCTGTGCTTTCTGCTTTGCACTTTCTATATCTGTTCATACTGTTGATAACATCGCTGCCCTTTTGTAGACGTCCCCGAACGTCCCGGGAAAAATCCCATTTTGTTCACTTGGGCTCACTACAATTCGGACTCAATGTCACGGTCCTGTATCTAATCTCGCAGAGTGCAATGCAAGACCGATGAATCATCAAAGAGTCCAAATCTGGCAAATTGTTTTTGAAAACAGATTTTTTTTGAAAGAAGTGCCAAACATGGACTGCTTTGCCAGATACAGAGTCGCCACCTAAATATTTTATTTTGGGGGGAATTTAGGAAACCCTGACTCGTTGCCTAAGGCCACGTGTCCGTCATCACCAAAGTTGCCTCGGCTCGGGAACTTGGGTACGATTGGGGAAGGTCACTTCGTGAGCACCCCTGCTCGCCCGATTAAAGATCGGCCTCTACTAACCATGATATCGAGTTTTGAAAACAATATGAGCTCTTATTCCGGTTATTAGCCTAGAATTACTATGTGATGTGCACAGCATACAAGTATAGACTGGATTACCTAAGTTGGAACAAAGCATCGTATATCCGTTTGTTTTGAAAATGGATTGAAGTTTGCTACTCGCAAGTAGGCTAAAACACGGGTTTCGACGAATTATTCCAACTCAAGCAACCCAACCTTCACCCACAGGCATTCAGGCAGTTATATCACATAAGCACATAGCCTCATGGTAAGCATGCTATCATGGCAATCACTCACACACATGCAAGGATGCTAAAGCATAAACACTCACTAAGTACTCCGAGCCAAAGAAAGAAGCTAATTAGAAAACATGCATGAATCCTAACTATACTGAGATGCCTAATGCAACACATGCAAAAATGCAACTACAATAGGCTCGGCTATTCTAAGATGGCATATGAAATGCAACAATCGATACATGTATTCAATTTGAAATTGAAATACAATGCAGTTAGCATGATGCGTTGAGCCTGGTGCATGCAATACAGATGAATGAATGCAAGCATGCGAACATATAGATGCTAATTGAAACATGCCCTAAAACTAGCCATTATAAGCTGGTAAATAAAAGGGAGAAAGACGTGGGGTTGGAAGACATACATCACACACACGCACACTTATTACAACATTGCCCTCTCTCAGAGGGTCCGAATAAATAATACAGACCGAATAAATAATTAACTACTCTAGCTAATTAAATATTACAAAACCCTAATTAATTAGCAAATTAACTAAGAAACGAAATAAACTAGTATGCAGATCTATGGACCACCTCAGCTCTGTTCTGAATGATGAAAGATGCATGCATGCTCGAGTCGCCTTGTCGGGAAATTCCTCGCGATGCCCCGATTTGCCTCTATTTGCAATTGATCCCGGAATATTGTACAAAGCTCTAGAAGGCTGCTGGTTTCTGGTTTGCTGCAATAGAGAGCAAGAAAGGGGCATGGCAAAGAATTTTCTACAAATGTGCGCACGACCACTCTCCCCGTCATTGCACAAGCTCTAGGGAGTGTAGTCCTCGATCCTCGTGCCATCAATCATGCATCTCGATGCATGATGGCCGAGGAGTCGAATTGCACGAATCAATGTGAAATGAATGCACATATAACACAACAAGGCCTAAACTTCATCATGGATAATCCAGAGTGTCGGCGACCGGAAATTGAGACACGTTTCGTCACTTTGAGTACGAAACGCCCCTCGTTTCCCGTGTTTGGACTAACCCTACTCCAAACACAATGCAATGAGATGGCATACACAATGCGACTAACATGCAACCCTAAATGCAATGCAACCTAATCATGCTGGCATGCGAGGGATGATATGCACACATGCAACCTAGCATACGCAATGCTATGGACTAAAATGGCATACACAATGCACATGAGCTACATGGCATACACAATGCACACATACGAAGATGGACATACACAAAGGCATAATCAAAGCATACACAATGCGATGGTCAAACATGTAACAACATGAACCAAATGGCATACACAATGCAAGGTGGACTTAAACCAATATGAGTGGACCTCAGCCACACTCAAATCAGTGGCCATTCATGGTGAAATTAAAGGCAAGAACACTCATGCAAACATGCCCAATGCAAGGGACCAATCCTAAGGCACCAAATGCAACTTTATCAAAGCATGGCAAAGGATGAAATATGGCATACAAACACACATTTTCCAGCTCTGGAACATGATGCACCATGGTCCCGAATCATGCAAATATGTCACCCAATGCATGCTAGATGGCCCGAATACCGAAACTAGTGAAGCGGATTACACTAGAGGTACACAAAGCAATGCACAAAGGAGAAAACCGACCCCAAACAGACCCTAGGCAAGTCCAAGATAGTGGGAAAATGGCCTAAAATGATGGCTCAACATGCATAGAAATGAAGCTCACACAATGGTCCGAAAACGAGGCATTTATGCACAACTCTCAAACACATTTAAAGAGTGGAAAACATGGGAATATGGCATGCATATAAGCTCTGAAGTATGATATACAATGGCCCCAAAATATGGAAACACCTCAACACAAGCATGCAATAGGCCCCAAAACTCAAAGCTAGGCAAGGGTATTGAACTACAACCATGCATAGCAAGCATTATTCGACCATGAGGCATAAAAATAGAGCTAAGACAATCTAAAACATGCACAAAATCAGTTTAAGGTATGGCCAAAAAGTGCTAGAACCAAGGACCAAAATAGCATGCAACACAAGCTAGTAAAGGGGATTTGCACTACAAGTATGTGAGGCAATAAAGAGGCTACCAAACCAGCAAAAGTGAATGGTATGAAATTCCAAATAAACCCCCAAAACCCACTGAAACATGGTCTATGCATGCAAGAATGATAGGCTCCTTTGATAGGTTATAAAGAGGGTTGTTCTACACATGCAAGAGGACACCTAATATGGCAAAACCACCTCTAGATAGAGGTCATGCAGGTCCTAAAACTCACTGAAAAGGGCTTGAAATGAGGCTAGGAAGCATGCAAGTAAAGGCTCCTTTAAAAGGCCATGAAGAGGGTTACTCTACACATGTAAGAGGGACACCTAATATGGCAAACCCACCTTTGGACAGAGGTCATGCAGGTCCTAAAACCCACCAAAAATGGCCTGAAACATGCTCAAGAAGTGTGTAAATATAGGCCCCTTTGTTAGGCCAACAATGTTAGTAAACAAGACAAGGGGTGAGAGGGTCACCCCTCTCTGATTTTGGGGCTCAAAACAGTATACTAGCCACTGAAAATCCACTGGATTTCAGTGGCTAGAAGGCCAAACAAAGCTCACTTCAAAGGCCTAGATGCATGGCTCAAAACAAGGTGAAAACAAGCATGCAAGGGGGTAGATGACCCCCAACAGAAAAATGACCTTAAACACACTTCAAGAGGAGCTCAAAATAAGACTTTTTTCAGTTTATGACAAAGCCCAAATATGCTTGTAAATAGAGCTAAGACATGAAACAAAATAAGGACCAAAAGAGGGAACTAGTGTATTACCCTTGTAAGTTGTAGCACAGCAAGACAGCAAGCTTTGGACCAAGAAACCATCTCCTCAAGCTCTGAAAACAAGCTCCAAGGACCTCCAAGCAATGGTGGAAGTGTGTGGCTTTGAGATGGTGTGTGAAGGGCCAAGAACAAGGCTCTATTGAACCTAAAAGAGAGAGATATAGAAGGAGATATGTGTATGTATGCTCCAGCAACTTCTGAACCCTTGCAAAGGAAGTGAGGCCCTTCCTTTATAGAGAAGAGAGGCCAAAGCTTCTCTTGGAAGCTAAAAACCAAGAATAAACATCCTCCATACACGTGTATGGAGGATGTAGCAAATGCCTCCTAGCTGGCACAGCTGGAAGCAACTCAGTGAGACAAAGCTGCAGGGAGCTGGCCGACCAGTTCAGGTGGTCGGCCGACCACATGCCCTGGTCGGTCGACTAGGTTCAAAAGGGTCAGCTGGTCGGTGGCCTCCTAGGGTGGTCTCCAAGGTGAAAGCAAGCTAGTGGTGGTATGGGAGACTAGTAAATGTGGCTCAAAATAGAGGGAGACTAGTTTCCCGACAAGAAAATCGGTTGGAGGAGAGAGAAAAGGTCTCCAAAAGAATTGATGGTCTCCCACCCTTCCACCACCTTCCAAACATGAAAAATAAGGTCCATACCAAAAATGAACCAAGACGGATGCAAAACGAGGGTTTGGGGGCCAAAACGCGCAGCCGGGTGCCCCAAAAAACTGGCCGTTAAGCATCGAAAGGGGCATGCGACCACGAAGGTGGTCTCCCGGGCCACAGTGTCCCTCTAGAGAGAGAAAAGATGGTGTGTGCCATAAACCGGAGCAAACGGAGAAAGTTAAGCGGTCCTGAACCGAGGTGCACGGTCGACGGCTCCGAAAACCTAAAACTGGTCTCCAAACGGGAAGAGTGGTCTACGACCATGAAAAGTAGCCTACGGCCACTGAGAGATGGTCTACGAGACCTCTCCTTCCCTTCGGGAAGAGAAAACAAGACCTGGTTCGCAAACTGAGGCAAAGCACAAAAGGGTCCCGAGGTCCGGGAGTACGGCTCTCAGCCGAAACTCCAAAACCTTAGAACGAGCACAACATGCGCAATCACCGAGCGCTCAATCGATGACGTCTGAGTCTTAAGGTCGGTCAAAAATGGGGTGTCTACAGTTGCCCCTCTTTGACAGAACTCAAAAGTCATAAGTGACAGGAGTGAATGTCAAAGCCCAGAGACGACTCATTTTTGACAAGGCCGAAGACTTAGACAAACAGGCGAGATAAACAAGAGATGTGCCTGCAGGCAGGGAGAAAATGCAAAACGATATGCACAAAGCCGAACATAACTCGTGATCATGTAAAGCTAGCTGTAATTAAGCAAATATACACAATAAATGCAACAGTTTTAAGCAAGCGAACACAAATCAAACTACATTACATGCAGAAAGGATGTAAGAGAATTATACAATTCTCGCTACGTCTCACGCGGAGAATACAATACCATCCAGTTCGTCTGGTCATGCCAGCCTCAAATGAACCGTACATACAATATCGTGCCTACAAAAGAAAGAAACTTAACAGGTACAATATCGTTAAAAGCATACATAACAATGCAAATTAAAAGTGCGTGACAACGCGAGTGAAGTGTGCACAACAATGCAGACAGAACATGCGACACAACGCGAGTTAGAAGGGATGCAAAACAATGCAACCTAAGGACGACGCATGACAATGCGGAATGGATGCAAGACAATGCAGCCTAAGTGTGACGCATAACAATGCGGGTTGGATGCAAGACAATGCAACCTAAGTGTGACGCATAACAATGCGGGTATAAGATGAAAAATGATATGCAATATTATAAAACAATGTAATAATATATAATGTATTGAAGCAATGCAAATGGTATGCAATGTATTTTGAGATGATCAAACCACAAGCAGTACAAAACCTCACAAATATCATAAAGGGATGGAGATGCAAAATCAAACTACGTCTACCATAGAAAAGGTGCCGACACCCTCAAACCACAATCCCCTTAGTGATATAGGCCCGTACACATGCAGAACTATGTGTTTGTAGACGGAACACAAAATACAAGTAATTGGGTGATATGATATAAGTAAGGAATGATCTGCTGAGGAAAGATCATGATCCTAAATGCTAGATGCAACACACTACACTACAATGCAATGGATGCAACGGATGAAGCGCGCGGCCAAACCACATTTTGCCTAGAAAAGGCATGGACACAAATAAACCACGTTTATCACAGAAATGGTGCCGTCACCCTCAAACCACAATTCCTTTAGTGGAATAGGTGCGTACACATAATCACATAACCATGCTTTAACGTGAAAAGCAAGGGCACATGCCAGACTAAGCTTAACATGGAAAGGCGCAAGTGATATAATGGATATGCAGTAAATGCATGCAATATATTCTCTGTACAATGCAATGGACATACTAGATGATGTAGTAGTTAGGAAGTGAAGGTACCTTACAGGGGCAATTGGCAACGAGCTACCTCATGCTGCTGGGGACCTTCCCTTTCTTCTCGGTTGAACCGCAGGTACTACTTTTCTACCTGACTATGGTCGCAGCTTTCCCTATTCTCCAACAGGGTGACAGACTAGGTTGGTTCAGTATCCAGAATTGAGGCGCATACACATGCTATCTCAATCTATGGGGCTGCCATATAGATTTCAAGCCGAGGATATACCCCTGGGTATTTAAACCAGACTTTAGTCTCGGAAATCCCGAACCTTTGTGTTCTAGGCACGAGCCATTCGAACTTTAGTTTCCACCGTCTCAGTTGGTCTCTTAGGAACTCATCGCAAACACAGGCAGGTGGCTATACTAGACCACCGGAAGTCATTCGGGCACGACAAACACCAAAGGAATTGCACCTTTAGAGGATTTAAGGTCTCCTAGACCGGAGAGTGCACAAGACAATGTGATGCAGTGGGAATGCACAAAATAGTGTTATACAGGTGCACATGACAGTGCGATGCAGGGTGGATGCACAAGACAGTGTGAGCGATGCGATGCACTAACAAGTGTGGGTAAGATGCACACGAAAGCGCGAACAATGCAATGCACTAACAAGTGCAGGTAAGGTGTGCAAGAAAGTGTGAATCAATGCAATGCACTAACAAGTGCAGGTAAGGTGCGAAAGAAAGCGCGAACACGTTCAATGCAAAAGATACAAGCATTTTCTATGCAAGATGAGAGCATGTAATGAAATGCATAGGATAGCGCGATGTGCAAGAAAACGCGAGTATGAACTGCACAAAACAGTGCGATGCGCGAGAAAGCGCGAGTGACAAAACAGTGCGATACGCAAGAACGCGCGAGCGATAAACTACACAAAACAGTGCGATGCACAAGAAAGCGCGAGTGTAAACTGCACAAAACAGTGCGATGCACAAAATGGCGCGATAAAATGCATGCACAATGCAAGTCTTGGCACATAGCTTATGACATAGCATTCCATTCATTTGGCACACAGCTCACAACACTACACTTTGTTTGTTTGGCACGCGGCCCATAACACAATATTCTGTTTATTCGGCACGCAGCTCGAAACACAGCACTCTGTTTATCTGGGCACACAACTCTTTTAGGCATACAGCTCATTCAGGCACACAACTCATTTCGGGCACGCAGCTCACTTTGGGCACACAGCTCATTTCGGGCACACAGCACATTTCGGGGCACACAGCTCATCTTGGGGGCACACAGCTCATTACACAATTCATTTCGGGCGCATAGCTCATTTCGGGCACACAGCAGATCTTGGGCACACAGCTCATCTTGGGGGCACACAGCTCATTTTTCGGGGGCACATAGCTCATTTTTCGGGCACACAGCTCATTTTCCAGGCACACAGCTCGTTCTTTGGGCACACAGCTCGTTTCGGGCACACAACTCATTTTTCGGGCACACAGCTCATTTTCTGGGCACACAGCTCGTTCTTCGGGCACACAGCTCGTTCTTTGGGCACCGGCTTGTTTTTTGGGCACACGGCTCGTTCTTCGGGCACACAGCTCGTTTTTCAGGCACACAGCTCGTTTTCCGGGCACACAACTCGTTCTTCAGGCACACAGCTCATTTTCGGGCACACAGCTCGTTCTTTGGGCACACAGCTCGTTCTTTGGGCACACAGTTCATTTTCTGGGCACACAGCTCGTTCTTTGGGCACACAGCTCATTTTCTGGGAACACAGCTCGTTCTTCGGGCACACAGCTCATTTTCGGGCACATAGCTCATCTTGGGCACATAGCTTGTTTTTCGGGCACACAGCTCGTTCTTTGGGCACACAACCCATTTTCCGGGCACACAGCTCGTTTTCCGGGCACATAGCTTTTTCTTCGGGCCCACAGCTCGTTTTTCGGGCGCACAACTCACTTCGAGCGCACAGCTCATTTTTTCGGGCACACAGTTCATTTTTGGGCACATGGCTCATTTCGTTTCATTTTGAACATGCAGCTCACACATTTCAATTCTGAACACACAGCTCATTCTTAATTCTGAACACGCAGCTCATAAATTTTCATTTCTGAACACACAGCTCAAACTTTTTATTGTGAACACGCAACCCACATTTTTGAAATCTGAACGCACAGCTCGAATTCTTGTCGTGAACACACAGCCCACAATTTTGAAATCTGAACACACAGCCCAAACTCTTGATGGTGAACACACAGCCCACAGTTTTTGAAAGTTGAACATGCAGCCTAAACTCTTGATGGTGAACACACAGCCCACAGTTTTTGGAAGTTGAACACGCAGCCCAAACTCTTGATGGTGAACACACAGCCCACAGTTGAAAGTTGAACACGCAGCCCAAACTTTTGAATTTCTGAACACGCAGCTCATTTTTTGATTATGAATACGCAGTACACACTTGTTGAAAGTTGAACACGCAGCCCAAACTTTTGAATTTTTGAACACGCAGCTCATTTTTTGATTGTGAACACGCAGTACACACTTGTTGAAAGTTGAAGACGTAGCCCAAACTTTTGAATTTCTGAACACGCAACCCATTTTTTGATTGTGAACACGCAGCACACACTTGTTAAAAGTTGAACACGCAGCCCAAACTTTTGAATTTCTAAACATGCAGCCATTTTTTGATTGTGAACACGCAGCACACACTTGTGAAAGTTGAACACGCAGCCCAAACTTTTGAATTTCTGAACACGCAGCTCATTTTTTTATTGTGAACACGCAGCACACACTTGTTGAAAGTTGAACACGTAGCCCAAACTTTTGAATTTCTGAACACGCAGCCCATTTTTTGATTGTGAACACGCAGCACACAATTGTTTGAAAGTTGAACACGCAGCCCAAACTTTTGAATTTCTGAACACGCAGCCCATTTTTTGATTGTGAACACGCAGCATACACTTGTTGAAAGTTGAACACGCAGCCCAAACTTTTGAATTTCTGAACACGCAGCCCATTTTTTGATTGTGAACACGCAGTACACACTTGTTGAAAGTTGAACACGCGGCCCAAATTTTTGAATTTCTGAACACGCAGCCCATTTTTTGATTGTGAACACACAGCACACACTTGTTGAAAGTTGAACACGCAGCCCAAAATTTTGAATTTCTGAACACGCAGCTCATTCTGAACATACAGGATGCGATGACGGAACTTGCAGAAGTTTGAAACAAACTCAGATGCCCGACATTTTCCCTTTTTTCTCTTGCTTCGAAGTCTGGAACCTATATAGCTTCAGATAGGTCTTGGTTTTACTGTTCCCACATGACCCGGGTTGAACCCTGCGGTTTTTGAAAGAACAAAATCTTGTTTTGCACAAATGTGGAGAATGGCACGGCACTCTGAGCACAAAACAAATCATTTTGAAATTGAGAAATGAGTTCTCGATCGGGTATTGAGTCTACGACTGAACACAGCGCACCACGACTCAACAATGGAAAACAAAGGTAAATAACCTAAAATCAACGGGACACACTTGGAACGACTCAAAGCAAGAATCGAGATAGACAAAACAAAAGACACGACAAACAGATGTGTTATAAAAATGAGAGACCTCTCAGTATGCGAGGAGCCAGTTTCTCCGGGTATTTGTTTCCCACCCTTTCTAATTTGTGATTCTCACATCACTCGGCCCTCAGGCTCTGTTTTTCTGAAAAAGCCCTTTCCTCACTTTTCCTCTCAGCGCACATCTCTCTATTCTTCAATCTCTCATTTTTTTATCCCTCCCCTGGGTGGTTGATGGATAGGCAGGAAGTTGTGGGCTCTTGCCCCTGGTATTCTACCAGATTCTCTTTCTCCTGCACACAGCTAGTGAGTTTCTCCCACCAAGAGGTTGCGCTACAACTGGGTGTGTAGTCAAATCTGCAGCTGACATCGGTTGACGATGCTGCTGGGGAGTTTGGACATGATCAGATCTGTCCAGATGAGGAAGCGAAACATCTTGATCCATTCCAGTTCGTGCTTCGCACTTGGCTTGATACCTCGTTACTTGGAGGATGAAAGAGCTTTTCGGCCCTTTGTTGTTAGCTTCAGTTGTGCCCTTTTCTGGCAAGTAGAACACCCTTTCTGGCAAGTATGTTGACAATGGGAAAAAGACAGAACACCTGACTTAACTGTGCCCCTAGTTCATTATTTTGACCATTTTTTTTGTTTTTGACGTTCTGCTAAAACAATTTTGACCAACATGAGAGTTAGATTAACATGCATGTTCAACTTTTTGATTTGAAATCATGCAAGTCAAGCTATGAGCACTGAAAATTTTCCTTTTTTGGGTCCAAGAAATGGTCCAATTTTAGAAAAATGGAATAATTTTCGAGAGAATTAGTCAACCTCATTAAAAATTCTCAAAAACTATTTTTGCAAATGGCCACTGCTCGACCAACGCAGAATTTACTCTTGAGATGCACAACCTCAGATCCAAAACAAATGGAAAATTGCCCCTGGTCTAAACGACACTGCATAGCAACTGAAAGTTGCCCCTAGTCTGAATAGCACCACAGCACTGCACGGCAACGAAAAGTTGCCCCTAGTCTGAATAGCGCCGCAACGTATTGTAATCAGTCCTTAGAGTGACGATCACAACTGAACTCTCGGATATAGAGAAGGCAAAGATGATCAAAACCATTACATGGACACAATCGATTTGGAAATGTTTATGGCTGGACTTCGGAATGAAGTTGTCTACGTATCCCAAGCATGGGAATCAAGCCTTACGTAGTTCGGGTAAGGTACTCTCGGGTATTAACCTCTCCTTTTGCGCTCTAACTTTTGCCAAGGCTGCCCTTCTGGGTTTTCAACCTTGAGAGCTATGTTTTTCTTTTCTTTTCAATTCCTTTTCATTTCTTTTCTACTTTTTTCCTTTTCATTTTTTTCTTTTATTTTCTTCATTTTTCTCTTTTTTCATTTTTTTCATTCTTTGCATTTTTCTATTTTTGTTCTCTTTCTTCTTTTTCTTGCTCTAACTTTTACCTGGGTCGCCCTTCCATGTTTTCGGCCCAGTGAGCCTCTCAAGGGTAAAAGTGTAGCTTTATCCATGTCAAATGGTTTTGAGATCCTGAAGTCATCTAAATCCAGGAGAATGGCTGCTGTTCGCTGACGATGTAGAAGTCCATCCAATGGAGGGTGAATTTGCCCCTAGTGTTGTGGATAGGAACTCGGTTGTGCTTCAACAATGTCTTCTTCTTTCCTCCCTTCCGGGGTTTGGCATTCTTACCGATCTTCATTAGCTTGAGCAACATCCCAATTTTTTGACTCTTCGAGCACCTTTGTCATTTTTGCCCCTAGTTCAAGGGGTGCCTTTGATCTAGCTTTGCAAGCTTCTTTTGATAACATCTGATCTTCTTGATCTGAGTTTCTTGCCCCTTAGTTCATGGGTGACTTCTGATTCGGCCACACAGGCCTTACATTGTGGTTGACCGTTGAACATTCTGAATCTAAGTTCAAGGTTTGAAAGCCAGGGGTTGAGTGTCGAGGCTGAGAATGATCCTAAGCTGCACAATCTCAAGAGCGATTCCACACAGGTCTTCGCAGGACGGCGCAAAACATTTTTTGAAATCTTTTAAGAAAGTGACTAATCGCACGTGCGGAAGACAATGTAGAACCAATCTAGATCAAGCTAGGATCCTTCTTAGTACTCACATTAACAAGCATGATATCAATCATTAAGGGCTTAGCATGCCTCTCTTTCTCTCAATTGATCAAGTTTTGCAAAACCTGAGGAATTCCTTCCTCTTCGTTTTCAATACGTTATTCAAAAAGTTTTAAAAAACTTAGGTCAAATGCAATGACTTTAAGGCATAGAAAAGCAAGTGAAAAGCACTACCATTTCATTCAAATCCTCTGGCACAACTGGCGCAAGGCAGAAGTAAACACAAGAGTGTGAAAATCACTGCTGTTCATTCAAATCTATTGGCATTACTGGCTCCAAGGCAGAAACAGACTCAAAAGAAAATGAAAATACAAACGCAAAACAAAATGGTGATGCCCGAGGTAACACCCCTGGAATCACCCGACCTTTGTACAACAAGACTGACTCAATACAACTAGACAGACCCTACTGACTTAATATGAAAAAACTGACTTAATACAAAATGACAAGACTGACCCAATACCCAAGTCAGAAAGCACAAAAACTAGTATTCGCAAAATGCTCAAAACAGTGCGTGCCATACGCCAGATCCGGAGTAAACTGAGCGCCGCCCGCAGGTGGTTCATCCCTTGATCACATCACATTATCTCCCACAAGTTCACTGATCAAGTGTCGATAGACTTTGCAAGACCTGGTGTGGGGATGACCCTGTTGTCAATCAAATCTTGCACTTCGTGGCGAAGACGAAAGCAATTGTCGGTGCCATGACCGGTTTGTTGATAGTACGCACAGTACTGGGTAGTATCATGACCTGGTGGAAGATGAGCAGGGAGGGGCCGAGGCTCGAGGGGTTTAAGATGCCCATTTTCAGCAAGGATTTGAAGTGCCTTGAACAAAGGCATGTAGAGGGCATGGAAAGACCCTGCGACCTCGGGGTTGATACTTCGAGGTTTATGGATTTTTGCCGGACGCACTGGCAAAAGGGTCGGCAGGTGCTGACTTGGTTTTCTGATTCTTTCCGAGTGCAGGGTTAGGATTGGAAGGAACTGTTCTGGTATGACGGTCCCTATCCCGATTTTCCCTCTGGCTTGAACTGCTCCCAGTCTAAGTGGGGAAGATGTCATCCACAATCTTAGCCACAACTGTGAGTACTTGTTGCTTATTCAACCCCTCGGCTTTCAGAGCCTCACCTGCTTGCTAAAGTTGTTCATAGGGACTGGTGTCCACCTTTATCTTGTTCTTTCCACTAGCCTCAGCTTGGTGGAAGGTTTGGGTTGCTTGATCAGAGTGGAGCCTTTGTCATGACGCGAACCCGCTCCCGTGGGTTAAGGACATAACCGGCCAGTAATCATGAGATTACCTACGGCCTCAAACCAAACCAATGTATTTTAACAGAGTTGATGGGGGCCAAACGGAAGCAATTCAAAACTTTGTTCATAGAGCTGTGCTTACATGGCACATCAAAACAAACCATACATATATATATATATATATATATTAATAACTCGCAACTGAAATACAGTGCTATAAGATTCTGTTCAGACATGATCATTTAAAACTAAGTCAACCCAAGGAACTATATACAGACATATACAAAACTTCGCCAACATGACAAAATACAAGTACATAACAAAAGGGCGAAGATGGGTTTTGTGCGTGAGACATGAGGGCTGACTTTCCAAAACCTATGTTGATCCACTTAGGCTTTACTGGGGCTGGGTCTGGACCTCTCTTGGCTCACCTACAAACACATGAATGAGCGTGAGCGAAAGCCCAATGAATAATATCAAGTAAGGGAAATGCATTGAAACATTATACAACAGACGGCCTTGGGCCCAATTCATTCATGTCAACTGGCCTTTGGCCTTTTCAAACTTTCATATCAGACTAGCTCTTAGGCCTGTATATCAGACTGGCTCTTAGGCCCTTATATCAGACTGGCTCTTAGGCCCTTCAAACTTTTCAGATCAAACTGGCTCATAGGCCTTTCAAACTTTCATATCAAACTGGCACATAGGCCTTTCAGACTTTCATATCAAATTGGCACATAGGCCTTTCAGACGTTCAGATCAAACTGGCTCTAGGCCTTTCTGACTTTCATATCAAACTATGCCCACCATTCAAATTAATGAACTTTACAAAACTTACATAGAAGTAGCAATTGGACAATAGCATATGTCAGATATTACTCACAGTGATCGGTTGATTGGTTCACCCTGGAACTCGACCTTACACATGCCATGAACATAAAAGGGTCACTAACAATTCAATCCGTTCAAAATTCACATTTTCCTCTTTAAGCTTCATTCTTATCTCTTTAACTCATTTACAATGCTTAATGCATGCCTAAGAGTGTTTGCAAGTGAAAGAGAACGGAAAACAGAACACATAATGCATTTTCAAAGTTTCAGAAAACAGGGTCCCCGCTCGAGCGGACCCTTGAGGCCTGCAAAAGTACTAGATAGGTGAAAATTACGCTCGATTGTGCATTCTGGCGCTCGAGCGGAACGCCTCTCTACATGGCTCCCTGCTCAAGCGTGAACTCCCTCGCTCGAGCGTACACCATGTCTGCAAAAAGTGCTGGGAGCATGAAATTCACGCTCGAGTGGCGGTTTCCCCGCTCGAGCGGTATTCAAACTTTCTAGAAATTCCAGAACTGTTCTTGGAGTTCAAATTCGATGTTCGAAGGTCTCAATTCATGATTTTTGGCTCAAACTTCATATATTTATGTACTAACATGGTACAAACACCAAAACATATCATCATGGAGCTCAATTTCAAGAATTAAACACATGCATGTCTCAAATTGACACTAAACTCCATTCCATCATACACATTCATGCATTCAAAGCTCCTATCTTCACAAATTGTATATGCATGTGATTTATTCCTCTCATTCTCAACTTAGTTGGTACAAAAGATGATTATAACATGAGCTTTAACCAAACTCTACATGAATCATGTGTTTCAAGCCCAAACATGCAAATTCAAGGCAATTATATACATGCATGCATATATAGTCTTTCAATTCAACTAGACCAACTCAAATCATGCTCTTGATCACAAACAAGCCTTGAACTTACAAAATTACAAATTCAAACTTATGAATTCAAGGTCAATTACCTACCTAGAGGCTCAATTCTTCCAAGCTATAGCAAATTCTTGGGTTTAATCCTCCAATTCTCCAAGTTCTTGTCCAAACCTTCAATCTCCTACTCTCTCTTCCTCTAACCGACCCTCTCTTCTCCTCTTTGAATTTATGATCAGCCAAAATGAGGCGAGGGAGAGAGAGATTGAGTGTATAAAGGCCCCCGCTCAACCATTATTTTAATATAAAACAATTGGGCACTTAATTCATTAATTTTATTTGATTAATTTGATCCAAATCAATTTCTAATTAAATTTCACCGTAGGCTCCAAAAATTATGCCAATCACAATGGCGCAATCAATTTCGGGTTCTGTGGCCGATAAGGCCTTCAATTTACTTTCCAAAGTAGATAATCAAACAGATATTCCTAGGGTGAACAGATAGAAATTCAAAACCACATATTTTCATATAATGGCACACAAAATCACATTAAACACCTAATCATACTCAAATTAAGGACCAATTAGCACATCACGGAACAGGGGTATCACAGCCTTGTTGTTGTCGACCTGTCATTGCCGGAGCTTGAGACAAACTCAGGTTGGCTGAGCTCAATTACAATTCACCCTAGTAGCAGGGGCTCCTGCGGTATGAAATTATCGGCATACGATGCAGTGGGTGGCGGGGCGACATTTCATGGGCTAGATCAACCACAGATCTTTGAAGGTCGCCAATCATTCCCATCAGCTCAAAGGTGGTGGGCTCACGGGTTTGAAATAACCGGGGTTCCCAGATCGGATGTGTGGCAGGCGACCTGGGCGGCGGGTGTGGTATCTCAACATCGGTCTCATCCTTGCAAGATGATTCCTTGGTTTAGTGCGGCTGCCATAACCATAATTTCCTCTTAATTATGGGTCATCATAAGTGGTTGTAACTTGTGACTGATGGATCTGATGAATCAGTGAGTCTTTTCCTGCTTTGCCTCAGCAAAGGAGAAACACTGGTTGCTCTGAACTGAATCTCTGAGCCCCCTTGTAAGAGAAGACAGGCAGCATCTCAGCCCAATTTCAGTAGAACTGACATAGGCATAGCTAAATAACTGTACTCTACTACTGATCACTGTTCCCAAAATCACTGCCCCAAAATCTGAATCGATACCCACAGTTAAAACTGATTCCCAAATACTGATACTGATACCCGCAGGCCTGATACCCAGGTTTGCAAACTGATAGATGCATTCCTGTAGAGACACACTCTAAAAGCACATAGCAAGCAAGTGAGAGCCAAAACACCCCTATGTTGGGGTAGGGTTTCCTTGTCCTATTTTGTCAGGAGCTAGGGTTTCACTACGCACACAGCGGTTTCAAACAACCTATGATCGGGTAAGCAACCTGTCCTAGTTTGGAATAGTCACTACGGATTCCGAATATGCATTAGGTCGAATGGTCAAAAAGGGTGCCCCGGTAAAAATCGGGCTTTGTGTTCCCATCGTGGCAGAGCCCGTAACCGGTCAGCCTTATGGCACGCAACCTCTGGCAAACCATTCAGGAATAGCAGATGGAAAACACGGTGTCCTAGGCGCACCAATGCACATGCAATGCAAAGAACACAACAAAGTGTAGAAACAAAACAAGATATCATGAGTTCGAGTCAAGTTCTCTAACTCCCCAGCAGAGTCGCCAGAAACTGTAGACGTCCCCGAACATCTCGGGAAAAATCCCGTTTTGTTCACTTGGGCTCACTACAGTTCAAACTCAATGTCACGGTCCTGTAATAAATCTCGCAGAGTGCAATGCAGACCGATGAATCATCAAGAGTCTAAATCCGGCAAATCGTTTTTGAAAACAGATTTTTTTTTGAAAGAAGTGCCAAACATGGACTGCTTTGCCAGATATAGAGTCGCCACCTAAATATTTTATTGTGGGGGGAATTTAGGAAACCCTGACTCGTTGCCTAAGGCCACGTGTCCATCATCACCAAAGTTGCCTCGGCTTGGGAACTTGGGTACGATTGGGGAAGGTCACTTCGTGAGCACCCCCGCTCGCCCAATCAAAGATCGGCCTCTACTAACCATGATATCGAGTTTTGAAAACAATATGAGCTCTTATTCCGGTTATTAGCCTAGAATTACTATGTGATGCGCACAGCATACAAGTATAGACTGGATTATCTAAGTTGGAACAAAGCATCGTATATCCGTTTGTTTTGAAAATGGATTGAAGTTTGCTACTCGCAAATAGGCTAAAACACGGGTTTCGACAAATTATTCCAACTCAAGCAACCCAACCTTCACCCACAGCATTCAGGCATTAATATCACATAAGCACATAGCCTCATGGTAAGCATGCTATCATGGCAATCACTCACACACATGCAAGGATGCTAAAGCATAAACACTCACCGAGTACTCCGAGCCAAAGAAAAAGCTAATTAGAAAACATGCATGAATCCTAACTATACTGAGATGCCTAATGCAACACATGCAAAAATGCAACTACAATAGGCTCGGCTATTCTAAGATGGCATATGAAATGCAACAATCAATACATGTATTCAACTTGGAATTGAAATACAATGCAGTTAGCATGATGCGCCGAGCTCGGTGCATGCAATACAGATGAATGAATGCAAGCATGCGAACATATAGATGCTAATTGAAACATGCCCTAAAACTAGCCA